>WBMW01005527.1:2138003-2212343 GCA_013396635.1 Penelope pileata
AAAAAAAAAAAACCTGATTTTGCACTTAGGCTTTGAGTTTTTCTTCCATGGCAGTGGCACAGGAAAGCTCAGTGAGTAGCTGAAGTACAAACTCACTGGTTTCTCAGTAGGGCTTAGAGAGGAGACAGTGCACTTAGTTACTGGAGCACTGGTGTTTGCATAAATGAGAAATGCCTGCACATTCTGTGATGGAAGCACCCATTTTATGGCAGTTAAATAGCATCAAATTTTCGGAGTAACTTTTTCTTCCTTAGTATCACTTTGATGCATTATTACTGGAGAGGGAAACAGAGAGATAGGAAGAGATGTGCTCCAGACTGCGTAAGGCTGTCATTGAGCTGGGAGTCCTGAATTCTGTGTGCCATCCTCTGTCCTTCATTCAGACCAGCGCAGTGACAGAACAAAACAACTCCATTTGACAATTGTGCTTTGTGTACTTTTACGCTGAACATTCTGAAATAATGCTTTAAACAATAGGGGAAAGTGTGCAGAGCTACATAGATCAAACTAAACAACTTGGTGCATGAAAGCAAATCTTATCTTAATTGCAGCTTGCTTGTCAAAGATGGATGCTTGAAATTGAATATTCAATGTCTTCTTTTTGTCTAGTTTGGTACATTGACCTTCCTACCTCTTTTGTCATGAATTCAAGTTCAATTGGAATAAGGATTGTAGTGCAAGATTGCAATGAATTTCATGATCATCATATGTCATTTTTACCTATGTATCAAATCATCTTGCTACCTGTGTATTAGCTTTGATAAACTTGATGTTACTGTGTTGCACTTCTATGAAGCTTCAATTCTGTTGTGATAAAGATATACAAGTACAAGAATGGGCACAAATTGGAAGAAAATTGTAGGAGTTTGCTCTGCTTTGGTTTGGTTTTTGGTTTGGTTTTTGGTTTTTTTTTTTTTTTTTTTGAAGAAATGCTTGAGATATTTCTTACAGAATTAAGAAATTATCTTATTTAAGTCAATGGGGACAAATTTGGTTTGGGAGTAACTCTTGTTTTAGAAAAAATGTTACTCTGAGCAAGTGCTTCTGGTAAAGCAGAGTTTCCTCTTAAATGAAGAATACAAAAGCTAACATTTGTTGAAATGTAATGATTCATTTGAATGATCAATTTTCTTAATAGTTTTTTTCTTTTAAACTATGATCACAAAATGATTAATAGTTTAATCCAGCCTGCATTTATATTACATTCTAATTCTGCTTTATATATTCTCCTATGTCACAGAGCTGAAAGTTCAAATGGGTTTCATTTTCATTACCAAGTTAGGGGTGGAGAGCTGTAAATTATTCACCTCCACTGAGGAGACCACATTTATAAATCTGTTCTAAGGAAAGAAGGAAAGAAAGACTTCTAAAATGTCTTGAAGATACTGATTTGTATCTGGACCAAGGCTGGATATCCTTTCACCATTCACATTCTATTCACTGATATTAGCAAGTGATTCATTTCTTTCAAAGTCAATTATTCTAAAATGTCTATAACTCTGCTTTTGCTGGAAATATGAAAAACTATTTAAATTTAATTAAGAAAATCAGTGTGAACACTTTGTATGTGTCAGCATGTCCTGTGATCAAGAGCATGATCCTCTGAAATGACATGCTTTAGTTCTCATACGTACTGGTTTCTGGGTTTTTGTTTTGTTTTGTTGTTGTTGTTCCTTTTAATGTAGGTATAAAACTATTTGCTGTGAGTGCAATAAGAGAATGTTTTGAAAGCTCGTATGATCTTTTAAGAATATTTGTATACAGGAAAGAAGGAATGAATTAAAACCAGAGTTCATATGTGATGTCATTGATGAACCATTTTTGTTTGAAAGCTTATTGGCTTAAATGAGCTGAAAAAAAGACTTGGAAAGTTAGTAGAGTCTGTTACAGTTGCCTGATTGTATAATGGCTTTTAAGTGTTTACATTACATGGGATGGATCTCATAAGAACCAAAGTGAAAATCAAACATTGGGCTGTAGGTTTTGTTATCATTTCATGTTAATTTTTCGCAAGAAAAAAATCACAATATTTTTTTGTATTCCTTTGCCTACTATTTGTTATATTCAGAATGTCATCTTGAAATTCTGTCCTAGGAATTTTCATTTTATGTAGATTCTATGAAGAAACTATTAATGAGCAGAGTATGACCCAAAAAACTTGTTTTTAAAACCTGAAATATCTTAATCATAGGCCAGCCATTCTTTTTACCCAGCTGTTCAATGGTGCTAATTTACTGAATTGTTGCATATTGGCTTTCATTTGTCTTTGGAGTGTATGCTAATACCTGAAGGTTAAGGGCTTTAGGAAAACTAGTATAATGTGAGAGAATTACTTTGGCACAGCAAATGCATATATTTTTTATTACTTTCACTAACCTGCTGGTTCAGCCATGCAAACTCTGCTTCTGAAGAGAGCTAGTAACTTCTGATTGCTGCAATCATATCCTTCTCACAGCCGTAAGTGTTGTTAGCTTTGAACATTTTCTAAGTTGTAATGAACAGCATCGTAGCCTATACACTTAGACTTCTAATTTTAAAACAGATAAGATATAGTAGTGATACAGTTCGTGTTAAAATAGCGTCATGGTTCATATCTACCCAGTTAACTATTAAAAAGAAATGCAAGGAGATATAAATCTAAAATACTTGAGCCAGAAAACTATTGCATAGTTCACTGTTGCTTTTTTCTACCTATGCCAGGTAAGTGTTGCACTGGTTAAAAATGCAAAGTCAAATTCTGCTGTGTTATGCCAGGGTAAACCCCAGGTAATCCTACAGATTCTGTCTTCATGGTGGTATGCTCCCGTCCAGTCTTGCCTGCACAGCCAAGCCTCTGCTGCTGTTAAGATGTGAGGATAGACCCCATGGACTCAGGTGGAGCATTTTACAAATTGCACCACATTCCCTAACAATACAAACTAAAGCTGAAGAATGTTTCTTCTGTCAGCTTAGATCTGCATCATGGGTTTTTCCTGTCTATCTGTGCCAACCAGGTGGTCTGATACTTCTGTGTTTGAATCAGAGGCTGCCCTGACAAAAGTAAGAAGCACGAACCTGAACAAACTTTAGATTGGGGCAGGCCTCCCTTGAAGCGTTTATCCTATTCTGTCATAATTTAAACATGATTTAAATGCTCTGCGTTCTTGAAAATCAAGCAAGTGAAGCATGCAGGTTAGTTTTTCCTCATGTACATTTTCTGACCAACTGTCATCAACATGTATAAACCGTTTGTCTTGTTGGATTGAACTGGAGATTGTATTTGTTCAGAGCACTGAGATCAGTTAGGCCACACCCTTAGCTCAGATATTTATTTATTTATAAAATTTTGAATAGTTCTGTTTACTTTATGCTGAAAACTCAGAGAAAAATTGATCAGTTTATCTTGGACTGCATGTGCATTTTTTTTTAGAATTGCCCAAAACTGTATAGATAAGATCTTTAACAGTGGTAAGTTCTGAAATAAAACAAAATATACTTGAATTTTTCCAAGATTTGGTGAGCTATGAATTTATTCTTACACGCACAATATTTTAAATGCCTGCCTATTCAGCTCTTTGTGACTCACTTAACTGTTCTGTTCCAGCTTTGTATATAAAGAATGACATGTTCCCTGACATATAGGTTAAGGTGAAGCTATTGTATCTGTCAGTTAACCTCCTTTTTGTCAGCCTGCCATGCTGATAATTTTCTGTGTATGGCAGAGTCATAATGTATTCTCTGTCCTCTGGCAGAATGAAAAGTTAGGATTCCCATTGAGTATGGAGGCATTTTTCATTTTCTCCACAAATAAGTATGCTAGAGTGCTTCTGTTTTACAGACCATATCCCAGCACATCCAAGGTGCAAAGCATGCTTCCTCCCTTTCGTAAAAATGATTTACTTTATGCAAACTTTGTTATAAGTACAGCATTAACTACTTACTTAGAAGTTATCATGCAAAATTTATTAGTGACAATGTTCGTGAGAAAGGAATGCCTTAAATACATTGTAAGACATTTGAGAAATACATAAAATGCATGTGTCATTTTATATGTTTTCAACATATTTTACTTCTTTACAGCTTGAATATTAAATTAGTGACATTTAAAGTGTCTTCTCCCATAGGTTGTGGCATCTTGTAGGTTATTTGGTGCAAGGGAATTATGCTTCATTGCAGATTTATGTTCCACCCAGAGATTCAAATGCTGTTGAGCTCTACGATATATGAACGATTGCAGATTTTCAAAAGAGGAGAGTTTTTGAAGGTGGCTGTGTGTTAAGTAAAATTTTTGAATTAATAGGAGCATCAAAGATACAGAATCTGGGTCAGAGAAGGACCTCAACAGTTTTGCTGCTTGAAGCCTTTCATTCTTGACCTCTAGGACTGTAATAAACTTTTAAATAATTTTCAAGGGCACTTGAGATACTCTGTCAATTAAACTGCCATGCAAGCCCTTTTCCTGTTGGCCTGTAGCCATTACTTAATACAGCTTTAATACAGTCATTAAATTTTTGTTTTAGAAGACGTTGTATGGCACATGAATTTTTTTCATCAAATGGCTTTCCCTAACAAAAGCAAAAATAGATGGGAGGTGGAATATTTACTAAAAACAAAAAAAATATAAAAAAATATTTGTATTGTTTGGAGGAAGATTTCGAGAGAATCTGCATCTCAGTTACACTGTGCTTTTGTGTTCAGGTACTTAATCTTCATAGGTCAGATTTGATGAATTTGTAAATTGAGCTTCAAAAAAAAAAAAGCATCAAAAAAACCTGCATACATTGAATTATTTTGCCATTCTGGAAATCATGGAAATCATGCAAAACAGAACATGCAATTTCTCCTTGTCTGTGTTGTAGGATGGCAGCAATAGCAGTGGTGTCTGCAAACTGCAAGAATGCTTTGAGCTATCAGACTGTGTGTGTATGTTCAATATCCTTCAGTGGAGTGTACTAAGATACGTAGCACACAATATTGTGGGTCTTGGGTGGTGCCATTTGTCAGTGGGGGCAGGTGTGATGGTTCCATTCAAAAGCCTGTGGCAGCTCTCAATTATGCTGTAAGTCCTCAGTTCACCTTTGTCAGTAAAGATCACTTCATCTTCAGTTCAAATAGTGATGACACTATTCAAACAAAGTTGGAACGCTTTGTAGCATCCCAGTCATGTGACCTGCACTCTGCTTCCAGCAGGAACTGAGTTTCCATCTTACTTGGCCAGGTAGCTCAGTCTATGCATAGGTCAGTGATGTGGTTACAAAAAGATTGAGAAGAGTGCCATGTCTTGTGCCATGTTTGAGATGCAGGTTTCAGGAGCTGTTTTGTTGCTCTTCTCATTTAAAAAAATAAATAAATACTGCTGTCATTAACTTGCTTTCAAAATTTAGCCTTAATTTGTGGCCAAAATTTACAGCATGTATGAAGGCAAGCCTCAGTGCTTGAAGTCTCCCTTAGGGTCTTCATATAGTTTGCCTCTTAAATGTAATGAAAGCCATGGTTTGCAAACTTTAAAATCAAGAAAGCTCTTAAAGCCCTTTTCATGGTTCTGAAATAGCAACAGCTGATATCTCGTTCGTCTGGGAACAAATTTTATTTCCTTTTTAAGATCTAGCAGAGTTTTAGGAAACCCTCTAACCATGAACCCAATTGCACTGAGCTCATTAAGGTTGGCTTCCAACTTTGGGCCCTGTGTTTTCTTCCTTGTGCCTTACACTTAACTTTGTTGAGGAGGATAGCAAGGAACATATGCAGTCAAGATACCGAGATTTGTGTTATATTGTAGTGCATTCCTTTCTCCCCTATGCGCACAGACTCGGGTGCTTGGAGCTTACCTCCTGGAACAAGTTTAGCCCTCTTCAGTCATTCGCTACCCTGCAGAAGATCTGCGTAACACTGCATACTCCAGAGTGATATATTTTTTTCTGTTTGCTGCTCAGTCAATCGATTCATTTTCAAAAAGCAAGAGTACGAAGAAGCATTACGCTGTCCATGTTTATATATTTATTACTTTGGGCATTAATCCCTTGCTTTGTTTAGTCTAGTTCACTGCAGTCCATCTCTCCATGAAGTCTTTCCTTAAGCGATTGGGTTCTGCAATCTGCTGCTTAGTGCATCTTGAAAAGCGTGATATAAATTCAAGTCAGGGACATGGTACTCTAGTTAAGGGACTGAGAGGATCGTAAAGGAAAATGAGAGGTATAGCAAATGTGTTTCCAATCTCTGTAGTACATATAATAGAAGGTTTTATTCTACAATTGTCAGAGAGGATCTCATTAGAGTTCAGACTTTCCTGTTCCTGAAAAAGTTCTCATGTTGGGTACTTTAAAGGAAAGAGTTCACAGAGTTAAGATTTAAGGGCATAGGCTCCCTTCTATTACAGTGAACTGTGATCACAATAGACTGAAAAGTTCATAAGCTATTTTGAAGACGGGAGTAATATGTACAATTTTCTTTATTCAGAAGCTCCTTCATGATGCAAGTGCACCTGCAGAGCTGCAGGAGGAAAGGAATTTTCCATTCTGTTGTCCTCCACCGGCCTCCAAAAGTTGCTGCCTAAAAATAATGGACTGGATCGACTGATANATCCAGGACAGGCTTAGGAAGTTAGGAGCACAAAAGCCTGAAATGGCCAGAGACAAGTTTTGAGTAACCCCGTTGCAGAAGCATGGTGGGTGAGGTCTCCAAAGCTGTCTGTTAACAGCTGTCAGAACTCGTGCTCTGTCTTAGAGCCCCTGTCCTGTGATTGAAGGGAAACAACACTCATCTCCGTGCCACAGCCTTCCAGTGATTTTCCTAGCTTGCACCTACTGTCTATACTGACAGTATTAGAGAAGATACTGTTACATACTTTTGAAAAACGAAAAAAAAAAAATAGTAGAGGAACCTGAAAAATCTGTGTCTGCATCTCTTCTTCCAGTTGTCAGGCTTGGAATGAAATTAAATTATTTAAAAATAAGGAAAACAAGGTACACTTCTCAAAGCAGAGTGCATATGCTGACAGCAGAGGTGATGTGGGAGATGATGGCAGTAATCACAAAAAGGCCATTAAATGAGATTCAAAAATTGTACTTCTGCATCCATCTCCAATGTTTCAAAGAGAAACAGATGTCCCCAAACATTGCAGGGTTGATTCCTTAAAACAACATTTTGAAATGCAAATAAGTTAATAAATAGACATGTAAACCAAGAAGGGGAATGGTGTAGGCTTTAGTTCAAAGAGCTTCTGACTTTGGAAATGGTGTCCTTCAATTTTTACCAACAAAGCCTACTATTTTTTCAGTTTCTCTTCTGTTGACATTTTGGAGTGGTTTGTTCTTGACTCTCTGCTTCCATTTTTTGAAAAGCCCAAATCTTTCTTATAAATAACCTCACGGTATATTTGCAATATTCAGAATTACTCAAGCTGTTTGTTGTGAAGGTGGCTCTCCGTCCCAGCCCAGCACTGTGCCCACCCATCACCTGTTCTCTGAGCCTCTTGTCCGTGTGATGCCCCCACTGGAGGCAGAAATGCAAAAGAAGATGGAGGCTGCCTGCATTCAGGCAAACAAGATGTGGCTTGGTCTCCCGCCTTGTACATTAGAGTTTTTCTAGAAGTTTCCTACTAGATTTTTTTCTTTTCTAAATACAAACCTGGATTGATATTTAGAGGTGCTAGGTTCAGGATCTATGATGACTTTCACAGAAGGACTGAGGCCCCTGTTTTCTATCTCCTGCTAAGTGTGTTCTGAACTTATCATTTGGAATTGATTTAGGTCATAGCACAGCAAAACGGTAGTGAACAGTCTGAGTTGCTGGGCCTTTCCCTTGTTTTGGCTCTTCTTCCATAAAACCTGCAAAATGTCCTTTTTCTCCTAATTGTAGGTAATCTTTTTTCAGTATGGTGTTTAGTTTTCTATGTTGAAAATTAAAACAATATTTTTCTGATCTGCATTTAAAGTGAAACAATCTTAAATTGTTCTTTTAGATCTTACATGTATTCCTCTTGAACTTGGTAAACTTCTGCAAGAGATGAAAATTAAACAAAAACCTTGAAACGGGTCAGAGGCAAGGAGGCACAGCTACTGGAGAAATCAGCTCTAGAACACTAGAACACTTACCATGTGTTTGATTGTAAAGAACATTTTGATAGTTTCCTAGATGTATTTATTTTAGTTCATAGGTGGGTGTCACGTGTAGCCAGTGTGAGAATAATCTTTGAAAACTCTGATGCTTTCTAAAATGAAATTTCTGAATTTAAAATATACTAACAACCCACTAGGCAGAATCCTAGAAGCCATTTGTGGTAGATTAGATCTCCTTGTTTTAATACTTCTTGGCTTAATTTTTTAGATTTTAATCCAGTGTAATTTAGGGCAGTAATTATTAAATGTTTCCCAGTCTTATAATGATATAGCTGATTATTTAATTGAAGGTCTCATAGTCTTTCTAACTGCAGAATTGGTATCTATGAAGCCGTTATATCAAACATTCCTGAATTTCTATACGTCAGGTTTTCTTTTACTTTTTGCTTGTGTTTTTAAATTACAATTTCATTACATAATGCCTCTAAAGCAACAACAAAATACTACCAACTGGAGGAATGAGCTAATCTTAATTTTTTCATGTCATAGCCACTGAGATTGTTTTCCTGAATATGCAAAATAGTATGAAATATGACAAGCTTAACTGTTGCTAGAAAGCAGATAATTGCTGTTGCCTTCTACATGGCATGAAATCTGGAGGTCTGGGCTGGGGTGGATTCTACTCTCCATTCCTAAGAAGCATGGCGGCGTACTAGGAGATGTGGCTTGTTTTACTCACGGCTGAGACAGATGGCTCTGTAAACTGGAGAGCTCTTCTGAGAGTTTCCCGTGTAAAATATATGCCTACATATCAGTTCTATATACAGACAGATGATGAGAAGATCTTCCTTTCTTCACATTCCCAATACAGCAGATTAGTCTGAGTAAATATATCCTTTTAGCTAAAGAAATTATGTATCCAAACACTGCTGTAATCATTGTATTGGTCAGCAAGTGTCAATTTCATTGCTATTGGAAATTACTTCTGTTGGTAATTACTAAATGCGGAGAGAAGAGCCTGGACTGGAACCAAGATTGACATTTGGACTTAATATTATAATGAGGCTTTAATACGCCTGTAATAGGCAGCCTCACAGAATGAAATGAGCAAAAATTACAAACACATACATCAGTTCCCTGGATCTTAAATACATAAATTGTATTAATCTCTATTGATAAAAATTAATTGCTTATTTTATATGGCCCAGATGTAATTATAGATCAAGCTAATATTTCTTAATAAGGCATTTCTTAATAAGGTCTACAGTGTGAGCTTTTAATTATTATTTTTTAGTAATACTTGATTTCTTTTGGCCAACAGTCAAGTCTTCGAAGTCTTGTCTGCTTTGTAGGTGTTTGCTTTATCTGGGTGACCACTGGGAGGACTGCAGATAGGCTTCTTGTGTAAGCTTAGCTCTTTTTACAAAAAAAAAAAAAAAAAAAGTCCAAAATGTAGATATTAATTTATACCAAACAGATCTAAGCAAAACAACAAACAGATGTCATACCTGGATTGCTGAAGAGCCTTTTCCCTCTTTGTTGCTCAGTTTCGATTTTCCCTGAAGTTGTTCATACACTTCTTTTCTGATTGTCTTAGTATGATCAGCTTGCTGCCAAAATAGATGCTGAAGATCTTTTGTAGAGCAGAATTTTGAAAAAAAATAAACAATACCCAAATGTACATTAAAGAAGAAAGAAGATCATACCCAGTACTTTACTGGTCTTGAAAACAAAGCTTTTTTGTGCACATTAACCTCGATATTTATAGCTTGTAATATATAGGAGCTGGTAAGATGAGGTATTTTTTTCATTAGGATTTGTTTGGAATGTTTTGGCAATATGTATTTTATGTGTAACACTCATTCTTTAGTTGAGTATACTTTCTAATTTTATAAAGCTGTATCTGAAAAACAGAGAGAGCATATTTCCCCCCAAAATGTTTTCCCAAATAATATACATAATTTGGATTACAACAAATTATTGCAAAATTAATGTAAAAGGGCCATCTTCATAGTCACACGTCTACTTGACAGTTATATTAAGATGATGTCTTCTCTCTGAAGCAGTAAAAGTGTGTAACAACGAAAAATGAAGACTTTTGAACACAACCAATACTTTGTTAATTTTTTGGAATTAATGTATATTTGTTTCTTTGTGAAATTTTGTTATACCTCTCTTACTTCATCACATAAATTAAGAGACATCTCCTGGGGAAAAAAGAAGCTTAAGAAAAAAGAAGTGATGTGAATTTTACTAGTAAGAGAAGCGAAGTTATAAATCACTGTTTTCAGGGGCTTATTGCTGGTTTTCACTTGCTTATATATGCAGCAATTTTTTGTTAATGTTGTAACTAGCAGCTTCCAGCATGATAATGCTGACTTGATGGATTGGAAGTAAAAGCAGTGACCACTAAATGGGAAGATGGACATATTCTAACGATGTTGGGAATATAAAATACTGAATATATTGTTGGCTGTAGTCACAAATACATCTCATGTTGCTGTTTTCTGTGTTTTGTTTTTGTTGGAAACTCTGCATTGTTTCTTCTCATTAACATATGGTAACTGGGATAAGTTTCATATTACCATTCACCATTCCCACTTGACTTGACATTTTCGTAGTTCAGATGTGGCTCTAATAACCTTTCTGAGCTCTAATGATGTCCATTCAATAAAATGAGATTTGAGCAATGCTACCATGGTAAATAGTGTACTTGTACCTCATTACAAAAAAAAAAAAAAAAAGAAAAAAAAAGCTGCTATGAGAATGAATATTTATAGCACTTTAAGGAAAAAATACAATCAAAACCTTGAATTCTTGGTAACAAGTACAGCTGCCTCGATGGATTTTTTTGAACTTGTTTTGCTCTGCACTGCTGTTTGCCCCTTTGTCTTAAGGCAACATTGATCTAGCAAATTTACTATGTAATGTCTCAGTTTCCTGTTGAAGTTATGTTCTTATTCTACAACATAAGAAAAGGGTTTCAGGAGTTTTTTGAGGCACAGCCCATGAACGTGCAGAGCATCGCAGGAGGGATGGTAAGCCGCACTTACAAGTGACAAGAGTTCCTTGTGGAGCCCATAGCTGATGGCACACATCAGCTCTAAGGGGGTAAGCAGTGAAAAAAAGAGAGATAATAAGGAGAAAACTCACCAGTAGCCAGCTGGGGGGAAGGCTGGGACTCCCGGGCACATCTCCCCAGTGCTGCAGGCAGCTGCCCTCCCTCACGTGCCCATGGTGCCTGTGGGAACCTCCTGCTGCAGGGGGCGGCTCTGGGGCTGCTGAGCTTTGTGCATGCTTAGGGCTGGGTCGTGCTTATCAGCTACTGACATGGCTGTTAGCTGCCTTGTAATTCGTTGAGCCCTGTTTTCCTCGAATAAAAAGGAAAAGCAACAATGGGAGGGGGCCACGAGAACAATGGGGGAACATCAGCATGGGAACAGGGGGAAGTGTAGGGCTGCAGGACCAGGCAGGCTGCACAGCTGCAAAGGGGAGGAAGGCCCTTAACGTTCCTGAGACATCAGGCCCTGTGTGTAAAGGGACCAAGGGGTAGAAAAGCCATGACAGGCAAAATATTCTGAAGGAAAATATAGTAGTCCCTGACAACTATTTTTAGTAATTTTTATACTTCAGCTTCAGTCCTTTTTCCATGCTTTACTAAATGATGGCTTGAGGAAAAAGAGCAAAAGATATTTTTGCTGCACAGCTGAATGTGGGAAGAATCTAAATGGTGAAGAATACTCCTGGGGAGAAAATGAGAGAGCGTGTGCTCTATCTGTGAGGATTTTCTTGTTTGTTAGCACTCTCTTGGGCCTTTTCATTTTTTCATTTCAGATGTTCTGTGTTGGTAAACTGGTAACTTTTTGCGAATCATTCAGTTGAAGGTGAAAGAACCTTGGTACCAAACACTGAGAATCGGTGCTGAGCATGTTGGTAACCTTCAATGGATTCTGGTAAAGCATAGCCAAGTGAAAACACCCAGGTGAGTGTAGGCCTTCTGCATATGGAGCTCTTCCTTCGGAGCAGTCCGTCTGCACCTGGCACGGTTTGAGCTGGCAGCAGCACAGCACCACAACGCTTCTCATGCACCCCCCCCTCCCGTGGGATGGGGGAGAGAATCAGAAAAAAGAAAGAAGTAGAACTCATAGGTTGAGATAAAAACTGTTTACTAAGACAAAAAAGGAAGAGAGAAATATTAGTAATGATAAGAATATATATATATATTTACAAAAGAAGTGATGCTCAGCACAGTTGCTCACCACTCGCTGACCGATGCCCAGCCAGTCCCTGAGCAGTGGTAGCCCCCTACCTTGGCCAACTCCCCACAGTTTTACAGTTTTTTTCACGTGATGTCGTATGGTGTGGAATGTCCCTTTGGCCAGTTTAGGTCAGCTGTCCTGGTTCTGTCCCCTCCCAGCTCCTTGTGTCCCCAGCCCCTCGCTGACAGGGCAGCACCAGAAGCTGAAACGTCCTTGGGCTCTGTGCATCACTGCTAAGCAACAACTGAGCAATCACTGTGTTCAACATCGTTTTTCTCCTGAAGCCAGAACATAGCATCACACCAGGCACTATGAAGAAAATCAATTGTGTCCCAGCAGAAAGCAGGACAACACCCTAGAGGAAGAGTTTACTCATCTATATAATGATGTGAGTAA
Source organism: Penelope pileata (assembly GCA_013396635.1). Lineage (NCBI taxonomy): Eukaryota > Metazoa > Chordata > Aves > Galliformes > Cracidae > Penelope > Penelope pileata. The sequence continues at coordinate 2,150,695 of WBMW01005527.1, forward strand.
ACAAATTAGGTCTTTTCTCTGCAGAATCAAAGCCACAAATAGGCCAGGTAAAATAAGAAGTCCAGCAAGAGCTCCAGCTTGCAGAGAACCCAGCAAGGAAACCTTATGTTGGCACTGGGGGTTGAAGGGTATGGGGATGACCCTCTCTCAGTCATGAAGTCTGTATATGGACATGCAAGAGAGCCATCATGTGGGGTGAGCCTGAACATGTTACCTTTTCTACCTACAATAGCATGCTGTGAATTTTAGTGTAGTGAATTAATTTGGGCTTGAATGGCTGTTTGGATAATATTGGGATACCAACTGGCACCTAACTATTTCAGAGTCTCTAAGGGCATGGCAATATTAACACAGACGTAAGCTTGAAATGGCAAGTAGTATTTCTTTGCAAAGACCGACTCAGAGATTATTTATGTGTTTGTTTTAGAGAAAGAACAAAGCGTTTCTAACAGCCAGTGAATTAGTATCTTCTGTAGAACACAACTGTTCTTTACATCCTCTGCTGAGTATGGCAGCAGCTTCTCTCACTGATATTTATATGTTAATAACATAGTGAAATAATAAAACAAAGAGTGTGTTTTTAACTTATATGTCTCACATTAGATCCTGCTTACAGACAGCTACTGCTTTTTTCCCTGTCCAGCTTTGTACACTGAAAAATAGTTATAAAAAAGTAAGAATGCTTCCTTAAATTTGATTTTCTGTAAGTTATGTTCATCCTTTAAAAAAATAGCGTATAATTTCTTAATCTGTTTTCCCTGTCAAACTGGTTGTCTTATTCAACAATAAATTGAATGCAAAGCTTCCCCCAGGCAGAGAGACAGAATACCAAACTCTGAAAGTCTGGCAGCTTAATTGACATGTGGTGGTAGCCTTAGGCAGAAGTTAATTTCTACCCTGTTTATATACACACATATACTTTTCATAAAGCATGCAGGCAGTAGTGCAGATAAATTAAGACTAATTCATGCTGTAGTTCCCAGGTATGCACTTGTTGAAATGACATGAAGCCATTTGCTTTTATGAGTGAAGGAGCTCCTCGCAACTAACAAACGTCTCAGCCTTCTAGGAACGTATGTTTCCAAGTACGGGGTTTTCCAGGTGTTACTTTTATTCAATTGCCATCCAGTGAATACAGCGATCTCTAACAGTAAAACAAAGGGCTTCAGACCTCATTCCCAGAAGATGTCCCACCTACCTGAACGCTGCCGTTCATGACACGTAGTCCCCAGGGCCTGTGCACCCCTCATCCGTGGGAGTGCCATGGTTGCCTAACTCCCTGTTTCAGTTGCATGCCAGAAAAGTCTCCTTTAGAGCATGTAATTCATACTCCACTGGGTGTCAGGTGAGAATGGAAGTATTAAGCCATTAAAAGATAAATGGAGGATTTATTTAACATGTTTGATTAAATTACATTTTTAATTGTGATCTATTTCCTTTGTCTACGTAAATTGAAGTCATAGAATCATAGAATGGTTCAGGTTGGAAGGGACCTTAGAGATCATCTTGTTCCAACCCCCCTGCCATGGGCAAGGACACCTCCCACCAGACCAGGTTGCCCAAAGCCCCATCCAGCCTGGCTTTGAATTCTTCCAGGGAGGGGGCATCCACAACTTCTCTGGGCAACCTGTTCCAGTGTCTCACCACCCTCACAGGGAAGAATTTCTTCCTTATATCCAGCCTAAATCTACCCTCTTTCAGTTTATAACCATTACCCCTTGTCCTGTCAGTACCTGTCCTTGTAAAAAGCCCCTCCCCAGCTTTCCTGCAGGCCCCCTTCAGGTCCTGGAAGGCTGCTATCAGGTCCCTTCGCAGCCTTCTCTTCTCCAGGCTGAAGAGTCCTAACTCCCTCAGCCTGGCCTCGTAGGGGAGGTGCTCCAGCCCTCTGAGCATCCTCGTGGCCTCCTCTGGACCCGCTCCAACAGCTCCACATCCTTCTTGTGCTGGGGGCCCCAGAACTGGACACAGTAAATGAAGTCTAAGCTTCAGTAGCCAAACTTCGAACTTTGAGAAAGAATGCTTTTTCCTCAGTAAATTACAATTTTTACCAGCTGTGGAGCTGGTCCATTTCTCTTACTATCCCGATCCTTCATATATATCATAGTGAAAGTCCTGGCTTTATAAGACTAATCTAGTAGAGCTATTCAATTATACCTATCAGTGCTATAGGCAGAGAAATTATTTATGAAGCTAATGATCTAAAGTGCACCATTTGAAATGGATGTATATGTTCATAAAATGAGTATCATTCACCCTGGTAGGAAAAAGTCTATAAATCAAAGTTCAGAATGTGGTTTCTGTAGTCAGTGGGACTCTGTGCGATTCTGAGTAAGGGAACAATTGGACAAAAAAAAAGTGTGTATATGTATTTAAGTACTTTAATGTACATACCATTGAATATCACATTTCAAGGTGACAAGCAAGCAACTGCTTTGAATTTCCCTAGTTCTTACAATGAACTTATTTTTCCTTTGATTTGACAATACATATTGTCTTGTTTTAATTCTGTGTGAGAAAACTGTTTTGATGATACAAATCATCAGTTACAATAAAAGTCTTTAATAGAGTCATCATGGGGTTTAGGCTTTTTTGAACTATTCAGGAATTACAAAAGGCTGGCATTACAGTAACTCAACAGGAGCGTTACCTTTACCCCGATACAAGTCATGGAGCTGAAAATCTGCTTCATGATCAGAGACTCAGCAGCAGCAAGTTTGCTACGTACTTGCTCGTAGATAGCGTGGTAGGAAATGGGGGTGTGCACGTCTGGCAGCAGTCGGGTGGCTGCAGAGCCTGCTGCTGAAGTCAGTGGGCCGGGGGTGGTCCCATCTGCAGGGTCGGGATCTCAGGTAGGGTGCGTTAGCTGCCCCATTTCAGTAAATCACTAAAAGCTCTCCTTTAGTTCTGGCTTTAATACACATCCCGTGGTTGTCATAGCAGTTATCAGCAAAACTTTGACCGGTTTTGATCAGAGATGTGAAACCAACCAATTCTCTGAAGGTGGCATACAAAGAGAAGAAGTTTGGCAGTTACATGCAAGCGATGTGGCAGCAACTGTGTTATGAAGTCTCACTGTATTGAGCCCTTTTCTATGCACAAATATATAGACCAGGCTGGTACAAACAGGTTACTCTCCTGAGTTCATTCTGCCAGTGCATTTTAGCTCTTCATCGCTGGGGCTTTTCATCAAGGAAATGTGTCGGCAGCGTGTGAGATACCGTGTTAGATGTACGGGAAGTACCCACAGCAAATCACCTGCAGGCAATCTGCAAAACCCTTCTATGCTCTGTTGCTAAAATTAAGTTTATGGATAATTTATCACCTACTTGTCTCTTGAATAAATTACACATACAAATGAAGACAGAAAAACTGTAACAAGTGTTGCTTTTGACTGGCAAATACGCATGTGAGAATCTCCTATCAAGTATCTAACAGACTTCTATTTAGCAGCTGATGATTGTGAACAAGTGATTCATGCTTGTAGCTATTGTTTTTGCAGTACAAACATTAAATGCTCTTTCATTCCCATGATAAATTAGAAATTATCTTTTGTATTTGACATGTCAAAACAAACTGATTTATCAAAAAAAAAAAAAAACCACAACTCAGAATGAAACTGAATGTGGCTGCAGTTAAAAAATTCTCAGTTAAATACTACCAGATACCATCATTAGCAACTCTGCAATGTATCCTTAATATAAAGGCGTTACATTATCTTATGAATATAACGCTTGCTTCCTAAGGGAAGGGTTTTTTCACTTTCCCCAGTTTCTTCTCAAAGGTATTCTCAGGATATTTTTGTGGTCATTTTCTTGTTTCCAAATACCATCGTAGGTTTCTTAAATGTAAATAATGGCAAAGGAACCAAATGGAATGAACTTTGCAAATGGCCATGGTTATATCTGTCCCATCGATTTTGTATTAAAGTAGTCATGTTCATTTAGTATTAGTGCATTAATCAATAGATCTTTTTTAAATTTCATTTTTATAAAACCCGACTTCCCATGTTGCCCCTGAGACTTTGCTTTAGCTCCTTAGTCCCATGCTAGGTCTGTCATCTATGTTAAGAGGATGTTCAGAGGCCCCGAGGCATGCTGAAATCTGCATGTATTTTATCTGTCGGCAGCGAAAGGATGAGAAGCACAAAGGGGATTCCCCACGATTACTGAGGTAGCTAGAAGACTGGGTACCTTTCATTGCTGATCACTTGGCAGGTTTTTCTTTAATGTAAAGATTTTCAAGATTCTTTAAAGACTTTTCTTTAATTTTCATTGCCTTTGGCCAGTTCAGGCAGTTGAGCTCATTTTTTCAAGTGTGCTGGACTGCTGCTGCATACCCCCTGCAGCCCAGCTCAGCAGTCCTGCTCCTTGCCAAGCACATCCACGGTGCTGGGGACTGCTATTTTAAAGCTCTCGGGAAAGTGAGTGTAGCTGTTCACCTGCACATTACCCTCCCACTCACTCGTTTAATTCCAGAATGTCAAAAATCATGGGGAGCTTTTAAAAAACTTTAAAATAATGGACTGTGATTCTTGCTGTGAGAAATGCACAAAGTTAATGATTAGTTTCCACAAATAATTGTGCTGTTAATGGAGCAGAGAAAAAAATCAGCTTATAAAACTCTAGCAAATGACCTCGGTTTGTGGAATGCTGACGTACCTCACACCATCATGGTTTTGGAAAAAAAGCACTGTTAACAAAAATGCTTTTTTTTTTTTTTATTATTTAAGTGGTTAATATTTAGATTTTTAAGTGATTAATTTTCTTTGTCTTCAATGTGATTTTTCTTTGCACTTTACATATCACTCTCTTTGTGTTTTATGAGAAGTTCAGTTTGGCTTTCGTTCATCTTTTGAATTTCTTTGAGCTACCAGAATGACACTACATTTGGGTTACAGCATAGCAAGGGAATCTTACCTAAGATGGTTCTGTATTTCGGGCAAGTCAACATCTTTCAGAAACCCCAAAGAATTTGAACACAGGTACTAGCAGTTCACTTCATTAAAACAAGTTGCCTTACAGACAGATTATGGGCTTTCTTGTCCAAAATTGTTCTTGTGCACAAGTTTTCTTCTTGGATGATTCTCTCTGCTCAATATCATAACAGGAAAACACTCTGCTGATGGTTAGGACTTGCCATAGGAGACAGCTTTCCTTCCCATGACTGTATTCAGAATATCATTTCTGCTTTTTGCAACTAGGACATTTCCTAATCTTTTTATAGCTCTTTAAGTAGACTGTAAAGCTAGATAAAATTAGAACTGTTTACATCAGATTTGATGACTCAGTATTCTGTTTAGCAGGCAGAAATGGAAATGTTGTTAGGATATGAATGCTCTTGACAAGCTATGTCATGGAATTCATTTAAAAGTGAAAAGTGCATTTTATTCCAAGTTTCTCATTTTGATATAGGTTTTATAATATAGTTAATTCACAAATGGATGAATTGATACATGATAAATAATCATGATTATTCAAAGTAAATATTCTTGCATAAAACAGTAGCATTTCAGTGAGAAAATATCCTTGTTGTATTTCCAATCTGTGCAGAAAAACTGAAATTTTAACTTTTTATCATGAATCATAAAAGGATATTAAGACATTACATTTTTCCATGACTTAGAAATTTCATGCAATAATTACCTATACTTAAAAACATTTGTTAGTAAAATCTGTATATCCAGACTGAAATAATAATTACGTACATCTTATAATACATTCTCAAATGTAGTGAAGGCTGATAGATAGACTGAACCTAAATGTATACCTTTGCAGTAGAAGTTTTCTAATGATTTATTAATTTACTATGGTACTATAGCGTACTGTGTCCATTGGACTTTGGTAGCAGTAATAAGAAAAAAAGTAAAAAGAGAAAGTTGTTAATTACGAAATTGTTTCAATTTATTCTTTGCTATGGGGAGGTTGGGGTGTTGGAGGCCAACAGTTTTAAAAAAAAGTGGAATCCAATTATGTGCCATTTGTATTATTGCCAATATAACTGTTATGAGTAGGATTTGAAGTTGAGAGCCAGCTGAGCCCATGCAGTCTGCTGCAAGAGAATATAGCTAATATATTTATGTGAGAAAAGTATTCAGACAGTTTAAACTGTGCTGAGGTTGATAATCATAAAGTTTCTAATAAAAGAGGGTTCACTGTGATAAGATTTCTTGAGCGGGAGCTGGTATAATATTTTGAAGTAGGGATTTGTCTGCTGAGAAGTTCGTGAAGCTTCTTCTACCACATAGCTGTACTTCTCCAAATCGTAGTAATCCACATTTGTAGAACCATCTGGGATTTTAATAAGAAACATAATACCAGGATTAGATTTCGCTTGTTTCTTCAAGCAATGCATTTTTGAAAACAAATCAAGGGTAGCCAACTGGCAAGAGGACTAGTCAATATATTAGGAAATGATTGTAATCTTTAAAACTGAAACTTTGTAGTTTCCTGTTTTTGTTGTTTGTTTATTTTTCTTGACAATTTGAAGGTTATGTAAAGAGTTACATAACCAGTACTCTCCCTTCTTCCTTGAAGGAGGAAGATTTTTGAGTAGGCTTATCAGTCACATCCCTAAAATTTTTTGGTTTACCTACAAATGCAAGTGTATTTCACCTGACGAGTAACAGGCTAGCCCACCCCACCATGTTTGTTTTCTTTTGTTTTGTTTTGTTTTCCATAGAGTATTAGGAACAAAATAAGGGCATTAACAGCTGGTATATCCCCATTTAGACAAAGTGTCATGAGCTCTTCCATGAAATGCGACTTAATAGCACTCCTTTAATACAAATTCTTTTTGTACCTTAGATGAATATGATGCTCTGGTCATTTCCTGCCCCAGTCCTTGGTTGAGATGTCTGCCTGTACAGTGCTGTGAGTGCTTTGACTTCCCCTGGGATACAAAGCTTTACAAAATCAAATTGTCTCATACTAAGTGCAAAAGCTGCCATAAGACTGTTGCAGTTTAAGGTTGAGAAATTAAACAGGCCAGAGCTGGAGTGTTCTCAGCTAATGGTCTGTTCAGCCTTTAGCAGAGGGCACAGCAATGCCTCTGTAACTAAATGTCCTCTGGTGCACTGGGATGCTGTGGACACTGATCTAAGTGGGCTGTCATTGATGAACACTGGGAGAATCAGGTTTCCTGGATATCTTAACTTTTTTCTGTGTTTCTTGTTCACATTTAATGATGAACTGTGATGCTGACTTAGCATGCTGAATGGTGTTACTTACCACATCTTGGTGCGAAATGAATCCATTACAGATCACTTAAGTGTATAGACCATGTAATTTGTTTTCTGTTGTTGTTATCAGTTCAGGGAAAAATGACTCAGGCAAAAATGTCACAGAAAATGTGCTATTGTTAATGACATTGCTGTCTAGGAAGTGTGAAACCTAGAAAATCACTGATGTTGGTGAATTTACCTTAACGTCTCATGTCAAAGACCTAAAATGTGTGTATGACTGGTATGTTAGAACGGGGCATCAGGTGCAGGGTACTGGCTTCTAGTACTTGTTCCTTTCCTTATGTGCTGTAGCATGCTCTCCTACATAATAAGTAAAGCTAAAATACAGGCTGGCAGAAGTGGTAATGGGAGTAAAGTGAAAGTGGAGAACATGCATTGAGAAAGGCAAGGGATTTAGAAGACTGACAGAGAAAACAGTGGTTTGAATAGGCATAAAACAGAGCTAGGAGATAAGGAGAGAAGGAATGTGGTTATGAGGCAGTTCAAGGAAGGATTTATCTTACCCACAGCAGTGCTGTTTGTCAGTCTCTCTATAGTTGCTAAAGCTCATTCAGTATTCATGATGCTGTATGGAAATAATAGGAGAGGGAAGAGGAATACTTTGAGTGCGATCTTTCTCCTTTCAGCTGTTTTTATTTAAATGAATGGGAAACCCTGCCATGTGCTGGACTTCTCAGATGAGCTTTTCCCAAATTACTTAGCATTCCATAACTTAGACCTGATGAAGTAAATGCTTTCTTTAAAGGCAATTATTTGTGTGTATGAAAGTGTCAGTAGCCTGTGATATACTCTGGGCAAATTTAGTATATTGCTAGTAGAATTTAGCACACTAAATTAGCAAGACAGCATTGTGTGCGAGTTGCTGCAACCTATTTCTGTGTTTCCTGTGGGAATTAAAACGGAGGAATAGTTGTAAGAAAATCCTTGACCTCAGTGTTGCCTTTGTAATCAGCTCTCAAGTAGTTGGATGCATAAAATACAAACTCACAAAAAAGAGAACAATAAATAAGATTTGTGTGTCACTCACAACCATGGCTGTCATATTTTTTTATTTCATTTCTGCTTCTCATTTGTAAGAGATTAATTTGTTGTTAATACATTGTCTACTGCTTTATTTATTTTACTCCAGTACTCAAGCTACAGATTTTGTTTCTCCTTCATTGTCTGTGTTGTCCAAGGTGAAAAGAGTATTTATAAGACCTTGTTGTTGTGTAATGCATTCCTATGTGGATTTCAGGACAAATGACTGAAAAAAATATTTGCTTATCTACAGTAATGCAATCTTTCATAGGTGGGAACCAAGTTAATAATGAGTTGCAAGTAAATCCAAAAATACTGCTGTGAGTTTCCAGAAGGTGTTAAGTTGCAAAATGCTAATAAAGTGTAGTAATACTAAAGGTTCACAGATTTTGGAGGAAAAAAAAAAGCTCTTCTAAGGCAAAGTGGAATTGTGCAGTAGAATTATATTTTGCATTTTTTTCTGTAGTTATATAAGGAATAGGTTTTTTTTTCCTTTTCCTGTTGCAGACTTCAGAGTGGTGAATGCTGTAGGTGAGGGTCTGTTGGCACATCTCTAACAACCTTTGCATGTTTCCTGTGCTTCATGGTAGGAGAAAAATGGATTGGGAAGAGCAAACTCTTTGGGATTATTACATAGTGAAAATACATTTAAGAAACATTCTAAGCATCTCTTAAATTAATCAAGACCATGAAAATGGCTGATGAAAATGCCTCCCAAGCTCTGCATGTGATTAAATAATCCTTAATGAGAAGTAGGTCCTTTGTTAGACACTATGTCTAGCTTACTGAAGAAATCAATTTTGAAATACAGTCCAGAGCACATGAATGAGCAAGCATGGCCTATACGTGAAGATATTTATTACTTATTGATATTTAAAAGTTGCTAAATTAATCTTATTTAACTGACCGTGCGCAGCCAAAACAATGTTGCAGTTATTGTACTGTATAACTTGAGGGGTTTATTCTGCTTCAGTGTAAGATTTGAAAGAGTAATGTATTTCTTGAATTTCTTCCTACACTTCATCGTTGCTATGATTAATTCATCATGGCTACTTAGATATGCAAAATCTAAATACTGCACAACATCGATTTTTCTTTTTTCCTTTTTTTTCCCCTGAATATGAGGCTTAACTTAAAACCATAGTATGAAAATTATGTGTTTTGCAGGAGAAAATATCTTTTTAACCTGACAGTGAAATACAGTGAGCAAGGGCTCAAATACAGCATGGAATTGTAGAAATAACAAGATTAGAAAAGATGGGGGGAAAAAAGAACCATCTCTGCTTTTGGTTTTGGTTTTCTTTTCCCTATTGGCCATTATGTTTAACTGAATTCCCCTTTCTTATTTCTTCATTTTCTTGGAGTTCTATTCACAAGCAAAACCTTGTCGCTATGGAAGAGACTGTGCCAGGCCAGCAAATCCTAAGAAAGTCACAAAATGGAGAAAAGTTTTTTAAGCACATGAATGCTAGACTGTTTAACTTATTACTTGGTCCATAGTTTCCACTGGGAAGTCTTATAAACTCCTGATATGAAAATGTAAGGTTGAAAAGACGGGAGGAAAACCAATTTTTTTTAATCTCCTGCTTGACAAAGCTGTGGGGAAGGCATACAAGTAGGCCCCTAATGCCCACTTCTGAGCTTGGAGGCTGCCTAGGGTACGACTCTGAACTGAGGAGGCATCTGGTCTGGTCTGCCAGGAGTAGCTGAGATCATGGTTTAGATAAGTTTGTAAACTTCTCAACCCTTACTTGTAATTGGTTTATTTTCTGGATTTCTGTTGAACAAGATCCATTGCTTTTGCAAAATTGAAGAAGAGTGAAGAACTCCTGGGCCAAGAGGCGTATTTGTCCCCCTGGGACACATGGTGCTGCCGTGTCCGCTCCCTGGCAGTCTTATCCCTGGGAGGGGACCTCTCTGAGGCAAGTGAGGAAAGGGCTAGGTCAGCCGTTTGGAGAGGCTGTCCTTGACTCTGTTTATGCAAATTTCCATGATGTGGCAGAAGTGTATCAGTGATGTAATCAGAGCATTACACGTTTTAAGTAATAGAGGTTAGGGGTAGAGCTGGATGACTTGTCCACAGGCTCTTCTGTAAGGGATAATGGAATGGGATGTCCCTGCCATGCAGTGGCACCATGCATCTCAGTATCATCTCTTGATTATTTCAGTGTACTTTGTACAGAGCCAGTGGTTTCTCAAGCACTCTGTGCAAGTGTAATTCCTCACACCAAACTTTGGAGAGCTAGAGTGATCACTAGCAGCAGCATCACTATGACCACTGCAGATAGTGCATGCAGATCACTAGCAGTAATAGTTAAAAACAAATGAAGGTGCTGTGGAAAAATGTACCACAAAGGTTAGGCAAAATTCTTGACTACAATATAAGAAGGACATAAAACTATTAGAGAACATCCAAAAGAGGGCAACAAAGGTGGTGAAGGATCTGGAGGGCGAGATGTGAGAGCTGCAGCTGAGGCCCCTTGGTTTGTTCAGCCCAGAGCAGAGGAGGCTGAGGGGAGGCCTCATGGCAGCCTACAGCTCCTCACAGGGAGCAGAGGGGCAGCGCTGAGCTCTGCTCTCTGGGGAAAGCGACAGGGCCCGAGGGAACGGCATGGAGCTGTGTCAGGGGAGGGTCAGGTGGGGGTTAGGAAAAGGTTCTTCACCAGAGGACGGTGGGCATGGCCTCACGCTGCCAGAGGTCAGGGAGCATTTGGACACCACTCTCAGACATTGGGTTTAGATTTTGGGTGGTGCTGTCTGAAGCCAGGGGTTGGACTTGATGGTCCTTGTGGGTCCCTTCCAACTGGGAGGATTCTGTGATACTACAGACTGTGACATATCCCTGTTACAAAATAAATGGAGAGGTGAGATAGAGAGTTTAATTTCAAGCAATTGGGTTAAAACAAGATGCTTTTTAAAATAAAATATAATTCACTTGTTGCAACATGAGAACACTGTAACACAAAATAACGCAAGAGTAAGAACACCAGACCCTTGATTGTCCAGGAAAATGCAATGACCATACTTGCTCACATAGGTGGGTGGTGTAAGTAGCTTTTTTGTCTTATGAGTGACCGGTACCAGAGGTCACATCAAAGAGGTGTGTGTGCACCGGGGAAAAGAGGAAAGCAAGGAGCAGTCTCATTTGTAAAGTGCTACTTTGCCTCGCTTGGAAGGGAGTAATCAGGTGGTGCTAATTGTCTTAGTGTTCAAATGTTTTCCCTATAACGAAGAATTGCTGTAGTCAATGTGATGCCTTCCTGCTTCCATTTCTCGTGCTGCATGAGGAGACCAGTCAGAGACCCTGCTGTTTGGAATAGCTGAAAAGGTAGCCAAAATAGGGAGTTTTTGCCATCAAAGGACTATTTCTGAGATTTTGACGGGGCTCTTTCTGCCCTGCAGCTAATTGACTGTCAGTTCCAGCTGGCTCCTTTCCTGCCCTCATTATCTTAGCTTCCTTCTAGCCTCGCCTTGCCCTATTAATGCTGCTACTTTTCAGGGTTTCTCTCCTTTGACTTTTCATGGCTGTTTCCCTCTTAAGTGAACCTCTGCCCTTTTGTCAGAGAGGAGCATGGAGACTGGGCACTGTGTCACGCTCTTCCTCCTCTCATATCTGCTTCTCCCCCAGTAGCAATGTGACTCCCGAAGTGCTGTTACGGACATCTAGGCATTGTGGCACAGCTAGGTACCAGAGGTTGCTCATTATGCTGCCTTTTTACTTCATTTTGTGTATGTTGGTTGTTTTTCTGAAGTGACAGCATCACTTAACAAAGATGTGTCAACCAATGGTTATTTGCATTCTCTTTTAAATACCTCTCTCTTTCATGTTACTTAGTACAGTGCAGGATCCTAATCCTACTTGCTCTTAAGAAAATACCCTCATGAACTTGAATAGCAATTGAAGCAACTGGTGATGTGCTAGTTATTTGGTACTTTTTTTGATATGCGAAGTAGAATAGTGCCAGTCTTTATCAGATTGCATAGACTAAATTATGCAACCTCTTTATTTTGGAAAGTCCTTTTGGATCCCACCCAATTAAACAGGGATCTTCTGTCCAGGTTCTTCTCACTGAGGGTACTGGTTGCTAGAAGTTAAGTAAAACTGCTGGGTTTTGTGACCTGGGGATTGTAAGAAGCTTGAACCAACTTCCTGTAATTTCATAATAAAGCTGTTTTACAACTTGGATTATTTTGATAAATGCTAACTTAATTTAAAAAACAAACAACTAAAACCCCACGGTCAAGGAATTCATTTCCTGACATAAAATTTATTTGTGTAACAGTCAAGTATTCTCTCTAATACAAGGGATTTTCACAGTGCCTAGTTCAATATTAGGATAGGTGTGTATATTTGAATTCAAAAAGATTTGCTCTTAAAACTGCCAGTTTAATGATTTTGTCTGATTGAATTTTTGTTTATTTTTAGGACAAAGAACTAGTTGACAAGTTCATTTGGAAATTGTGCAAAATGTTACTATTTGTAACCTTTTAAGGATTTTATTTTCATCTTTCTAATTAGTATTTTGAAAATTATACATGCCCTTGATTCTAAATTAAGTAAAATAATGAATGCCAAGTTAAATTTGCTCAAGTTTTGGCCTGCACCTGTTTAATCATTCAGTCAGAAGATGTATATGTGTTTATTACATTTAAAATCACTTCTTTATTATTAATACTGCTAAAAACAGTATTAGTACATAGCAAGTTGCTAGAAGCCCTTTTAAAATGTATAATTGTATCTTTTATAAAAATGGTGCAGTAAAACAAGTGGAGATTGTGCTCTGCTAATTTCATTTCAGTATAGAAAGTCTTTCAAGTAGGAAAATTGTTACTCATCTCTGAAAGGCATTTCTGATGCTAAGAGAAGATCCTTGGTGAGAATGTTCCACCATCTTCCATTTCTAGTACAGTTCCAAGAACAAGGAAAGCACAGCGAGGTTGTGATTTTCATTATCTGTATAAATTGAACTCTTTGCTAGAGTCCTGTGATGGAAACTTTATTTATTACTTTATTATTTGATTATGAATGTGAGCTACAGCCCAATTAAATTATGATGGCTGTTCCAAAAGTAATGCCTCCTATTCTATTATGTTGGCCCACAATGTAAGAGGTGGATGTTGGTGGGATGGCAGCAGAGGTTGAACCTTCCCACCAATATCTGGTTCTATGTTGATGCCATGTGAAAATGGCAGCAGGGGGGCACTCTGACACAGTGGCATCTGACATGGAAGTGCAGACGGAGCAAATGAGTGGAATTGAATTCCTCCATGCAGAAAAAATGGCACCCATTGACGTTTATCGATGGTTGCTGAATGTTTCTGGAGACCAAACAGTGGATGTGAGCACAGTGAGGTGGTGGGTGTTGAAACACTGTGAAACAGTGGACCACCTCTGCTGGTGCAGATTATTACAAGCATAGCATGCAGGCCATTGTTCATCACTGGTGGAAATGCACAGCTAATGGTGGTGACTGTCTTGAAAAAGGTGTTTTGTAGCTTTGAATTTCCTCTATTAAGTAGTGTTCTTGTGCTCTTTGTATCTGTTGTGGTTTCCATGGAAATAAATAGGAGGCATTACTTTCAGAGCAACCTACGTAGAAAGCATGTCTTGATATTCAAGCCATGAGTCTTTCAGAAGGGAGAAAACCCTGTAAAATGGTTCAAGATTGTCTTGTTGGTTGCATGTTTTTGTTTCTGACCCTAAGCATTCTATTTGAGTATTTTCAGGAAAAAAATACTTGTTTCATATGGTACGGTGTACTAGAACCTTCAAGGAAGTAGACTGTCTCATTATTTCTGCCTGTATGGAACTGTGCTGTGTGTTTCCTTCAATCTGGTTATGACCCTCTGGAATTGGTGAACAATGACTCACTTGGGATGTCTCCAAACTTCACATTGATCAGCATGGCTCTTTATGTGGCATAGGAGCATGAAGCTCTGACATGTACCCTAATAACTTACACCCAGTAGAATTGGCCAACCAGTAGAATTTTTTATTTTTTTTTTAAATGCAAGTGGTACAGAGTGGTGCTGAATTGGCAGTCAAAGTATTCTATAAACCATTACTGAACAGGCTCCCCCGGGTGGCTGTAGAGGAATGTAATACATCTGTAAAGATGTACAAGTTGGTAAGTACTCAAGGCATATGGCCATTAGAAAATCACATAGCTCCTTCTACACGACAAAGCGATAAAGTAGACTGTTAATCCTCACAGTCTGTGGGAGTATAATCTCTTGTTCCTTTGAAATGTCTTTCACTAGTTTTAGGTGGCTGAGGAAGTTGTCCTAGTCCAGACTCCTCCAGGGATAGGGTAGTTTCACTGTAAGGATTATGACGCTGATTTTTTTGTAGCATGCACTGTTTGAGAAGTATTGCGAGATCCTTGTCTGTGTGAGATTACACTGTGGATGCATGTTGCCTATACTTTATGCACAATGTACTGGCTTCATAAATGCAATATGGGATTTTACACATTTGTCATTTATTTGAAAAGAAGCAAGAAGTTGGCCAAGCCTTGCTACCTGTACTGTATAGAGGTGACTCCTCTCTCTTACTCTCTGACTTACGACTGCACTGACATCAAACTTCCAGCTCATTGCTATTTCTCATGAAGCTTGATGGACAATTACTGCAGAAAACCAGCTGATTTCTTCATTAAATTCATTTTGAGTCTTCTTGAGTTAATGCCTTTTCCCACTCCAGTCCCACCAATCCTTGTGATGGTTGTGAAGGCAGGCGAACTCCCAGCGTCTTTCCTGTTAGAGAAACATGTTGGTAATGTGTGGCTGCACTCAGGAGTCAGTTCATATGGAGTTCCTTCCCGAGAAGGGTCCTCATTAAGATGTGATGACCACTTTTTAACCTTGGTCTTTGTGTCAGCTCAGACTATTGATCAAAAGAAGTTGAAGAAGGCTTTTCCAGTTTTAGTTCACCAGCAACAATTTTTACTCTCCTGAATACTTTTGATACACCAAGCATAAGTTCTACGAATGATTTTTATTTGTAGTGGCTTGAACGATTTACATGTAAAGTAAGTAGCTTGGAAATAATGAACTCCAAATACTTTTATAAATCAAAAGTATTTGGCTGTTTATGGAAAGTGTTAGTTTAAATGCTTTTTTCCAGTCTACAAACTTTCAAAATTTTTTTTTTAAATAATAAACAGCTCTACTTCCTCAGTGGATTCATTTCCTCAATTCCATCATCTAAAGTACTTCTATTTCAGTAGTTTTTTCAAAAACTCATTTATCCGAAGCTTCTGGGCAGATTTACAAATATGATCTCCCTCATATTCTAAACTGTCTGTGCAACCTACTGCAAGTTTTAAGAAATTAAATTCTGCTATGTGGATTTTTCCTTCTTAAGACAGAGCTGGATATGTAGTTAAAAGAATAGGCTTCTGGAAATGACGGAGGAATTTCTAGCATCTAGTAGCCATAAACAGCTCAATATTGCAATTGTGCATCCAAGGAGCCTGAGAAAGAAACTAATCTTTTAAGTGTAAGGCCCATTTGTGTCACTGCTTGAGTGATGAAGCTATTGGAACAAGGAAAAATAATAGAGCCAAGCACTGATGTAAGCCAGTTGCAGCACAAGTGATTGCAATATGTATATGAAAACACTTTTGAAAACAATGCACCATGTTTTTCTTTGAATTTTAAATTTTTTCTGGTTGATGCTAGTATAAGCAGCAAGGAAAAGTCTGCAAAAAAACATATGAGGCCCTTGCCCTGAAAACATTTACATTCTTCTACAGATTCGGCTCCATTGACTGAAGTCATATACTACAAGACTTGCTTGCTATGGGGTTGCCAGGTGCTTTACTAATCAGGCTTTGAATCTAGCAAAGCAATTAAGCATATATTTTATTCAGGCTTTTCTACAGATCCTGTGTAGACAATTGTATGCTCTGAAAGTTAAGTGTGTGCTTGCACACCTTGCTGGATTGGAGCTCAGTATTCTCAGTCTTGTTCCGACTCTTATTTTTTGGCTCCTTGACCCCCAACATCTTCTAGCTAAAAATGCATCTCTGTGAACTGGCAAGTGTTTGTCCTGAATGGTATTACCTCAACTGTAGTCTTCAGTGCACAGAAACTTTGATAGAGAGCTGAAGAACATCAGCTTTCATGATTAGTTTATGGGTATTTGGATATAATTACTTTGGCTAGCATTATATTTCCTATTTGGCCCTGACATGAGAAAAGGATGTTATATGATTGTTATTTGAAAATTGTGAATTGTTTCTAAACCTGTTCCAGAAAAGCATTTTGGTTTGTTTGTGTGTATTAGCCATGCAGGGTTACCTGGGCAGCAGGTTTACATTTGTCCTGCATGTTTAGGTGAAAATAAGGAGATATCTGACATTTAGGAGAATTAAAGAAAATCTGAGCTTAAATGCTAGCATCCACTGAGAGAAGGCAGAGTGGTGTTTCAATAACTAACTTGAAACCATTTTATTATATACTTAGTATGTCTCTCTAAGTTCATTCTCCTGTGCTGCTTGTCTGAGTTTGCTAGGGCTGAACAATGGCACATTCAGTGGGAATGGCTCAGAGCACGCGCTATGGTGTGTGCTTTACAGTCCTGGTGGATTTTTGGTAACTCAAGCGAAAACTTGAAGTTGTCGCTAAATACGTAACACGTTAATGAATGTGCTGGAAAGCCAGTTACTTTCTCAACTGACATTTTTCCAGGAAAGACAATAGAAGGCAGGGAGGCCTGTTCTGCCTCGATACCGGTTATTCACAGAGCTCTGCTGCTGTACACCAGCATTCACAGCCGCGTCCCACCTTTATCCATTGCAGTATTGATTCTCCTCTTCCTTTTCTGCTCTTGCTCTGTAATTTTTCTTAGTCTTCTACGCATACCTCTTTCTAGAGTCCTGAAAAGTAATGAAGTTATTTCTTATTTCTTTGCTTTATGAGTGCTCTGTCTAACCGCGAATCTGGTCCATCTTAATCTCAATTCTAGAGGGGCTTTTATTTTCAACAACCACCTAAGGAAGACCTACATACAATCTCTATTGAAAGCCTTCGCGTCATTCCATTTCTTCATGAAGAATTCATTAATTTTATGAAGTATGTCTAAGCAATGCATCAGTAATTTATGAAGCTTCCCTCCTCGTTTTTGTAGAGAGAGGGCATGTGGGAAATATCATTTGTGCCACTGGAACGATGCTTAGGAAACAAATGAACACATCTAACAGGCTGTGCTACAGCTGTTTCTTACTGTATCATTTTTGGCTGTACTTCAAATATGGAAATCCTCTGAAGGTTATTTGTACTTGTAAGTAAAATCTCTGCAAAAAGGAAAAAAAGCAGGAGTGGATTTTATGTCATACCTTATGTTTTCCTTCATTTAAGGAGAAAGCTTGGCGCACCAGTTAGCGCATCGGTGAGAGGCTTGGAGAGCTTTGTTTGCTGACTAGTTTGTAGCCATTTTTACAGCAGTGTCTGTAACTGTTGCCTCTACTTCTTTGAAGTCATTGAAATCCAGAAAAAAATGCCCTACATGGCCATGTGACGCTGCGCTCTGTCTGTCTGTGGTCCGAGGGGAGATGTCCCAGCTGAGCTCCTCACATTACCCTGTGTGGATGAAGGAAAGACAATACGGTTCTGATGTCTGTTGTGAATTTACCTCCTAGCTTGGGTTTTAATGTTTTTTTCTTTTAAGAAGACCAGCAATTGGTGAATTTGTTACTGGAAGTTAGATGAGTATTTTCGGGCTTTTGAGTTTTGTTATAGTGAGGAAGGAAAGAAAAGCTAAAGACTCCTTTGGGGCAATTAAGCATTTCTTTAGTTAGTTGTCTGGAATGAGTCTTTGAAGCAATTGATTTATAGGAATGCTTATGCATTGGTTATCCCCATGGAACAGCCTAAAAAAAAAAAAAATCAAATATGTAAGGTTCTTTAGCTTTGATTATTCTTTTATATGTTATGGAAAAATTTATGGCATGAAATGGAAACACTATGAAAAGATTGTGTTCTTGAAGATCTGGACATTCTTAACTGAATTATGACATCAGCTATGTGTGCAAACTATAAACTAAGCTTCATACATTTTAATTTTAAAGGGCTGTTGCACTGCTACTGTCATTTAATTATTTTATATGCTTTGTTCTCAAACTGAAATGGTTAATTTTCAGTTTCTCATTATTAGGTGTTTACCACATAAAAGCTATAGCTTGCGTGCAGTTAGGGTTATAGTTCTCCAACAGAAAATTTAGGCACTTACTTTTCATTTGCTGACATTTCTTTGGCAACACTGTCAAACTCCTACCTACTCCCTGTAGGCAAGCGATTAGTATGCAACATTTACAGTAGAGGTCTTTTAAAATGTAACTTAAATGGTATCTACAGCACACTAATGCTGGAACTTTAGAACATTTACTTGCCTGAGCCTGGGCTTTACTACTGGTACTTTTATTGC
This sequence comes from Penelope pileata, assembly GCA_013396635.1. NCBI lineage: Eukaryota > Metazoa > Chordata > Aves > Galliformes > Cracidae > Penelope > Penelope pileata. Next base: position 2,169,384 of record WBMW01005527.1, read on the forward strand.
TGAAACCAGTAAGAATTCAATCAAGTCCTGAGAAAAGTATGTATTGTCCATTAAGCTGGTGTTCAAGCTATTGCACCCTTCCTTTGACTCACCTTGCCTTTAAGAAAACAGAATTGTAAAAGGAGTTGCTGTCAGAGCAAGTTCACATTTGAAAGTAAGAGAAAAAATAAAAAATAAAAATGAAGCAATACTGTGTATTCCTAATGGCAATGGCTCCACACTTTAGCTGGGCTATACTAATGGAGATTTTGAGAGAAATTGAGTTAGGTGAGACAGGATTGGAAGCAGGGAGACTTATTCTTCTAAAGAAAGCTTATAAAATCTCAGTCTGTATAAGTCATTTTACAAATGGAAATAAAAAATATCTGAGCAAAGATAAAGGCTGTGAAACAAAGAGGTGTCTTACGAGGTTTACGAGGAGACAATTCTAATGTTCATGTTTTCTGGCTTTATGTACTTAAGTAGATACCTTGAAAATGTCCGGTATCCACAGGAACAGAATACCCAAACGGAAGCTGTTGTTGGCCAAAATACACATTCGAACTATTCTGCAGTATCTTGTTAGAATGTGGGTTTTGCACCAGATATTAAAGCGCTCCCGAGTATCCACTTGGTGCAGAAATCCCTAACTACGTGTTCAAAAGGCTTTGTAAGAGAAAAATTCTGTGAAGTGCTCAGAGATGGTCTTGTGTTCATGGCTGAATGAGTGTCCTTGGCACCCCTGGTCTCCAGTTGACTGGAGGAGGAAATGAGGAGCTCTAAAGAATTAGCTAAAGATGCTTGGCAGTTCAGAGATGGAACGCTTGTGATACAGATGTACCCATTGTATGTGTTGTATTGTTCATGAGCATTGCAAAGAAGTCACACTGATTATATTTTTAGTGCAGAAAATGTGTTCAGGTCAGGTTTTTTTTTGCATCGTGAATTGTTCTGAATGTGACTGGGAGAGGTGGGTGTGTGGAATGATGCAGAGGCATTCATCCCAATGCACTCTTGTTGTTCCAGTTCCTTGTTGCTGGGTTTTGGTTGTTTGTTGTTGCTATTGTTGTTGTTTTCTTCCTTTAAAGAGAGAGTATATGGCCAAGGAAAATGAAACTCTCAATCACCTTTCCCACCACCTACATGTACGCTTTAAGCTGCAATAATAGAGGCATTCTGTGTGGGCGGGCACTTCAGTACAAGTCAGTGTACTTTCATTACATTTGTGCTTACCAAGATGGGGCATACATTTCAGTTGTAGTTTCTTCTGCTTACTAGGATACGAACTGGGTACAAGGGCTGCTCTGAAAGTTATGTCTCCTGTTTTCCTATGTTGGCCCACAGTGGCACCCATTGATATTCACTGATGATTGCTGAATGTTGTTTGAGACCGAACATTGGATGTGAGCACAGTGAGGGGTGGGGGGGCATTCCAGCAGTGGTGACAGTGACAGTGGTCACCTCCGTTGGTGCAGACTGTTACAAGCACAGCACGCAGGCTCTTGTTCATGGCTGGTGAAAATGCACAGCTAATGGTGTCTGTGTTGAAAACCAGTGTTTTGTACCTGCAAATTTACTCTATCAAATAGTGTTATTGTGCTTTTTGTATCTGTTGTAGTTTCCATGGAAGCAAATAGGAGGCATTGCTTTAGGAGCATCCTACATACTTTTTCAATTATTTATTTAATGCTCTTTTCTGCCTCAGGAAAACAGTCAAAATCTTGTCCTTCGCTACCAAAAGCCAGTAGAGCCCTACTAGAGTAGTGATTTGACTTTTCTGCATTTGTATTTGAGACTGTGCGTCCCTCCTCTGTGTTACAAGTCATTTGTCATTTATCCAGCGTCGTCTAAAGGGATTGTCCATTGGCGATGCAATGAGCTTTATGAAGGGAGGCTGCTGCTCTTATTCATGTTCTGACTTCTGTACGTGAAGTCTTTAGCTGCAGGTCTTGCAGCACGGAACAGCTCCCTCCTCTGCTGCTAATGCTGTGTCACTTCCCATTATCTTCCAGTGTCAGCAACCCAGGTGGAGGCTGCTTCTAAGGCTGAGTTAGAGAAGTCTCTTCTCTGTAGAAGCAATTTTCTATGCTCACTTTTTGGAGTTTTTAAAGTAAACAGCATATGTCCAGGAGTGTGTAGGAGGCAAAAAAAAATGCATACTCTTAACGACTTGTGTGCTTCGCAAAGCACAGCCCAGGTATTTGCAGAAACACAGCACTGATACTGATAGTATGTGCTTGACAGGGATTTGTAGGAAGAGAATAACCTTAATAAAGAGTGTGGTTAGTTAACAGTCTGATGGAATAATACTAAAATAGTTTGTTCGTATAAGGAGAATGTCACATTTTGGCTCAACATATTTTTTATCTATATTTTACACAGATTTATATATGAGCATGTCTGGTGCAATCCTCTCACTGACTGTAATGTGCTGAGATCCACTTTGTGTTACATTCATGCTTAACTTGGGAGCTCACAGATTTCAAAACACTTTCACAAAACCGTGTGTGTATGTGCAGGCGCGCATTTGATCAGCGCATGGAGCTGCAGAGCTGTCTCCCATCCTCTCCTTTGCCTTAATCGAGTGAGTAGAACTGTCTGAAGGGTGGCTGGAGCAGGCTCTGCTTGGAAGCCCCCTTCCAGCCCTCTTCGCTCGCAGCCGCCTTTCAGCAATGCCTGTGTTGAGCTTTCAGACAGCAGTTTTGTTATCAGTGAGAAGAATCTTACTGCGGGAATTTTTTTTTTTTTTCAAAATTACTTTATTCCTAGATATCAGTCACTGAATATCTTTGTTGATAATAGCTAAAAGCTGGTGGAGAGGCTCTGTGTGGCCGTAACGGAGAGGAGCGGTGCGAGCGGCTGCTGCTGTGGCTTTCAGCTCCGGCTGGGGAAGGGCTGAGCTGGCGTCAGCGGAGCCCACACAGCGGCTCGGTGCCATCTGCTGCTGGCGCAGGAGCGAGTGGAGGCTGCGGGCCGGAGGCTGCCTGGGGTCGGTGCTCAGGGAGGGCTCTGCAATTGTTCCTCCGAAGTTAGACCGGACCTTCACAGAGCCGAGCAGGCCATTAAGCAATCCGCGTTGTTAGCAGCAGGAGGCGGGGGACCGAAGGGGAACGTGGTGGTGCCTTGAAGCAGGCGGCCCCGCTCCGAGGGACTCGGCCAGCGCCTGGTCCCTGCACAGCCCCTGTGTAACCGCGCCGTGCGGGGCTGCCTGATGGCTTTCCGTGTCGCAGCCACTTGGTGTACGTTAATGAGGATTTTCTTAGTTGTGTTCCTGCTATTTGTCTCTTTTAAGACTACTTTCAGTGTTTTAGCATCATGTTCAAAAGGCGAAGTCAGGCTGCTGCGCTCGCAGCCTCATTAAAATTCTGCTCCGCACATCCTCTGACTCACACTTATAATCTATGGGAACACCTGTTTTCTTTACAATGGCCACAAGGCAGCTCAAAACACTGTGGTATTTAGCATTTAATAATGAGCACAAGATATGTATTTTTTGACACTTAAAATTTCCTTTAGAAAAATGGATGGAGAAAATCCAGGTTTGAATGAATTATCAGAATTCTCCTTCCCCCAGCCCTCCTCCCCACGTTGCATTATGTGCATTCTGACAAACCCCAGGGCTGCTGTGGCCAATGGAGAACTCCTGCACGGCGTTAGGCAGTGGCCGTGGCTGGAGCTGTGGTGGATGCGGCAGCCATCCCCTCTCCAGCAGCGCTGGCTGCATTGGTAGGGCAGGAGCTCTGGAGATGGGTGTCTGCGTTTAAATAAGAGCCCTTCCCAAGCAGTTCGTTGTAACTCTACCCTGATGAGGATGCTTAGAAGCTTAAATATATTGTTAACATCTGTCTCTTTATCATTCCATTACTTAAATCAATAGCGGGCATTGCAAACAATTCTTCTGTTAGTCGCAGGCTTTGAGGGTTGCGGCGTTTAGCCTAATGTTGGCCATTTGATGCAGAAGCAGTTTGAGGGCTCAGCATGGGGTGAAGAATGTGATCTCAGAGGGCGAAAGCCTGTCACTGTTCTGTAAGTGAAGAATCAGTTCCCGGCGGATATGAAATGCTGTATCTTTAGTGCCCTAATAGGGGACACACTGCAAGTTGATTATTGTAATCCTACAGTGTTATCTCATCAGTGAGTGGATTAAGGGAGTTCTTTCTGCTGAGGGGTCAGAATAAACATTTTCATTTACTCCCTGCTGAGTCACTGACAAATAGAGGTGTTATCGAAGAACATTTTAAAGCACATGGTAAGCAAAACTGTGGTCATGTACCAGTGATCCTTCTGCCAGCCTTCCACTGACATGTAGAACAGAACACATGCTGAAACTGACGTCATGAAATTGGCACTAGAAAGGAAAAAGGATTTATTTTGCTGCACGAAGAAGCTTGCTTTCCTCTCTGGTTAAATTAGTTCACCATGCTTCAGGTTAGTAAAGTTTCAGGTTCTGTCTGTTGGAGAACAAATTTCCAAGGAATGCTTAAGAAAACATTGTGCTTTTAGTTGCTTACCCCATATACACGTCAAAGGAATTTTCATAAAGTAACATAAAGGAGGAGTGATTTTTGTTTTCCTTCTGTCGTTCCTTTTGGAAACTGTTATTCCCGGGATGAAACGTCCTTCTCTGAAGGAAATGATTGCAGGGCACGTTTTGTTACAAGATCTGTTCTTGGTTAGCCAGCAGCCAAACTGTGCATGGTGTCAGAGAGTGGGAAGAGGAAGGGTGGCACCAAATGCAAAGGGGAACTGGGATCACATTGAAGGAAAAGACCCAGAGGTGCCAGTGCGGAGGTCCCTGAGCTGTGTCAAGCAGGTGGCAGCTGGGCTCCGTGGTGCAGCACTGCTGGGATTTTACAAATGGAAGCACCGTTGTTTTAGATGACTGTAGAGTTGTGAGTTTCTGGTAATTCTTGGCTTTCTTCCCTATGCGGTATGTATTTCTAAAGTTCATTCAAAAAAAATAGGTGGGTAATATTCATGGGCAATGCATAGAGAAAAAAGGGTGATCGAAATGCAAAATTGCCGTAGTGTCTTTCAAAGATTCTAAAATCTGCAGAGGTTATCCATATTTCTTCAAACAGTGTAAAAAAAATAGATACAGGATGGAAGTTGTGTTGCACACTAAGCAAAGTATACAAAGGCAGCTGAGCTCCAAGCTGAAGTTATCTGTCCATGGAGGAACAAATCTTTAGCAGAACAACCTACGGGGAACATGCAGGATCACAGCCTTTTCCTGCCAAGACGCATGTTGTCCTCCGTCACCTCCTGCCCTGCAGGCAGGGGGCTGTGCTGGTGATCTCTTCCAGGCGGCTGATGGAAGAGCTGCTGCCCGGGTTCTGCTCAGTGTCTCTCTCCTCTGGGCCCCCTCTGGGAGTTCCGTTAGTTGTGCACGTGAACTTGCACAGGTGCAATCTGATCAGTATCTGAATGAAACACTTTTTTTTTCTTTTTGTTTTTGTTTTTTCTCCTTTTTTGTTTTTTGTTAGGATAGAGCAGCTACTCTTTTTAAGCCAGCCCCTCAGCTAATGTGTTTGCAGCTCTCTCCTCTCGTCCTGCCCCACCCAGCAGCACATACAGCTGAGTGCACTGTGCGGGAGCTGGGGGACAGGCAGGGATGAGTGGGTGCACGAGGAGGAGGCAGGATCTGTTCACCCGGGGTTCACCACCAGAGAAAATTGCAACATGGAACTGCGCTCTCAGCAGACAATTTGATTACTGGGGCCGTGCTCCAAGCACATGATTTATCCATGTAGCTCAAAACAGCCAGGAACAGAGCCAGTGTGCTAATGCAAAGTAAGAGTTTCAAACAAAGGTTAATCAGATATGACAAAATAGAAGAAAATACAGCCAGATTTAAACAAAACTGTAGTGTTGTGTGAAAGGGTGACTGTAGAACCTGAAATAGAATAAAACATAAAATACTAGTGCGTGACACGCTAAGATCTGTTTGAATGCGGTTTGCCACACGACAGGCTTCATTCTATCACCTGTGTGACAAATCAAAGTTTTCTCCAGAGCCTGGAAGCAAAGCACCACCGAGGTCAGCGGGCATTGGGTGCGTGGTGAATGGGACATGCCGTGACCACGGGGCTGCCAACGTGCCCAGGACAGCAGGCGCCTTGCTGAGCCCCACAGTGGCTGGCAGTGGTTTGCTGGGGGCCTTCGGTGTCTGCTGCGGGAATCAGAGCCACCCCTCAGCTGAGGAGGCTGCCAGCTCTTGGTCTTCCCAGTTCCCATCAGAGCAATGCTTATGGAGTACTTGTGTTGGCATAAAACAAACCTTGTCAAGATATCTCTGTGTGAGATTTATGCAGAGTGAAATAAAAGTGTGACATGGACACCTGATGCGTGAGTCTTCTGTATGAAGCATGACACTTGGCAGCAGAGGCAGTGCTGAGCTCTGCAGACCTGCCAATTCGCACTCATTTGGAGTGACTCAGTCATTTTTTCCTGTTGGTTGTGCACAAATATCTAGCTAAATAGCTCCCAAAGTTGGAGATTTTTTATGCAATGAAACATTTTCCTAAAGTATTTTTTAACAGTGCTTCTTTAGACATATGTTTTCCTTCTGTTCTTTAATCACACTGTTAGCCTTTCAAAACAAAATCTATATGAATTTTGAACATGAATAATTAAAAAATACATCTTCCTTTTGTCTCCTTCTGTTCTAGAAGTGTGCGATGATTTTGACCTTCTGTGTTTCTTAAAGCTCAGAGTCCAGCTGGGGACCTACCCTTAACAGCAGGTTAGCTCCTCAGTTCTATCGCTCAAATCTTTCTAATGGACAAAAAGGAAACACAGCCATATCCTCAAGTGAAGAACTCATTGTTAATGTGATTGAACTCATAACAGGTTAATTAAAAAAAATGCTGCTGGCTATATCTAGCTATTACAGAAAAAGGAGAGGAAGAAGGCTACTACAGGAAACATCTCAATACTATAACATTAAATAATACAAGTCCCAACCGGATTCCAGTTGTTGCATGCACTGCTGAGCATCCACCCCTCTCTCTCTCGTGTTCTGCTGCACTTCTGCTGCCCCAGTCCCAGGGTGGGAGGCTGCTCTGCAGCTCTGTAACTCCTGGCTTTGCTGTATACGCAGTGCTTCATTTGTGTTGGAGACTTGTTCATTGTTTTCTTCATTGCCCCTAACAACAGCTGTGCCTCGCTCCCGATGCCATTTTTCTTCACCTGGCCGCTGGGTGCTGTGCAGTGCTGGGATGTCCCACGGCACCCAGTGCCCGTCTCTGAGCACTCACACCCATACCTCGCCCGCTGCCTCGTCACGCGAGGGGCAGAAATATTTGTACTGAGCCTACTACATGTTACTGCAGTTTCTTTAAAAATTGTGGTCGTGTCACACAAGAATGCAACGCTACGGAAAAGTAAAACAAATCAAGCGCCAGCCCCCTGGCTGTTAGAGCTGCAGGCAAAGCTGGGGCAGGGCAGCCCCGTGCAGATGCAGGCAGGCGCGGTGCAGGCCGTGCTGTGGGCTGCTGCAGGCCTGGCACCGGGTGCAGGCAGCACCGGGCTCACCTCTGCCCACGGCTGTGCTGGGAGCGGGGGCTGGGCCGTGTGTTTTGGTGTGGTTCCTGGCTGTCTCTCTCTTCCTTACATGCATTTATCCTGATGATAGCACTGATGATAGTATGAATAATAACAGTACGATGAGACTATTTTTCCCCGTTTTTTTTATTTGCAGAGTTGGAAAATGAATGTAGATATTTTCTTAAACTTAGATAATTTGTGAATGAAGGCTGAGGTTGATCCTTTGGGTGCAATGAATGTAAAAACAGTAGAGGAAAAATACGTTTGAAATAGCAAAATGGCCATGAAAAACTGCTATTGATCATCTGAGTGGCTGCTTCAAAATCACTGAAGTTACAAAAGGAAAATCGGTCATTTAAGAAGAAACAATGTGTCAGTGTGGTCCTATTTTCTAGTCTGGTGCAGCCACCGCTGCTTTGTGCCCTTTCTGGCTGGTACGGATAATAGTGTCTGGGCTGCTGTTCCGGGGCCAGTCCTTGGGCTGCAACGTATTACTGTGGGAATTGCACTGCCAGGCCAGGACTTCAGTGCAGCCAGCAAAATTCTCTTTACACTGGCCGTGATAGGGGCTGTGTTGTTGGAATATTTGACAAATTACAAAGCATACACATGTATGCAATAAACCTGTAGATTTATTTACTGATGAAGCGGAAAAATTGAAGCCTTAGGAAGTCATTGGGTGGTGTCACGAGGCTTTATGCAGTTCACCATTTCTATTCCTTTGTATTACCGTGATGGTGGTTGTTTCTGCTTGGCATGTCTGCATCCCACTGACTGAGGCAATGGCCACAGGGTAACAGTACATTAAAATCAGTTGTTCAAGAGCTACCTCACAGGTTACTCTAGAGCCCCATTTTCTTGTTCTGTATAAATGTATAAAAAGGAGCATGCAACTGAATTCCCCATCTCCTTTGTTGTCCTATTTGCTGTTGTTTGGTAACTGCTGAACTACCGTTTCCTCGGCACATCCGTGGAATCAGTGAAACTTGGGCTTTTTCAAAGTGGTCCTCCCCTTCTCCTCCCCAGGAGTTCAGCCTCCCAAAGTAGATTAATACTATCTGGTAAGTATTACTGTATGTAAAGGGACAACTAAACAACAAAAAAGTGAAAATAAATATGAGCAATATGAATTTTATACTTGCTTAAAGCATCTGGCTTTGCTTTTTTTTAACATATATGCCACTTGACCCATCAGGCGGATCGTTAAAGCAGAATATTTGGCTCACGAAGTTGCAGTCATGCAAGACTCATTCGTGGAACAGGAGCTTCATGCACTTGGAAATCTCTCAAGAAATGAGAATGTAGGAACTTGCACAGTTCCAAACCAGAACAAAATTGTGTGAAAGACCAAAGTTCATTTGAGAAAAATAGTAGGTTCTGTATGCCAGGAAACATTAGGAAAGCATACAAATGCTGTTGAGTTTCCAGGCTTTCCAGCAAGGTGTAGAAAGATCTGCAGCTGCACAAATCCAAGGCTATTAAATACTTTTAATACCTCCTACTTAGAATGTGTTCCTGTTATTCTCTGACAGCTGTGTAAAATCAGTCTTCTGACAAATTCTTCTCCATTTTTTATTTAGATAAAAAGTTCGGTAATTAAACTTTGCCAATGAACATCACATTTCAGTTAGTGAAAGAGAGGGAAAATGCAGAAACAATCATTTATTACACAATATAGTACTATTTCATTTTCATAGAAAGTGAGTTTCATTATCTTAAAACTTAAGCTATTACTGTTTCTCCAGACATTTAAATGAACAAATATTTGGTCATAACCAAAATGCTTTAAAAAATTGTTTTTATCTTAAGTAAAAGCTGAACATTTTTTTCTGTTATGAGTTTCTATAAGTTCTTTAAGAATAACTTACCTGCAAAATAAATTGTGTGTAAGAAATCGGCCTTTCTAGATATTCAGTTAATTCTCTATTTTGCAAGGAAATGGCAGAAACAGCACAGAGAGAGGAGGGCTACTTCGAGTTACTAGACAAGCCTTTTCCTAATCATATCGATGATGTCTCACAATTTAAATCTTATCAATGATGCAGTTTAATTAGTGGAACATTTTTTCTTAAGAGAGACTGTTTAGACCTCTAATGCAAAACAATAGATTTGTGCTGTGAGAGTGGCAAGAAAGCAGCTGAAACTAGAATATTTAAATATTTTAATGCATTGATGTATAAATGTACTTAATAGATTTTAAGACCGATGAAAAATAGAACAACAAAAAGGTGTCGGTTACAAATATTGTGTGCATCGATGTAGGTTTTCTCTGAAGTTGTCTCTAAGAGAACAGAGTTGGTTGTTTGAACTACGTGTTTTCTAAAAGCAGATACATTGCTGCCCATCCAGGGTGTCTCCTATTTTTACGTACCTAAAAGGGGCTTGAAGAAAAATCTGATTTATAGCTTGACTATCTCTAGTACAAATGTTTCTTGTGGACTGCTTCAGAACAGCAATTGCTGCTACTCTATTAATGATGCAGTAGGTAAATTTTAGCAATGAGCATATGATCAATCTTTTTAGTACCATAATTTATTTCTACATGAAAGAGCAACTTGTGCTTAGCTCAGATAGCACACTTTCTTGCCTTCACTTCTCACTGAGCCAGCTGCAAAATATGACTGAACTTTAAATGTATTGGCAAAACTGTCATTAAAAATGTGCTAGAACAGACTTTTTGTAAGATTTTATGATACCTCAAAATGTTCAGTGATTCCTCTCAGTTTTGGAAGTGATGTGTTTATACCAGAATCAGATTCTGTCTTTTGCTGGAAAGTTATCCTCACAGTATCCAGAGCAGTGAAAAAACAGATGATAGGCACACTTGTTATCAGGTCGTACTAACCTAAATGCAGCAGCTTGTCAAGGCTGAGAGTCTCCTGCTTTTTTTTTTTTTTCCTCCCCTAACAATTTAAAAATTTTTCTAATCCAATGTAAATGCTGTTTGTAGTCCAAGTGGTCATTTATTTTGCAGATCAAAGAAACAAACGGGTACTGGCTTTTTAACTTCGCACTGTCAGCAGAACACATCTAGATTCACACGTGCACAACTCACAAATACAAAGCTTAATTATTTGCAAGAATTGGCAACTGACAGCACAAACCCTGTCTTCCCCAGCAAAACAAGCCCTGGGCCTGGAAGTAAAGCAACCAATGCTTACTGCATTCATTGGTAAAGGAGAGAACTCAACGCTTTTTACAGTGAAGTTGCCTTTGGAGACTTCTGCCAACCATACCATGGACTTGGAGGGAGACTGAGACCTAGGGCAAGGCAGGCTGTATCTTGTCATTTAATCTGCCTCTTGATGTGTCCTTGCTTATCAGTGTAATCACAGAAAAAATAGTCATTTTCTATATTAAGGATCTGTCCACCGATGCGTGCTTGTATGTAGGTTTAATCAGTAGCACATTGATTGTTTTGCATCACTACCACTATCTGTTAAATAAGTTGTCTTTAGTGATGTGAATGGCAAAATATTTCAGTGTGTTTTAGAAGAGAACCCACAATGTTTCTAAGGAAGAAATAGTAATTAAAGGTAGAGGGTATTGCTGTTGCAGTTGGCATTAATAGGTTTACATCATTAAGCAAACAAATTTAAGTGAGATCAGAATTTGCCTCTGAATATCAGTGTGAATAATAATGGGATGCTTTAATTATGAAAGTTAGCTAAAGATATCAAACTAATGTGAGGTGTAAATTACTCTCTCAGGATAAATAGGTACTGGTGAACTAATTCTTCCACTGAGTATGTGTAAAATAAAAAACATTGTATTGATAGAAAAGGTGCTATCTATCTCAGAGACACCTTTGGGACTAATACACTGCATAACTTCAGGCTGAAATGAAGAAATTTCATTCAAAAAGTGTAATGCAAAATTGTGGCTTCACATGCCATGTATTACCTTACCTGAGTCTGCTTTATCCTGGTTCTTAGAACTTGCCTTTTATTATCATTTTAATCAGTTTGATCGGTATTATTATCATCACAAAATGTCAGCCTGAGGAAAGTGATAATGCAGACATTATTATGTTTCAATGTCACCTTTGTCAATCCATGCTTGACTACCATTTAAAATTTCTGTATCGATCTGGTGATTAGATACCATCCGTGATACATCCAGTGTTTACAGGTGAGCGGTTACAATAAGGCAGCAGTTCAGAAGTCCTGTTCAGAATAAAGTTCTTCATCTGAAGTTATTCACCTCTGTCATTTAGATGTTTTGATTTTTTTCTTTGAAACTCATTCGTGCATCTAGATATTAATATTCAGATAGATAAATAGTTTCATATCATTAAATGACATCACTAACTGCCCTCAGCCTTTTGGAACAATTTTCTATGAATGATCAAAGATAGGTATTGTTCAAAGATTAGTAGCATAAATTTATAACTTAGTTTTCAGGACAGCTACATTTCAACTATTCTAACCTTCCAAACCCTTTGTAGCAGTGACCAGCAGGTACATTAACCTGAGGTTCTCAGTATCTGCTTAGGAAGAGAACTGTTTCATCATTTATATTTTATTTCTGAGGCATTTCAAGAGATAAACTTAGCAAGATTATTCAGAATTATTCAATATTGTTCTGCATTCTTCATTTCAGTGCAGTGAAGAAAAACTGCTCAAACGAGGGACCAGTTAATGCAGCATAAAAATGATGCATGAAATGTGACATCTCTTTAACACTGAGAGAAAACACTTCCCTCCATTGAGTGCTTTACGCTAAATGCAAAATATTGACACAGCCCCATTATACCAAACAATAGGCTTCTTTCAGAGAGATAATTTTATAGAAGGGGTAGTATCATGTGATCTTATTAATATTTATGAAATATGATAACAGAAAAAAGGGAATTGGGATAGCGCTGCTATCTTTATAGACCCTATCCATTTCAGCTTCAAAATGTTTTTCATTTCACACATCAGACACTAATTAGCAAATACCTAATTAGTGTTAGAAGAGTAATCGCTCATGGGAGTTGTTGAGGCTTTGAGCTTTCATGCATGCAAAAGTAGTGCCACTTTAGGTATGTTTGTTAAGGTACAGTAACTTTAACTTTTATTTTTCTCTGAACTGTGTGAATTAAAATAAAAGGCCAAAGAAAGCTCCAGTCGTTGGGGCTGGGAGAGTGACTGTATTGATAAAGAGTGAGGCGAGATCCAGAAAAGTAGAAGGAGAGGTATTTTGAAACTTCTGCAGCTGCTGGTAAATTCAGTAGACAGAACAGAATGTGATATTAATTTGATTTGTTTTTACTTTCCAGGTGAAAAACTGTCTGTAATGTTCCTATTAAAGTAGGTAACTGTGTATATCCTGAATCAGTTCAGAACAACGCAGCTAAGGAGAAAATAATCAAAATGCTTTAGGAATGCTGCCTTTTTGAAGTTTATAGTTCAAATATGTCATGTTGATAAGTTTCTTGGTGTGATGGTTAATTATTAACAGTTATGTGGGTTTTGTTTGGTTGGTTAGCATTTCTCTTTGTAAGAGATACATGAATTCTATATAAACAACATCTACCATACTAATAATTTTGTCATAAAGTAGAGAAATATATTTTTGCTGGAACCATAGATAGTACTCAGCATATAGCATTAAGATTCTCTCGGCTTCAAAATTACAAACACACAAGCGAAAATAAAAAACAACTATTTTTCATTCCTGGTTTTTATTCCTGGCTTTGGCAGCACTTCTAAGTTCAGTTTAGTAATTTAAACAGGAGTCCAATATTTAAAGTAACCCTACTGTAGGAGTTGTACCTATGACAGTAATCTTAAGGATAAACACTTTTATACTGTTTAAATATGCAACAAAATACTAAAAAGTGCTGAAGATTGACAGATTAGGCTTATTTGATGCTCCAAAATTTTATAACAGTGCAACCCTTTTTGCTCAACTTCCTGAAAATGAAATGTCTGTTTCTATCGAATCTGGCTGCCTTCTAATTCATACTCGTATACGTTTTTCAATATCTGTTTGCTATTGATTTAATTTTGAAGATAATGTAGATTCAGGACGTAGCTCTTAGGTGAAGAGAGAAAAAAGCAGTTTGTCTGTGGTGTCTATTAAACTGATTGCCTTTACAGCAGAAATGGCTTCTACTGAAGTTTCAGCTCTCCTCAGTGGAATGTTTCCTCTGAACGATGCCATACTTGCCCAATATCAAGTTGCCATACTATCCAGAATCCGGTTCTTAAATATTAGAAAAACTGAGTAGTCTATTTTGTTGAAGGAGCTGCATGGGAAAAAGATGAAAATATAGCCTGAAAACTGGAATTGATGATTCCTTGTCCTCTATTCAGGCAGGCAGACCTGCATGAGGCTTACACCTGCACCGTATGTTCATTAATAAAGCCATCAATATGTCAACACCACCTGCTATATCACAGGAGAAGGGGTTATCAACTGTTTGTTCAAGTGTCAGCTTTTTTAAAAATCTTATCCATTGTACTGCTGAGCAAAGTATTCATCCCCAGTATTCCTCCCCAGTATTCAATACCAGTTAACTTTTAATTCCAGGTTTTGATTTTATGCTGCTTTTTGTTTTAGCTGGTTTTTGAGGCTGCTGCGCATTCCTAAATTGCTGTCACTGACTGCATACAAAATATTTAAATGTCAATGAAAATGTAAGTTTAAAAAATAGTGCTCACATTATAAAGACTGTGTGAGGACTTAATAAAGATGTTGGAAAAAATCTAAAGTTTTGAAAGAGGTCTCTGGACAATGAAGTATATTTAGGAGATGATATTTCTCTGCATTGAATCCATGAAAATAGGAAAACAAATGTGGTTTTGGGAAACTTTCAGGCCTGGCTTAACAGCATTATTGGAAACGGTACGGTCTGCTGAGGTTCCTTAGAACTCCAGGGGGCATATCAGCACATCTTTTGCATATTGACATTTTTCCATATATTGTGACTTTTCAGCTACTGATTACAAGAGCAATAGTTAGCCATTGCACTCAGCTTGTTACCTGTCAGCTGCACGGTGTTTCTGCAGAGGAAGGTAAGTGTCATTATCTCCATTTACAGGTGAGAAGTTTGAGGAAAAGGGAGGCAAAAGACTTGAAGAAAATTTGGGAATACAACCTACCTGTCTGTTTCTTTAGTCACTTGTCCTCTACTGTATGATGTGCGTGGGACACAAAGGGTTTCTGAACCTTATTGTAATATTGACGCGTGTAGTGCTGCTCTTAGGACAACGTACTTCCTTTACAGGTTTTTCCGTGTTTTTAAGGCTGTAGTTGGAATTCCTACCCAATATGTAGAATGCTTAATTCATTTCAGCATTTTGAACTCTTATTTTTGATGGAGATATTTGCATTTAGTTTAAATTTAGTAGATGGGGAAAACAGGAGAGTTTTCTCATGCTAAATAATACTTTTTGTTGGATTTGGGATTTTATTTCTGTGTTTGTCTAGACTTGGGGGGGTCATTTCTTTTGTGCTTGTCAGAGCAGGACATGTTTGACAGGACAGGAATTTTTTCATTCTTTTGGAGAATGTATGAAAACACCGCTCTGAGGTGAAAGAAGAAGCAGTTGATAGCGGGCATTCTGCAGGACTCTGTCTTTCTTCTTTCCTCAAAGACTGAGCTAATCTCTGTGTCAACTTGAGTGTCCTAATTTATAACTCAACACCCTCAGGCTTTATTCCTGCTCCCCTTCCAAGTAATTGACACGTCAATGAAAATGCAAGAGCAACCCCCCCATGGGTAATAGGGATACTGAGACACTGCTGTTATCTTCTCTTCAAAGGATCTCTAGAAATGCCTTCAATTGATCCATTACTGAATGCCATCTTTTACTTTGCATCAATCCAGGAGCAAGAGGGTTTTCTTTTAATTTAAGCCCAATTTTTTTATTTTTGTAATCAAATGCCATGTGTTACATATGCAAAGATCTATTATTCTGTATTGATTATATGCAGCAAAACAGTATACAAAATGTAAATAGCCTTGCTAATCAAACAAAAAGTGACAGTAAAGAAAACCTTTAATAATAATGTTCTTCAGCATCTCTGAAATTTCTGTTAACTTAAACAGATGGAGTCGAATTTGTAAACATCACTTTATGGTAGTTTTTGCAGGTTTGACATCTGTCTCAAATATTTGATGGCATTTCCACACACCCTAATTCACATGCTTGAAAATCAAAGATGCATATATAAAGCATGAGTGACCAGACCATAACTACGAACCATAAGTCGATTTTGATGTCCCATGATCCTTTACTGCTTGTGGGGAGAGTGCTTCATCTCCATGTTGTCATTTCGTTCTTCTTCTTCTATGGTAAAGATACACTAAGCAAAAATATACTGTGCTTGATGTAGTGCCATAGCATACTTAATAGATTTCGGCAGAACAGTTCTTTGGGGATCTTTGTTTAGCCTTATTTCCCACTTTTTAGCTCATAGTCTCCTTGTGTTTTAAACCTCTCTCAGTTGTAAAAGCAATTCCATAAATTTCAAAACCGTTTTCGTCACTTCAGGGTATGGCTTTACCAAGGGAAGAAACTCCTTTAATTTGACCTTTCAATTTTGATTCATGACAAACTTGTTCTCAAATAATCTGAATGTACTTAGAATTGTTCTACTCTGTTTATTTTATTTAAACATTTAACATTGTTAAAGCAAAGAAAGCATATCTTGGGAATAGACTATTTTGTCTTCCAGAATTTGTTGTGTTATCATTAATATAATTTGGCTTGTAGAAATTTTTTTCATATTATTTCTTAATCAAAAATGGGATATACCATTAACAGAAAATTTAAAGATTCAGCCAAAATACTTCTTAAAAAAAATAAAAATAAAAAGTTGAAACTGAGTCAGGGTAATGAGGTAACACAGGTTTCGTTGGTAAAAGGTGACAAACTTGGTAAAGAATCTTGCTCAGCTGAACATTGCTCCCAGGGAAGCATGCTTTCCATTTTCAAAACTATAAAATTTAAGTCTGTATTCTATTTCACAAATACATTGTCTTGCCACAAAACGTGGATCACAACTCAATCAGTACAATTGATATATGCATATAAATCACTGTAATTACAAGTACCTCTTCAAGAATTATATTTGTCTCATGCCTATTAATTAAGTAAAATATAGTTGATCCCCATTATTTTGAGATCAAGTAGCACTAGCAAACACTTTGGCAACAAGTTTTCAAGCTTGTCAGGGTTTTTTCTAAATGAACAGTAACTGTTTCCTGATCTACTGGGTGTTTTGATCTATTTATTTTCTATTTCCTCTACTTTAAAATAGGAACAATAGGAATATATGCAAATTCAATATAAATATGCACAGAAGAGTTTTTGCCACTTGTGAGATTCAAAATGGATAAATCCCACTGTGTCGTACCAATTTTAGGAAAATGTCCCCGCTGTGATAAGCTTCTTTTATGCTCTGCAACCCACCAAAGTCATAAAACTATCAAAAATGTTTATGATGATGACTGAATTCCAGCACATCCTAAGATTGAAGGTAACAGTGCCAGCAACAACAGCTTTCTTTAAGCTATAGTTACTCCAGTTTCTTCTACATCCAACACAACCAGAATGAAACTCTTTTGCAGACAAATATATGAAGTATGACAACATGTTCAACATATAAAAACTTGCATTTCAGATACACAAGGCAAAATTTAAAAATATACATTTAGACATAGGATAATACGATTTGGAAGCTCTGTATGGATTTTAGGAGATCTTGTGATTTATTGCTCTCATATAAATAAATGCTTTTAACTTCCAGTCACAAATAATTTTCTTTTATTCCAGACAGTAGTGTAAATGATAGTGTATCAGTTTTGTTGCTCCTGGATGTGTTAACTTACTTGATCAGAATTACAACCAGGTGGTACCATCTTCTCACAATAATTTTACTCCTCTTTGAATGGGAATGGCTCATTTGAAGTTTGTGAAAGGCATATCTGTATGGAACTCATAGGACTTCATGTTGTGATACAGCAAGAAGGCTTGCTAGAAATTGCCTGTTTCAGGCTGATGATGCAAAACAAGACATCTGTTAAATTAACATCTATCTAACATTTTTGCCTTTCAGTCAAATGCATTCAAAAAATTTAAATCTTTTTTAGCTGTCAAAACAAGCTGTCACAAGATATTTATTTTTTTGTATAATGGGTTACTTAAGGAAAGCAGCATATGGTAGAGTGAGTTGCACCTATGCAGCAGCTTTCCCAGCTCTCTCCTACCTATAAACTACTGGATAATGTACATACTGTACTAGTTACTTCTGAAATTTTAAATAAGTAGAGTATAACTACATTCTTTTAAGCTAGTGGATCCCTTTCCAATTTCTGTTTAAAGAGGAAAAATAAGTAAATAATAATAAGAAAACCAAACTTCTAATCTTTGTTAAAATCTTGGAAATGTCCTCCTGCCTTTTTCTCTTAAAACAGTCCATAGGATGATAAATAGTTCCCTGCAATAAATCACGGTGTGAACAATCCCGTATTCACCTATGAGTTTGTTTCTTTGCTTAATTTAGGACATTCATTACTTCTGACATAAAGGAGGATATAATAACACATTATCAATCACAATTATGTATAATTTGAATAAAACCAGTAATAATAGATCCTAATAATGACGAAAACAAAAAAGCCTTCAACATAATATATACTACTGTATTGTGCTGGATTCCATTAAAATATGCCTCGTGTAGCTTGGTAACACACTGGGTATGCTTTTAACCCCCTTCAGTCATGTAGCAGTCTGTCCTGTCCTACCCTGCAAGGATACTGCTGCAATTTTTCAAGATTAAACTCATACTGAAATCCTGCCTTGGTTAAAGTCAATGGGCCTGGTATCTCTAAGTCAGTGAAACCTAAATTGACTGCTTACTTTACTGTATTTTCTAAGAGATAGACACACTGGGATTCCAATGTTCG
Source organism: Penelope pileata (assembly GCA_013396635.1). Classification (NCBI taxonomy): domain Eukaryota; kingdom Metazoa; phylum Chordata; class Aves; order Galliformes; family Cracidae; genus Penelope; species Penelope pileata. The sequence goes on from WBMW01005527.1 coordinate 2,187,814, forward strand.
AGCATTTTTAATTTTTTCTTTCAGATGAATTGATTTGAATGCGTTTCTTCTACTTTTAGGTTCTGATTTATGTTTGCTTGAACAATGGGCTTTTGTTTGGCTTTGCTTTTTTAAGTCCCATAGCACATAAAAAGCATGTGTGAATATGAGATACTTTGTTCTGGGAATAGTCAGTAGCTTTGTAGACGAGTGAGATTGGAAGTACTGAGGATGCGACATACTTCACCTCTGGGGAGACCAGAAATGTGTTACCCACACCACTACAGCCCTTCAGGGAACGTCTTGTGTTGCTCATTCATGGTGTAGTTTTGCATTTCATTTCATAGCGGGAAGAGCGTTGTGTAAAAATATCGCAATGTATCACTGTAATTCATTAGTTATTAATAGAAAATTTTTAAGTGCCCCAAAAGGAATATCTGTGGGCTTCTATGTCGGTGTATTTTCAGAGAGACAGCATTTGAACACTGAGAACATATGGGGACATTCACTGTAGAAGTCATTCACTTAAATGTCACTTGGATGTTAGATTCATCATCTGATTTTAATATGTTGAATGCCATGAATATGTTTAATTGTAGTTGGCTTTTCAGTAAGTTGTATTTCTTACTACTAACTGCAACCAAAATACAGGTATGTTAATTATAATTCTTGTTTTTCTTTAAAGCTAGTTGCTTTATTTTTGTTTTAAAAGATACGCTGTGTGTAAAACGTGCTCTAGAAACATTTATTTATTTTGGGGGGAGATTTCAGAAACAGGTACTTTAGTAAAGACTTAATTACAGTAAGGTAAATGGTGCTGGTATCAGGGGAACAGCAAAATGAAAACTGTTCAGATCACACTGTGGAGTTCAGTGAGTATTATAGCATGTTAGGATTTGGGCATACGGGAATTAAAAAAAAAAAAAAAAGACCACCTCTGAGCATCACCAGGCAGCAGGGCCCATCGCTTGTGTCTCTTCTGTCAGCAACGACAACAGCTTTGGACCCTTTTCTGCATTCATGTTACAAGTTTTGTGAAGCTTTTAGGAATTTCAGACCTTTGAGAATCCATGCAATGTGTGTGCAACTAGCTAACTAAATACTTCACAGGGGGACTGGCAGGCCGGCAGGTTTCCTCAGAGAGACAGAGTACAAGTGTACCTGTGTTAATGCTTGATTTCTACAGCCATTTCAAGCTCAAAGGAAGGGAATTTGGTCTTCATTATGGAAACTATAATTTCCTTTTATTCTTCATTATTGCTACTGTATCTGATCTTTAAGAGTCATAAAATACTTTGGCTGTATGATAATTTTAAAGTATTGATATTTGTAGGTGCAGCAGACTGTGACAAGCCCGAGCATGAGCCTTGTGTTTTCTGGGCAGCAGTACATTACTATAACCTTTAACAAAGATGATGATGATCTTTACAGCCTTGGGGCTGTACTGAGAGTCCGCTATTGGAGCAAGAAAAGTAGATATTTATGTGAATCTTCAGTTTGTTTTGTTGTTTATTTTTTTCCTACACTGCTTAATAAAATGAAACCCGTGCTTTTGTTTGATATGCTAATAGCATTCCCTTCTTGTTTGTTAGGGAAATCCTTATTATGTTGAAGCATTCTGGGGCTTTATTCTGAGCTGACATTGCCTTAAGTGAATCAATTGATGCTAAGGTGCTGTGCTGCAAGCCCTGCCAGTCAGACCCCTAAGAGTGAAGGGCCTTTACAAGCTGCCTTCTGTCCTGGCTGCTGCTGTCACCCCACACGCTGCCACCTCTCCTGCTCTTCCCTCATAGCCCTTTGTCTGCAGCTGCCTCTTCACCTTCCTCTGCAAAAGGTACCACTGGCCAAAGACAGATGGCTGGCTTTTCTGAGAACTCCTCTGGGAAACGGACAGTGTGGGTTTTTGTCCAAACTGCAACTGAGACGAACACATCACTGCTGACTGCAGCTCAGCGCTCGCTGTTACCCGCAGCTGGAATTACATGTGTTCTGAGCTCCGAGCTGCACCTCACAGGTATAGATATTGTCACTGCTTGGCTGCCCATGAGCACAGACTGAATAGGATGTGCTGTCTTTTAGCCACTGCTATGCCAATCAGTGGAATTTTTTTTTTTTTTTTCTGACTTCAAAATTGTGCTGGCCCGGTTAGGAAATGCTATTTCAGGTGCACAACAACAATGCAAACAGTAAAACCACAGAACCCCCAGTGTTCAGACACACAGGCGATGTTTCTTTAGGCGAAGAAATTTGAAGAGTAAGAGAATTATTTTAAAGTTTTTATCTTAAAATGGGAAATGGGACCGTGGCTTTTCCTTTTTCCTTCTTCTGTTTTTCTTTCTCTGCTTGTTTGTTTTCAGTAAGTACTATTCTGGAGAAACAGATTTGGGGAGCATTGTGCTGGGAGCAAAAGGCTTATTTCACAGACATGTAGCTCAATATTTTCCTATTCTAGGAGCCTTCTAAAGTCATCTCAATTATTCTCCTCCTTAATATATCCATATTTGCTAGAATAAAAGCTTGTTCTACCTTGAGGAGAAGTGTCCCTTAAAGTCTTTCACCTAGCGCAGTGATTCCCAGTTCTTTTTGGGTGGAACCTTGCCCAAGAAAATTGTCAATTACCTCTCTCCCTGGATCTAGTTTGGTCCTAGTTTTGTCCTCCCATTCTCACCAGGACTCTTGCTTCTTCCTCCCTTCTTCCTCTCTGCCTCAGGAGTGCTGCAGCTACTTCCTTGGTTCTATGTGCTGAGACTCCTGCTGCTTTCTTCTTGACCTCACTGGCTCTGCTGCAGCCCAGCAGCGGTGCTAGCAAGTCACAATGCAAAGCCCAAATAATTCAGGCTGACTCTAAATGGGACTTCTAAAGGCATTTCAGAGCTGTGCTTGCTAGCATAGTTTCCTTCCAGCATTTCATTTCCTAGCATATTTTCCATGCATTAAGACTTGTAACCTGGCCAAAGCAAGATGCCGTGCCGTGCCTTACCTGTCAGATACCCGTTATGTTCTATTAGCATCGTGCCTCAGCAGGTGAGGGACTATTACACTTGCGCATGTGACATTAATAATTACTATCATAATCACCTTTGGGAATACATAAAGATATTTTTTCTTAGATATGTATTAGGTTAACACTTTACCAAATAATCATGATTAGCAGCTTGAAAATTTCTTGTAAACATTAGTTATTAAACCCTTAAATGGTCCTATGAGGTATCATTACCCCCATTACATAAGCAGAAAAAAATGACCACATCAAAGATAATTCTTTCCCAAGTTCCAGCAGTGAATCACAAGCTGAGACATGAACTCCAGAGCTCCTGTTTCACCTATGGACTTTGCATGCTTTAACACACTGACTCCCAAGACTTGAATGCTATCTTTATGAACAATACAAGTGTTATCGTTTACATTTTTTTCAAGCCATCACACTAGAGATGAATTGTTAGTACCAGCCATGTCTTTTGAGGGGGTGTTTTTTATTGCTGCAAATGAAATATTTTTTGGATACAGGATGACTTCTGTAAGCGTATTAGTAATTGTGACCTTAGGTGTTGTTTTGTACTTTCAAATTACTGAAGCAAGGTATTATCTGAAAAATGAAAAGCTGTGTTAGAATGCTGTTGAAAGTTAAACCCAAATGGCAAAGAAATGTCATACATAGTTATTTAGAATCATGTTTGTGTATAGGATGTTATTTTTGTCTATTTCTCTGGTCTGTTTATAACCATTAAGAAGGAATTATGCATAGTAATGTTTTTAGATTCCAAGGAAGTTATTCAGGCTGTACATTATAATTTTTATTTCTTGTTTGGCTGCAGGACAGCATTATGGAGTCATTATCCACTTAATAAATGAAATAGATGCAGCCTCCCTTTCCAGTCGGTGGCTGTTGGTTTGGGAGGAGGTAGCATCTTGTCACCAGTACAGACTGAGAAATGGAGGTTCAGCGAGGCCTCATGTCTGCTTTCTCCAAGGAGGGTGGTGGTTGGTTTTTTCACTGCCTGGAGTAATGACCCTTTCCTAGCAATGTGCAGGTGATGCAATGGCAATGTCCGCTTGCACTGTGAAGAGAGCCCACTCCTGTCCCTTATGGCCCGTGTATGTAAGGCTCTTCAGTTGTGATGGAGGGTACGTAGCTTGTTTACAGTCTGAGAGGTGCATGTGGGAAAGGATGGAAGGTGTGACTGAGGAATTAAGTTCAGTGTGCTTTGAGGTCATAAGGGAACTGGCTGAGGTAAGATTCTAAGTAATTGCTTTGCTTCAAGATTTCAACAGTTGAATATTGAGCCAGCTCTTTGTAGCCAGAGCAAAAACATTTCCAAGTTTGCACATTGTTTTTTGGAATATGTACTGATTCTGCATGTCCCTGTCTCCCTCTGTTGTTCAATTTTCTACTTTTTTTGTGTGCTTTTTAATGTGTTACATTTTTGCTGAATTGTAGTCAAGTGGCTAACAGGGCAACTAAATTTTAATAAGGTCGCATTTGATAATAACAGCTTGAAGCTTTCAGTTCTGATTGGACTAATGTAAAAAGTAAATATATCTCAGTCTATACTATATCACCCTGCAGTGATATAGTTAAAAATTTGCTGGAATCCTGTGCTAAAAATGTTAAGCTGAAATGAAAACTACACACCTTAATTGTTCATTTATGTTACCAGCAGCTATCAGCTGCGCTGATTTTGCTCTTTATGCATGAGCAAAGCTCACAGTCCATACCTGGCTCTCAAAGAAAATAAAAGATCTGTTTCTTCAGGCACCTGCAGCATCAGCTCTGTCTCCCTGATGACTGTGGCCAGACAGAATTGCCATTAGCGTTAGCCCTTTGGCATCGCTTTTTGATCAGTGAGCCCTGCTGCGCTGTTCCGGTATTCCTTGCACATCGCAGCCACAACTGCTATCCTTGGATCTCTGCTCTCTTCTTTCTGGAGCTCGTTCTCAGTTCAGACGCTGTCAGTTCTGTTTTATATCAAAGGCCTCTCCTCTCCGGCCTTCCCTCCCCAGGCCCTCTTGGCAGCCGTGCTGCTCCTTGGTGCTTCGGGTCCCGCTCCACATGGCCGCAGCCCGCAGCAGCCGGTGCCCAACTGGAGCCCATCCCACCAGTGACGGTGGGACTGCCGCCTTGGCTGCCCTCGTGCTTTCCTTGCCTTTCTTTTCTGGCACATGAGGTTCAGATTTTCCACATAAAACCTTGGTGCTAGAAACCCACCTCTGGTCGTGTGCCAAGTTTGGTGCCCATGGTACCTGCCTGTCATTAGCTCTCCTTCCCTGAGAGCTGCAGGTGCCCATCCTGGAGGTGCCCAAGGCCGGGCTGGACGGGCCCTGGGCAGCCTGAGCTGGTGGGGGGCACCCAGCCCGCAGCAGGAGGACGGCTGTAAAGTCCCATCCGGCCCAAGCAGCTCTGTGAGGCCGCCCCGGCTGCAGCAGCACCCCCGCCCGGCTCCACAGGTGCTGCCCCTCAGGCGGCCGCGCGCCCAACGGCCGGGGCCGTGCCCGCTCCTCCGCGCCGGGCAAGCGGGAAGACAGCGCGAAGGGGCACCGCCTTTGCGGTTCGTGGTTCGCCTCTTGCAGCGGGCGCGGGTCCCTCACGGCCGTGCTGCCGCGCGGGGGATGCGGGAGGCACCGGCGCCGCCGTGCGCTGAGCCCGNGCGTTAGGACGGGTCCGGGGGAACCTGTATGCGTAGCGCTGCGATGCGTTCATTGCAGCGCTGTGCCTGCAGCCGGGCAGCTCGGCGCCGTTCCCATAAACACCGGGTGCCACGGCAACGTCTGTGGGTGTGCGACGGGCTCAGCGGGTAATTGACACAGCCCCAGCGTGGCGGGTTCGGTCGTTCTGTTCAGCTCTTTGCATAGGCCAGTCTTGGCGCCTCACCTCAACCTAGCTCACCTTGCAGGCTAAAAGGCTGCTCAGGGCGTGGTGTAGCAAAGCGCAGTGTCGGGGTCACTCCCGAGCCCCCCGCAGCCGAGCGCCCCAGAGCTGCCAGCGGGGCGGTGTGGGCAGTATCTCGGTGGCATATCTGAGAGAGGTGTGGGTCTGTGTTGCCGGGGTTCATCCTGAACGGGCTCTTTCTTCCTGCCACCTTTCTGGTAGATGCTTTGCCCTGTGAGCTTTAAATGTCAGCAGACTTTGGAAGTACTTCAGTAACACCTTTCATTGCTCTTTAAAGACTTCTTGAGAAGCACGAAGAAGTGTTTGCGTGCTGCTGAGCACCTGAACACGCAATAGCGTTACTTACATCCTGAATTGTGTATTCCTTAGGATGGGTTTGGATGGCTCACTTCAGACTGAGAAGCGTCTTTAAAATGAAGTTCACAGAACAACATGGTTCATTACAATTTTTTAAATCATGACCATGTATTTTTTGATGTCGTTGCTCTGTGAATTTGGTTAACAAACATTCTGTAAAGTTGAAACAAAAACTATGCAATAGAGATAAGAGAGGCACCAGAATGTTTACAACATCCTTTATGGTCTGCATACATGACTGTGTTCATATTCTTGATAATAAAAAAAATCACAGCAGCATATTATCACTTTGTGTTGTGCAGATATGTCTTCTGCTGATTAAAATGTCAAAATAGCACAAATAAGAATTAAGGTTATATAAAATACAGCTAGAGATCCAAGCTTTTTCCCACTGATGTCAATAAGCACAATTTTAATGGAGTATTTGGGGAGGGGAAAAAAGAAGCTAAAAACTAAGGATTTTTAATGCAGTGATAACCCTCCTTGATATCTCCAGCAGTGGTTCTCTTACGGAGCGGCTGTTATCTCTAGACACTGTTTGTAGATAGGGGTACTGGCTCACGGAGGAAGTGTATTTTAAAAAGCACCAGAAAAAGCCATCGGGAGGTTTGGGGAAGGAGGGAGCGGAGGCTATTGAACAATCTGAGCGTTTATAAGATGTCTCTGTTTTTATCCCCCAAGATTGGGCCCTTTAAATGTCATGCTTTTGGTCTTGCACGTTAAGATGAGAACATTCTAGGAAATGTGTGGTGACTCCATTATATTGTATAGGGTGGTTTATATCCCTGGCAGCTTCCAGAGGTTTCTTAGATATTCAGCATCAGAAATCGTACTGTTTTATCCCAGATTCCTCAAGCAAGCAGCAGTTTATGGTAAGAAAGAGTTGTCTGATACATAAAGTTTTGAATTGCTTCTGTGATTGTCACAGGAGAGAATGTCAAAAAATGACAATGGCTGTAATAAACTGGTTGGCTGAAAAATGTTAAAATTAAAAATACTTAACACTTTTTTTTTTTATTTTCTGGTAACAACTTCTTTCACTCTGTCAGAAACTCTTTACTGGAAAGCTTTTTCTCTGTTGTCTGTGAATTCACAAAGTTGAAGAACATTCCAAGTAGCAGCCAGATAGTTCTCCAGGGCTCTCAGTCAGCTGGGTGGAAGAGATGACACATTCACAGTTGAGTTTCCATGGATCCAAAATCGGTATATTCTGAAGAAGAAAAGATGTAAGGGAAAAAAAATTGACTGTTGTTATTACATTTCATTTATTTTTAGATGCAGCAAGTTACTTGTTTTGAAGTTACTTATTTTTAAGAGAATGTTATTTATAATGAGATCTGATTACATTTCAGTTGTCTTAAAACCCCATTTTTTTCTAAATTTACTCATTCTTAATGTAATATCTTTGCTTTTAACAGAAATGTTATTTATATGCTTTATTGAACGTTTCGGTCACTTTTTAACAATTTACTTAAAATGCTCTTTTAAAGTTCTCAAAAGTCAATCGTGTCATGTTCTTCCTGCTCTCAGCGTTCTAATCAGTACTTCACATTTTCCAATTTTTTTTTTTTTACTCTATTCCTTCGCTATGCATTCTCTGTTTCTGATGTGACAGAGATAAAAGACAGGAACAGGTGTTTTGTTTCATACCAAAGGTTAATCAAAACAAATACCCTCTGTCTGATGAGAGCTGATGGCATGACAGGAAATGTGTTTTAAGGGTGCTTTTATACACCATGTCAGGCCTCCTCCGTGGAATTTTATTCTATGTTCTGAGCCACAACAGACGGATTGTGAGCCAGACTCTCGAGGCTGCCCACTCTTTTTTTGAAATATTTAATCATTTACTTTAGTCATAGTATAGATACATCGTGAAATTGGGGGAAAAAAAAGATTTGACTCATAATTAGGTCTCCACAAATACTCAGGCAGCAAGAAGGGATTGTGCTGTTGTTGATATGTACTGTTGTTATGGCATTGCTTATATAGCAAAGGGACGTATTTCTTTCATCATCATGACTGTGATCATTGCTGGTGTTGTAAAGTTAACTGTTTGTCGTGAGTGCAAAAACTCAAGTCTTCAGAATTTTCTAGGAGTCTCTTAGAGGTAAGTGGAATTTCAGGTGTTCCATTATAGAATATTCCACTTGATCATAGCATGAAACAGTTTCAAGAATTGCATGAATTGTCAGGTAGCAGAGTGGGACCTAACCCTGTAAGACCTTTGCCTTGTAAGTATAAAAACTGGAGATTTGGTGTGAAAAATGTAGATCAGGACAGCAGTAAACAGGAGCAAGTGTTAAAAAGTAAAACCTTTGTACTTGTTTACCACTACTTCTTCAGTACTCTGTATTAGAGATGGAAGTCCTTCTTTCTGTTTTCATCTTGGAACTTCTAATAACTTTTCCTTTTTTACATTTCTGGTAATTTCTTACAGTCTTATTTTCTGTTCTTAGGAAAGTCCATTTGAAGGAGTATTAGGCATCTTTGTCACACAATGCACATCAAGCTCAGCTCTAGGCAAGTCAGCAGGCCTTTGGACCTAGCCATAACAAGAAGTAATAACTCCTAAATAGGGAGGTTCCTAGATTTGGTTCTGAGCTTTCACATTGTCAAGGAACTAAGCTAAAGCCAAGATCATCTTATGAAAACAAGGGCTTTTGACCAGCCCCGGTTATTAGGGAATGACAGCAGTGGCCTTTTAATTTGATGACAGCCTTCTGTTTTTTTGGTATCCATATCATGGGTGTAGCAAAGCAATTTACAGAGCATCTGGAATTGACTTCATAGCAGAAATAATCTCAGAGTAGAAGTCAGCCTGAATATAGGTCAAGTTAGTGCATAGGAAACTAACACATCTTCAAAGCTGTGGCTCAGAGAAGTACTGAATACTCAAGGGTATACTTAAGGCATGAATATCGCATATTAATTGGGAGGACTGGGCAGTAAAACCAGGTTTTGTTCAGTTAATTGTACTGCTCAGTACTCTAAAATAAATTGTGTGGTCTGTGAAGCTATGTACTCTATTGACTTAAAGTAGATCTTTACTTCACGTGGAGAACTTAAATTATCTAGTAGTGAAGAAAATCCTTTATGAGCCATAGAGTTCCCTCCTGGAAATTGGCCTTCATCCTAGCAAGCAAAATGTCTCTGCACAGTGTGAAGGAGCTCTCAGCCCATGTTACAGGCAGACGTGTGCCTGTAGGTAAGCTACCCTCTCTGTCCCTCAAGTTATTGAGGCACAGAAGTTCCTATGAACTGGCTGCCATTTAGGCTTGGATGAAGGTAATCAGTTTACTGTTATTTTAAAAAGTGTCTGTGTTCTCTGAGAGATGCTTTAGGAATTGTTTGAAGTACTGATGACATCTTAGCAGGCCTTAGCTTGTGTCACTGTAAATGAAACCACAGTTGGAACAAACATTCTAGACAGAAATATACCAAGCAGACAGCAATGCAAGTCAGTGCAACAGAAGTATGAATTTTGAAATGTCATTTTTTATCTATATTTCTGTATGGTTTTACAAGTAAATACAACAGAAAAATACTGCATGTCCTTTTGAATTAGCATTCCCAAATATCCAGAAGCATGCTGATCATTTTCTCTCTTAGTTCTTCAGTCAAGAAAAAATTACAGAAGTATTGATTTCCTTTCATGATATGCCAGATTTTGTAATATATTAACACTTCTCTCATGATGTAGAGAAAACTAATACCTAATTTGTTATTATTTATTTAGTTATAGTTATCACTTACTGATTTGACAATAATAAGAATCAAAGTTTATTTTCAGTAGCTGTTGAGACAAGTGTATGAATCAGAGTCAAATTATGAGTTGCTTTTACTCAAGAGGCTTCTACTTTTTTTTTCCTCTTTGTGTCTTTGCATGACACTTGGCTATTTTTCCTGTAGAATATCACCAGCAGCCATAGATAAATCCATCCAGCCTTGCATGTAGCGAGTAAGGTTGTAGTGTTTGAACCGAGTGGAGGTCACAAAGAATTTGAATTTATAATAGTACTACCACGTATTCTTAGTTGGTCTTCAAAAGCAGTATTTGTGTGGTTTTATAGTTCCTACCAGCTATAGCATCACGTTTGCCTTCACTGAGCCAGGAGGTTACAGGTAGCTCATGCTTGTGCAAGCTCTTCAACTTGTACCTCTCACCAATAAAACTGTCTGATCATGACACTCTTTTTGCCATGCCAATTTCTTCTCTTGTCATAAATGAGACACAGTGGAGTATATACAATATATATACAATATAAGACATCAGGTATTACCTGCTATGCCTCTGTTTTAGCCCTTGTGCTACACTATTGTATTTCCTTTGAGTGAAGAGTCACAGTCTAGGAGATGGTAGCTGGGGAGGGAGGGAGTGCCTCAGTGCCGTTCTGCTTCTGTAATGATTGTGGCTTAAGAGGATGATCCAAAGGTATTATTGAAACAAGGATTGTGGGGAAAAAGGCAATATGTTTTATTAAACCAACAGATGTAACTGGAAAAAAGAATAGATGCTTTCAGACATAGTCTTTTTTTTTTTTTCCCTCAGATTGGAAAGGGAAGAAATAAAAACAACAGGAAAAAAAATATTTCTGTGTTCATACCATTCAAGTACATAATTGGCAAAGAAAAAGTCTTTCCTAGACACAAGTACAGAAGGTTATTGGGAAGGGCAAGTGGTCATTAACTCTTCTGCATAGCCAGAAGCTTTCATTTAGCTCCCAAGGATATGTAGAGGATGAACATTTCTGGCCCGTGGTCCCTCTAACAGGTGTCAGCTTGACTGAAGTACTTTTGTAGTATTTTGCCACAGTATTTTCACATAACTTGTTGCCATGACACTCCACATTCTAGATAATACAGCAGGAGGGGTGCAGGGCGGGGGCATTCTAGATAATACAGCAGGAGGGGTGCAGGGCGGGGGAGCCATCATCAGCTAACCAGTGCAATGCTTTCAACATCAGCTATGTTATTTATCCAGTATTCTATTACTATGCAAGTTTTAAGTAGCAGATGCAGAGCATGGGTTTGCATGCAGGCTGCTGGAATCCTAGACCTAAAACAAACTGAGGAACGATCCAGATTTCTAGCAGAATGGAGAAGGATCAAAGAGCGTTCTGTGATTAAACTTAACTGGACTTTGTCAGATACAATGGAGGGAAAACTCAAATTAGTTGTTGGAAAACTGATTAGTTATTCTCTGTATGTGGTGAATGTATAAAAAAGAATTGGAAACCAGTTGTATCTCTGCCCTGAGTGGCATTACTGGTGTGTTTCATTGCGTAGTTACGTTGTAGTATTCAGTGGTAGGGCTCCTGTTTGCTAACAGAGGGCTGCTTGAGGAAACTCAAGGAGAAGCACGTTTAACTGTAGTGAGATACGGGTTTTGCATTCATGTAAGTCAAAGCCCCAGCCTGTCTTGTGGAAATGTTGCCGATTTGTAGGAGAATAACTTTCTTCCATAGGAGAATAGCTTGTTTTCCTCACTGAAGCTGTCAGGATTTAAGCAGTTTGGTGTCCAAACATTTTTGGTTCAAACACAAGGTCAGTTCTTGTAGAAAACAATTTATTTGGTATAGTGCATGAGCTCATGCTTAGTTTTAGCTTTGCAATGTTGTGTCTTTTAAAAAAAAAAAAAAAATTCATGCAGGTTGGGGGAGGTTTAAGGTCTTTGTTGACCTTGCGTGTAAATACTGAGGGTTGGTTGCATTGTGAATTTGTAGATAAGCCTGTGAGAATGAATACTTCTAGAACTGTGTGTGTGTTTTTGTTTTTAGATTTTTTTTTGTCATGAATATGACCTAATATCTTATGAGATACATGGAAAGTGCTTACCAAAGCTTCCATGATAAGTGCAATTTACCACTAAGGTTAAGAAAATACAAAATGAAAAAGGGGGATGAAAATAGTCAGGGAAGGTTTTCTTCTCCTTGTTGTTACTCATTTTAAGATAAGTGACTGCAAGCATGTGTCTGTGCACGCGCATATAGAAGGAGTGGGCTTCATGCAGGAGCTGGGGACCTCGGGCAAGATCCCTTCCAGCAGCAGAACTGGAAGAAGTACTTGATACAAATGATCCTGCAGGATGCTCTTTTGCTGGGTCAGGCTAAAGCAGCATTGTTAAGCACAGGGAGATGTGTAGAAGCCCAGAGTCCATATGATTTTACTGTTGTTTATGGTAAAGAAATCACCCAAGCTTACATGATGATGGTTGCTCAAGAAGGTCAGTGAGGATCTGATTTGAATGGATCTGTATTTATGTAAGTGTATGGCCAACCTCCAGCATGAAACACTAACAACCACAGATTTAGAAATAAGTGTGGGGCTTGGGCAGTTCTCAAGTTTCAGCTTTACAAATATGAAAACTGGACTCTGCCTGCCCAAAGCTTAACGTTCAGGTTTGTGGTGAGGTTCTTAACATTCTTAGAAAAACATCAAAACTTACAGTGCCTTAACGATGTTTTCAATACTCGGTGTTGAATTTGGTTGTTGACTCCTTGATAATCATTTGTGAATTCATCTTCATAACCTCCCCTCTGGAATCTGGAAATCCTTACCAAAGACAGTGAGTTGTGTAGAGCTGTTAAGGTACCAAGTTGGATTAAAATTAAAAAAAAAAGTTTTAAGACTGAGATGCCTAAACACAGCTCTTGGTGACTGCTCTAAGCTAACAGAGGTGTGCAGTGCGGTTGAGTTCTGAATCCAGCTTTCCAGAATCCTATGCCACTGACGCAGTCCTTCCCTTACCCTAATAGAGTTGCGATGCTGGGGTCCATGGGGAGGCTCAAACAGGGTGCTGAAAACAGGTGCAAAAACAGCAACAGGAAAATATATTTTGTTTTTCAGGTTTGTTTAGTATTCTGCTGCCCCCTCGACCTTACATCTCCATGTAACAACCAAGTCTGACTGAGCTTGCGTTGGTTCAGCAGCCAGGGATGGTGCCTTTTGGCCAGGTGGCCACTTGTCAGCTGGCTAACAGCCTGCTTGCCTTTACCTCAAAGAGGTACAAACAAAGCTGAATGCAGAAGCTCTTCTAATGTTACAAGTAGTATATATATTGAAAATAATAATAACAATTTCTGATCGTGCATGAAAATGAACCTTATTTGTGTAAGGATTTAGTGTGTGGATCTTTTCTAGGAATTCATAATTAAATTTTAAATTCTAAATTTAGTTCTTAGTTCATAATCACTTTATTAAAATTCTAAATCTGATTGCATCTTTGACTGATTCCTTTAAAAATGTTCGCTTTGGGTCACAATTCTTTCTCCTCACAATACTTAGTGCAACTCCGTGCAGAAATAATAATGTAAATAGAAGAAAATGTCTCTAATACCTCTTTTCTGAAACAGATTCATCAAAGCTAATATGTTTTGTCACTACGAAAACTCAGTTATCAACATGAAACATTTGTTCAGTCATTTGTTTATCGGTGGCAGTTTGTTAGTAGTTATAAGTGGAATTCCATCTGCCAGTTAAACTGGATCGTAAAGTGATGCAGAAATTAGCGGCTTCGGGGTCTTCAGGGGCGGGGTCGCAGGGGGAGTTGGCTGTCCTATGGATGTCTGAACTTAATGGCACATACATGCATCTCTACACGATGGCTGAGGGGAATCGCAGGTATGCAGCTCACAAGTGTGCCAATCAGGAGAACGCAGGCACACATTGTGATTATCTCAGTTTTCAAACCTGGAAGAGACAAGAATGTGTCGCTAAATGAGAGAGGCAGTATGTCATGCTCGCTGAGATAAAAACAGAAGCTGCCAGACACTTTGGCTTTATTCTGCAAATTCTTTGCTTCAAAACTCTCCTATCTTTTCTTCCTGCTTATTCCTCCTCACATTCTTTCTTTCTCTTTCTCTCGTTGCTGCCTCGATCTCTCTCTTATTGTTCTCTCCCTCTTTTCCTGTCTTTGATGCACATACGTTGTCACATTTCATTGACTCTCCCCTCTTCTCTGTTCTTACACTTACGCCTAGTGGTGCTTTAGCCAGAGCTTGCAGCCTCTCAGGCGAGTTTTAGTCATGTGTGAAGCTCAGTTTGATCGAGCGCTCCTTTTCTGCCTTTTCACTCTCGCAAAAGATTAAAAGGTGGCGTCACATCGCTCCCCTGCTCTTTCCCGCAGGAGGGACTTAAAAGGGACAACAAAAACTAATCACTTTCAGTACGCGTTTTCTCGCAAAAAAGGGACTTAGCTGTGCAATTTGAGGCTGGCAGTGAGGATTGGGAAGGCTAGAGGATGCTTCATACTGCTAACAAGGGAAGGAAGCCTTCAACTGAGGCAGGTAAGAAGTGCCTGAATCCGGTGTTTTATGGAGTGCCTCGGTCGGAGCGGTAGATTTTCAGCATTTTGTGACTGAGGAAGGCAACTGCAGCAAGAGGCAGCATCGGTGTTGTATCAGATTCCTTTTGTTTAAGATTTAAAGTATGTGCTGTAAATTGCATTAGAAATGGCTTTGTAAGGAAGCTGCATTCACACTGAATGATTTTTCCCTGTTTCTCCGTGTAGCAAAATAAAACAGAACCAGCTTTTGTGAAAGCTGGACTTTGCTGGAGGTTAAATTCAGTGCTTGAATCGGTATAAGAAAAGCTTTTGAGTCTTATAACCATCTAGGAGCTTGGCATTCTGCAATCTGATTGCAACAGCTGAACTAAAATTAATTGCACTTACTATTTACTGTTTATTTGCTAAGGTAAAATGTAGCGTTGAGTTTAGGTCTGGGCGAATCGGGTTTGTTTGCCTGGCATTTCTTTGGATGAATAGCCATACCCTTTTAGACATACTGTAAAACCTATTTCGTGTTTATGTTTTTTAAATTGAGATTAAGTACCATCCTGAATGAAATACGTGACTAAAAGTCATAAACTGCATCTGTGTTTAGTAAAGCAATCACCAAATTAGAATAATGGATTTATGTCAGTTGTCAAATGGAGTTAACTCTGGAAGTGCTGTCCACAAGTGCACTTGGATTACAATGAAGGGCTTTCTGCTTAACAGTTATTGAGAGGAGCTAATTTATCAGGCGAAGCCTCTGAACTTGGGTCTCATGATAATATAGAATTATGTAGCTTAGAGTGTTTGTGGTTTTGGGAAACATGCCCTTTTATTCTCTATAAAAATACACTCAGGCTATAGTAGGGATTCCAAAAGCAAAAGCACAGTTGTAATTTCAAATTGTTACATGCTGGTAAGTGCTTTTTTATTCACAAGTAAAATCCTTAGCTGTTGGGACTTCTGCTTCGGGTCTTCAATGGCTTTTGGTGCTTTTTTCTCTCCCTATATTTTACAGTTGCTGTGTGAGCAAACTAAGGCTGAGCAGAAGGAACGCCGTGAGCAGCAGTGTTCTGAATTTCATTGTCATAGGGGAAAGTGAGCGAGCATCCAAGGATAGTTAGACCTTTATTAGGGATTTAAAGCAAAGCAAACAATATTGCGGTGATCAGAGTAACTTGTAGAAGTGCACTACTAATTAACTGTCTCTGAAAGCAGAGCCATGCAAAGCTAACTTGGTGTTATAAGCTGCCATAGAGTAAACATTGTCTAATGGGTAGATTTTGGTGTTGCAGACCTGCAAATGAGCACAGTGCAGATGGAAATTAATATGTTTACTTGAGAACTTTTGTCTTTGTGCAAGTTTAGCCTAATGACTCAATCCTGCATGCAAATCCATGAATGCATGATGCCATTTACCTCGTAAAAATCAGTGGCACTGCTCTCTGTGTACGTTCGCAGTGGCTGATTTTACAAGATAGGCAGTGACAAGCCACCACACAGCTGAATGGGATCAAGCCCCTGGGGAAGTCTGGTCTCCCATCAGTGTACAGGGACTCTGTGTTACTACTTCTATCTTCAGTGTCAATTACTCATGTATATTCATCTTCATAAAAAAGCACAGATTTTTTTTTTTGAAGACTTACAATCAGACAATAGAGCCTGCAAATATTTCTGAGATTTATAGTGGACATTTTAGACATTTTAGTTTTGTAACTGTAGTTGTGCTGAGTTATCTGGCACTGACATTATACTTCTTCTTCTCCTTTCAGTTTTTTTGTGTATGTCCTTCCAAGCTCCTCTCGTGCCTCAGATCTGTTTAACCGCGTGTTAGACCAAAATGAAATTCAGTGATTTGTCCAACAGAAATGAAAGTCCTGGGTGTAATGTGGTATTTCAATTGTTTTCTTGTGGCCTTATTGAAGTAAATCTATCTGTAAATGGTAGGTGACTTTCAACATGAAATTCATAATAAAAAAAATATTCCTTATGATATGGCAGAAAACTAAGAGGTTGAAGGCAAGCTAACTTGTTCTGTTTGTGCCCAGAATGCAGGATCTGAATTGCAGATCATTTATCTCTCCTTGTGGCATTTGCTTACTCTGCTCAACTAGATTTTAAATGAGTGATTAATATAAATAGCAGCATTTTACTGATGTTCCAGTAGATGTTGCTGGAGAGCAAAGTAAAGATTATTTGATAGAGGAAAAGAAATGCAGTGTGATTACAAAAACCAAAGAAAAATCTCAAGGTAAATGGTTATACAGGCTGTTGATAGTTTAATAATATGAGACCAGTACATTTTTGATCATCTTTGATTCTACTCAGTCTGAAGTACACATAGAAGAAAATTTTAGACTTGTCACAACTGTCTGCTCCCTTTTTTTTTTTTTTTTTTTTTTTAAGGTTTGTAGTCTTCACTTCCCACTTCTAATGTTTTATCACGACTATTGCCATTGTTTCATATGCATGTTTGGTCAGTATTCCTAAAAGTGTTAATTTTTTTAAAGTTCACAAACTACATGTATTTAATTATACACTAAGAAATAAAGTGCATGCAATCGCGAAATTAGTAGAACTCCAATGCATTGAAGTTGCTTTCTTTTGAACAGCAAGAGCTTACCAGATCAACACATGATGCAATTTAAAAAAATATTACTCTTTTTCGACTGGGAACAATATTGAGTGAACATCTTTTTGCTATGTGCTCCAATTCTGAGAGAAATTCTCTGATGAGATACGTGTTAATAAATTGAAGTAGAATAACTAATGGCAACTGCGAGGACAGAAAGCTGTGATGTCCTATGCTAAAACTGCTGTGTTATTAATTAATCAGATAAAATGATAAAGCAGTCCCAAAGGAGTGCAGGATTGTAGTATACGGGTGCTAACTGATGCAATTTCAGGCAACCACTGACCTCTGTCTGTGGGAATATTTTTGGAGATGATCATCAGCCGTAACTGATTTGAAATTCAAAAAGGTAATGTGTGTTGTTGGGTTGTTGGTTTTTTTGTATTATTATTTATTTATTTCAATAATGCTAACTTTTCAAGTAAAGTAGCATGAAAATACAAAAGTTAGTGTAGTCATAACAAAAAGATGGGCTCTGCCTTCAGCTGTCCTGTGTATGCACTTATACCTTAGCTAAATGAGGAAAGACAAAAATTAGTTGAAGACCTTGTAGAGATAAGATTTCAGTTTTTAAAACTAAACTTCAAACGATGCACTGGAGTTTAAAATACACACGAGCATGGCTTAATTTATCTTATTTACTGTGTAAGAAAATTTCAGCTTCTGCTTGTAATTGGGAAAAAACGCAGATAAAAAAATGTGTGGCTGATCTCTACAGTCATTTTTGTTGTAGATTATTTCTTTGCTTGGTCTTAGTGTTTTATTTGTCATTTTGTTTGTTTTTTCCCAGTGGCGCATGCCAAACCTTCTCTAGTCTGACAAGCTTTAGGTTGATGAGGTTTTTTTCCATTCATAACATTCTGTTCAATTTGCTGCTGGTACTGAGTGTGAGCACGCACACAACTGTGTGCATCCTGAGGTGGTTCCTTAGTCTTTAGAAAACCGTTTGCATACTTCATATGTTGAAGAAATGAAATCTTGGGTTTCATAAGCGTGGTTTTGGAAACATCAGTGCTATATATACTTACTGAATTCTGTAGTGTTTTGCATTTTTTGCTTAGAGTTAGAAATTCATAAGGCTTTAGAGTCAGTTAGCAATTGATATCGAGCCTTGTGCATCTCAGCTGGTCATGGGCACAAGTTCATACACACTTCTACATATGTTTATTTTATAGTCTGTCATTCACAAAAATAAGCCTGACTGTTAACAGTGAGAAAGTATTACCAGAGCCATGTTTTTACATTCCCTACTTTGGTTTACTCTCAGACTTGTCAGTTCAGTGCAATGGTACGTAACTCAGCTTAAAGGATCGTAATATGTCATCAGTTTCCAAAGAGAATTCCCTGTTGAAAACATTGGCAAATTCAGTTTAAAGGCTTATGACACAATATGGCCCTAAGGAATAAACTTTTATCTTGGTATTTCTCAGTTCTCAAAGTCATGAAGAGAATAGCGAGCCCACTCTTACAGTGGAATTCTGCGTACAAATACACCATGAAAAGCTCAGCACACCTGAATAGGGGAAATGATTTGGGGCCCAGATGAGCATAGTGCTGCATTTCTCAGTGGTAGCAATATTGTCTTTCTGTGTTTTCCATGGACAAGTGTGTGTATACATAAACAAAGACACCAATCTGAATCTACGTCTTTTAATTTAAACCCATTTCAAATTCAAAAATGCATAGCTAGTCTCACGTCTTTGGAATAAAGGATCAATGGGTGTCTGTGAGTTTGCAGTAAGTTACTGGAATATAAAGCTATTGTATACATAAGAGAAGGTACTACAGATAGTGGAAATTGAATGACTTATTTGGGAAGCTTCTTCAAATGTGTTATTTGTTCAATCGGTTTGATAATGTCATTACTTCTAGAGGAAAAGACACAGTAGTGTATATTTTTCTCATTTATGCTGCGGTGACTCTTGAGTAACCCAAAGGAGTGGACGGAGTTGCTCTTTTAGCTGCATTTCATAAAATCCATTTAGTTAACACAGTTCTAACTCTCATTGTGCATGCAATTTTTGAAATATACAAAACCCAGTTACTATCTATAGAATAAATAAATCTATGAAAATTCAACCTGTATCTCTTAGCTAATTCCAAATCTAATACAATTTGCCTTCTATTAGGATTTGTGATATGATCATAACAGTGCAAAATGTTACATTAAAAAAGCTGAAAATCTTTACCAAAAGGAAAAAAAAAAGCTAAAATACTTCACCTGAACTTACCTTTGTGAGATTCCAGAGGATGACAGAATGGCCCTTCTCTGTAAAACAATAGCAGCATTAGAAAAAGTCTTCTATATTTTTGAGGCATTTTGATATGAAACTTAATAAGAAGAATTTTCAGTTGGAAATTATGTCTTTTATATTTCGTGTGTTAATTTTGTACATATTTGTTATAATGCTTTTTCCTGTGCTTGGCCACACAATATAACCAAGTGATGGCTATGCTAACATTGTTATGGGGGAACACGGTCTTTTCTGTTCCCCTCATTTCTCTTTATTATTGAATTAATGCCTATTTTAAATAGGTTTTATCTGACAAATTCGACTGCAGCCCTTTCTGTTTCATCTAAATGTCAAAGTAAACACAGGCTTGTGTACAGTTTTTTTTCTTTGGCAGCAAAATGGAGACAGGGAAACTGCTGCAAGATGTTATCATTTGGAGTGTGGATGTGGTGGAGGGGGGATTGCTGGTCCTGAGCTGAGAGATTTGTCTTCTCTCCATACATGTAATAATTACTGTTTTCCAAAAAACTGGGAACTTACAGTTTTGTGGTGCTCCATCTCCTGGCAATTATTCATTCTTAAATAAAACCTGGATTATCTCAATATTGATATTCATACTTGTAACTTAATTCTGTACATAATGGAGAACAAAGACTATGGTGTGTTTGGGTTAGAAAGACACAGGAAAATAAGAAATAGCAGGAGATTCTTCATCTCTAGAAAATTAAAACAAACAAAAAAACCCAAAGCATTTCTAAGAACAATTTGTGATTAGAGTAAGAACTTTAACATCAAATACTCCATACAGACTTCTCTGAAGATGGTCTCTTGTGACATTACTCTAGTATGTGTACATGCACATAAATAATGTATACATACATACATACAGTCTCTAGAGGTCAGTAGAATGTAAGGAATGGGCAGATTCTCAGCTCTCTAATGTGAGACTTGGAGATGCAGCATATCAGTTGTTGCTACCTAGAAAAAATGAGTATGTTGCTAATGAAATTTGGAAGTGAAGTAATTAATCAGAGTTAACAAAGAGCTGAATGAGAGAGAATCATGTCTGTCTTGTTGCGGAAATGAGTGTAAATTATTTGTTTGAGGCAAATTCCTGATAAATGCTCATTTTCGTTGTAAGAAACTTGACAGGAATCCAAACCGTGATTATTGTATTATAGTTGATTATCTTGCATCTCCTTACTACCTTTTCTGAGAGGATTTTTAGGATGACTGAAATAAGAATTAAAATGGTCTTTTGAGACAGCGTATGTCAAATGCTAAGCAAACCAGGAATACAGTACAGGCAACGCATTTTCTTTTCATGTTTACCCAGTTGACCCTCGGTCAGCCTTAACAAGGTAATTGTTTTATCCTTGTTCACCTGCTAAAATGAAATCTTCTGGACGAACTGTTGGCTAATGGCTGAAGGTTTCGTCTTCGTTTTAAAACATATTATGATCATTTCTTGCAGAAGGCTGCAAGTTTTGTTCATTTTTTTTTAATGTTTGGGGAGATGATTTTATTCTGAGAAATTAAGCAGAAGTAGACCTTTGTTTCTGAAGGAGTTGCTTCCAATTCTAATTTATGCTGCAAGAGAAAAGGAGTTTTGTGTTTCCAGGAGTTAGATATATATCTGACATCAAAATTTAAACAATGATTCTCTGAGCTGAAGAATAGAAGAGAGTGCAGGAAAGGGTGTGGCAAATTTCAGATTTCAGAAGTCATGTTTTATGCTCTTTGCTTTTCTCTTCATTAAGACAATTCATGTGGCATTTGATACCTTTCTTTTCTGTTGTATTGTAACATATTGTATTGTCAGTATACAACTCCTGTCCTAGAATTTAGTTAAGTCACCAATTCCCTTTTTACTTGGCTTCTGGTTGTTTCTGTTAGTCTGCCTGAAAGCTCTACTTCAAAAAATCTCTTCAATGTCTCCTAGATACTCTGGAAGACGTCTTTCACATTAGGTTATGAAATTTTTTTTTAATGTTGACCTAAATGTAGGATCATAGAGTCATTAAGGTTGGAAAAGACCTCCAAGATCATCTAGTCCAACCATCCACCTACCACCAAGATTGCCCACTAAACCACGTCCCTTAGTACCACATCCAGACGTATCTTGAACGACTCCAGGGACGGTGACTCCACCACCTGATTGGGCAATGTGTTCCATAGTTAACGTTATGTTTCATAACATAATTAATGCTTGCAGGATCCTTTTTGTTTTTCTTCTCTCTGTGATCTCTGAGTGTACTCAAAACTTTCTTTAAGAATTAGATGTGACAAAGCAAAGGAGATATGGAAATGGAACTCAAACTTCAGTGTATCTACTTACGCAAGAGCAGGAATACTTAATAAACCCTACATTTTCCCTAAATGTATACTTTTAAACTGTGGAGATGATGCAAGCTGTGCTTAGATTCATTGGTAATATGGTCTGATAAATAGTGAGTATGCATGGACTTTATTAAAGCGTGGTAGCTGTATACAAATAGTACAGAAAGGTTTGGAGAAAATTGGCCACATGGCCTTGGTATTTGAAATAGCCATATCTGAGTATGTGAAAACATCAACTCAGATGATTGGGTGAGGTGTCTGGATGAAAGAGGTCTAAGTGCACTGCCTTTGCACAGCCACACTTAACTGATTCTCATTCTCTGTTGCTTGTCTAGAGGCAGACACACTGGGATGGGATGCTGCTGGGAAGTCAGGAGATGTGTGGCAAAGAGCTGTGTTTTTCCTCCTTTGTAGTGAAAAACACAGTCAGCTTGGCTTTAAACTGTGACATTCCCATTCATTCCTCTTTACTATTTTTCAGACTTTTCCTTTTCTTTTTTTAAATGATCTGGTGAGTTCTCAGTCAAAGGCAGCACCTTTTCGAAGTACAGGGCAAGATGACATTTTTAGAAAGAAAGCCAGACTAAATTCAGTTTCCCTTGGACCCATGACTGAATTCTGAGAGAGACTTACTAGGCAATGAGTGTCTGGAGAACCACTGTCTTGGAGAACACCTGCTTGTTTTCTATTTTAAAGTAACTAGCAAGACCCTCAGAATTTTATATGGTGACCTTTTCTTAGAGTTACTTCATGTGCTGGAATTAATGCTGGGGAGCTTTTATCTGTATCAGCTTATCTATAACACTGAAGAAGACCAGCTGAAGTTGATATAAGCAAAATAGAAATATTGCCACTGTAAATGGATATTTGTTAACGGTGAAAGATGTGAAAAAAACATTGTTGGAGCATTTAAAAACGTGGCTAAGAATCAGTTATTCCCCCAGTTTGAAGCAACTGCTGGCTTTGTTGATGTTTTGTGTAAGTGTATTTCATTTGGCTTATGTGTTCTTGTGTTTATATGATTATGAGCTCTCAGGCAAGAAATGATCATTATTTGCCATCAGTGTTTCATGGTTTTAGATACAGCGATACTGGACCTGAGAAAATATCAGCATATGCACCTTTAAAGAATACATAAAATGATACTTTTGAAGGACAGTTAATGGTGAGCAGAATAAGGTGTATATTTTCCAGGGATGTTCTTGAAGAATGATGGGTGCCTTTGAATCTACTGCCTAGTAGACAAGCTGTTCATAGGTAATCATAATATTAATAAATTGTCTGATTATTTAGGGTTGTGGAGAGCTTGATTTCGTGACTTGGTTGGGCTCTTCTTGTTCTCCTTTCACAGTCTCTATGACAAGAGGTGTATGTTTCAAAAACAAGACTAAAGTGCTCGCCTTCCAAAACAAACACTACTGAACTCTGAATTATGTGCAAACTTGCATAATCATGACATTTGGATGTAAAGAATTCTGAAATGACAGTAATAACCAGTATCACTGTAAAATTACAAATTATTTCAATTTAAGTAGTTTCGTTTTTCTACGCGCATTTTTAAAGTGTCACCATAAGCAGCTGACTTCATCTTGAATGCATTCTGCCGTCTTGACAGTTGTTGTGGATTTGTTAATACTAAATCGGTAATTGTTGGCTTTGAAGAGAGATCCAGCATCTTCAGCAAGAGCTTATTAAACTATAAAATATGGATTGCCTTTACCCTAATGGCCTCTGAATCCTATTACCATCCCATTAGAGAGTGTGGGATTTTAGTAATTCTGTTGTTGTTTCCAGTGGGCAGCGAGTACAATGGGGAAGGGCAGGGGTTAATGCAATTCATCTCCTGTAATAGTGTAACACTGAGTCCTTTATCATTCCATGGGAGTCTTTTCCTTATTGCAGCGAGTGCAGTTTCAACCAGAACACCCCACACACACCCCCAAAAAACTGAAACAACGGGAAAAAACCCAACAACCATGAAATTGCCTTCATTATCTACACTTTATAAACAGAATAGAAATGAATAAGTTGATAAATAAGCAAGTGCCAAGTAGGCTGTAGTCTAGAAGGGGTTTTCAATTGCTGTCATTATGCCAAGAGGTATATTGAAAGACCTCTTCCGTCAATATCATTATATTTCTAATTATTTAATTGCATTGATACTCTAACTGGTTTCCAAAACCATTAAAGCACCTTACTCTTTTCCTCTTAAATGTACAGTGTGAAAAGTGTCAACCAAATGGCAAACAAACAAGAGGAAGTGGTGTAAGTGGTTACGAGTGAAACTGCTGTACACGGAGTGGTAGTTGCTTATTTTGATCTGTGTAAACTATCCCCATTGACAGTGCATCTTATTTGAGGAATGATTTCCTTAGAAGTTCACAGTATAAAGGAATGTTAATTAATACTTAGGTGGGGAGTGGGGGGAAATCGTGTACAGATTCTGTCCAGCTTCCAGCAGATTGAGGTCAGTACATAACTTTCAGCACCTGTTAGGATTTTCTGTGGGTGTGTTTTGTGGAGATATTTTTGAGAGAGAAATTCTAAATGCCAGAGGCAATGCTTCTGATTTCAGAACAGGATCAAAAAAGGGAAAATTTCAAACAGATATTGCTAGATAACTTGAGAGGGACCTGTCAGGGTAACTTCTTCCATAAACTATATCTGAAATACTGGTGTGCATGCCGTAATGAGTTGGGATTAGTCTGATTCTTGAAGTGTTTCTAGATAAAACTTTAAAAGTAATAACTAAATGAATTTTTTTTTAGAAATGAGAAAATACTTGTAAGGACTCCAGTCTCCCTGGTTTTGTGGTTTTCTCCCCCCCCC
>WBMW01005527.1:2212380-2277314 GCA_013396635.1 Penelope pileata
TTTTATTTAATGTTTTTGTTTGTTTCTGTTACGGTGTTGCCTATAAATACAACCATTGACTTCATTATGAATAGCCAGGATCTTGCATGCAGACAGTAAGAAGGGCTGCAGAAGGATCTGGTAGGAGAGAAATGGATTGTTTTTCTTTAAGTAAAATCACTACTGTTTGTATTAGTAATTGTTACTCCCTACGTGTGTGCGTTAAGGCGTTATAATTTGATAACAACCTCGGAAAGCAAAACAGAGACATCTTTACAGCAGCATTGAAGATTGAGAGTCCTTTATATTTTTTCAGAATTCCCTCAGTGAAGTTGGTGGGGCCTTGCAGTTCTTACATGCATGCTTGCTTGCATGTGGAAAGATCCATGTTGGAAGGAAGCCTGAATTCATACGCTGTAAATCTTGCACTCAATAACCTGCTTGCTCAAGATATAAAGTGAAATTAGGAAACAATGACTCTATTTCTAGATTGTGGAGTAGATTGTTTTTTTCTCTTTTACAGGAAGCAGTGAAATTTAAGTGTCTTACAGTATGCCATAGAAGGACAGCAGTGTTATAGCTGGAGCCAGATCAACTAATTTGTCAGCAACCAATTTCCTGCAGAAAGCACCTATTGATTTACATTGCGTAGAGCCCATATGTCTCAGGAGGTCCAAGTGTAGTTGTGTTCTGTGCTGATGTGGAGAAGGTATGATCCGTGCATTGGTGAGCTAACAATCTAGTTGTAACCTGCTTACATAAAGATGTAGTGTCTGAACATTTTGAGGACTTTGTGCTTGCTTCCAAGCAGTTTGAAAAAACAGGCTACTAACAAATCAGCTTACTTTTAAAAATGACTTTGTGCTCAATCTCAGAATGAATCTATTCTAATCAGCAGGACCTAGATAATGATAGAATGGGGTAGTATATATTACACAGATGTTTCCAAAACAACCAAATATCTTAATAATGAAATTCTACCGAAGGGCAATATTACAGGAGTTTTGCTCACAGCTGAGTGAAGACGATGTGCGTGATGGCCATCACGAGAGTAAGCAGGGCTTGATTCTCTGTTGTGCAGGTGTAAAGTGTCACGCATGCACAACAGACTAAGCAGAATGGAACGGGAACCTTTGAAGACAGAATATTTTTCAGGGACGTAATGTCCAGTAATTCCTGAGATATGTCTGCTGTTATGTTTGAGGCTTTTAGCCTCACTCAGTTTGATTAACGCTATTTTGTTAATCTAAGGGTGTGGTTCAGCCACTGTGCCCTGTGGCTGGTGATGTATCTGTATGATATGGTTTGAATACTTACTATAAAGCCAAGTTTTGCTCTGAAACCTCTGTTTCGAATAGGATTGGGTTTTGCAGTGCTACAGCTTAGAGGGAGTATAGCTGGTAGGAGGCCTGTTTTACAGGTAGCTTGTTAAAACTTTGTTGTTTCCAAAGGTACACTACTGTAATTTTGTTCATAAGTTTCTAAACTGATGCTCTAGACTGTACTGTATGCTGAAAAGTGCTTGCATGGACTTTATGCTTTTTGTTTTGTTTGTTTTCAAATATGAGTTTTATTTTTATTTAAATACGTTATGATTAAACTTAAACACGTTTGAAAAACAAAAAACCCACACAGCTTTAAAACAATTATATTTTCTCAGTTTGCTGGAGAGCTGACCTTTTACATTAAGTACAAACAGTAATCTGCTATCAACATCAAATTGCATAAACATTTGACATATGCCAGAGAGGTGGGGGTGGGTGAACAATCAAATAGAATGCTTGTGCCAAAGAGCTGCATTTTGCATTGACAAACAACATCAGTCTCCTAACCCAAATGAAATTATGGGAGATCTGAACCTAATAAAGCATGTGGTGTTTTCATTTTAATCTGTAAAACAAAAATGCAATGCTTAGGGGAAACATTCGGGGAGGTGGAAATAGCTAAACACAGAGGTGAGAGATTTCATACTCATGAATGAAAGAACTTTCCTCCAGGTTGAGGGGTCAGTTGTTAAACCTCAGGCTAATAATTTAGGAGAAAGGTTGCAATCTTGTTTTCATCATGTAGTAAAATAAAATAGTGTATCTGTCTACTGAAAAATCATTGCTTCCATTTAGAAACTGTTCTTTCAAATTGAAATTTGGTCTTCTCTGGGCTTGGTAATATTTTTGTTTTTGCATGAATTCAGCCCAAAATGAAGACTGAAGTCCAGAAAGTGACATGGTCCTTTCAGACGTAGACTTTGATTGCTGGAAAGCACTTTCTGCAGCTAACATGAATTTTCTGCATATTGCTGTTAATAAATAGTTTTTAACTTCATTTAAAAAAAAAAAAAAAGGAAAAGTACTTTTCCAGGTATGGTTTCAGTTGTGTGGGTTTAAATGAAGAATCAAAAAATAAAAGACACAAATGTTATATACAGGGGACCATGAGCTGCAGCATCATACTTGAAGAGCGAGATTGTGCCCTTTTGTGTGTACTTGGTTGATTAATTTTGCCTGCATGGGCGAAGCAAGGTGATCTGTCTGGAACAACTGGTATGGGAACAATAGAGCCTTGTTATGGGAATGTGAGTAACCGGAAAGGTTGAGCTTAATGTCTAAAAATAACTGTAAAATAGTTAATACTTTCTTGCAATTTTCTGATAGTGGTATAAAACATGGGGGAAAGTCAAGAAGCTATCTGAGTCAGGATTAGCTTTGTTCTGACTGTAATCCAGGAGACATTTCTGTGCTTTTTATGAAAATGCCTGCTAAGCAAATGTCAGGAGGCCGAGCAGTTTGAAGTATGTCATCCTCCTCCTTCCTCCCACCCCCATTGTTTCAAACAGCAGAAACTGCAGTTTCAAATTGATCAGCTGAAGAGACAGTCCACCCTGAAAAGCTAGACAGATTTTCTTCCAGGGATGTTTATTTGAAATACAGACATTTTGAGGATGCAAAACAAGCCCTGTATTTGTAATTCTGTTACTAAATAACAAGTAATTATTAGCTCCTGACACTGCGTGTGCACAGGTCACCAACTAGGCGTCCTTTCACAGGGATGTGCAAATCGTAGTCCTGCTGATTCCTGATTAGATCTTTTAGGTATTTAAAGCTGGCATGGCAGAGACAGCACTCTCTTCTGTTTTTTCCATGTCAGCCCCCAGTAGTGTACAGCATGATATCACCTTATTCATTGTGGGAATTTGGGGATTGTTGCCTTTGCCAGCCAGGTTCCTCCCAAGTGCAGCATGCTGTGTGTCACGCTGAGGTGTCCTCCCCAGCCTGCACAAGCAGGGGGCTGTTTCCACCTCTGGAGTGGGCATGGTATTCCTCCTTCATTTAACGCTGTGAAATGCAATATCCCTTGTGCAAATTAAGAATGCTTTCTATGCTATCTTGGCATTGTATTTCAAACCCATACTGAACTGCAGTGTTTGCAGTGTCTATATATTAAGCTGGAACTAACCAGATAACAATAATTTTGTGTGGCACAGGTAGAATTTTTTAATATTTACTCCTTCCCTACCTTCTAATGAGAAGAAGAACCTTTTGATTTGCTCTAACAGAAAGTCTATCTGCATCAGAATGTATGCTTTTTCAATTAAAACACTCGATGTAATTTGTGACCGAACCTGTAACCTGGTAGCTCAGGCATTTGTAAGAGAGAAGAGTGACACACATTGAAGCAAGCTTCTAATTCAAACTGAAGCCTTAAATTTCCGGAAACTTTTGGCTCTTTGTAAGCCAGACATTGCTTATGACTTCTCTACGTTTGATGCCAGTGTCCTGACCATCAGAATGCAGGAGATGGAAGAGTCGGCATTTCCCTTCCCCTTGCAGCTACAACCATTCTCCCTGCTTCCCCAGAATGCATCTTGAACAGAAGTACTGCTACAACTGATGCAGATCTGTAAAACAGTGTTATAATATGTTCTATTTAATTCCTTAAGAGAAATGTAAGCATAAGTTTATAATAATTACTTAGAAAATTATTCTCTGTCTACATAGAGCAGTACATACAAATTGGAAAGCAGATTTATAAAATGAGAATTGAAGGAATTGGCATTTTCTTTTCACATTGAAGTCTGCTTGTTCTGAGTGATTATCCCACTTAACACTAAATGGAGTTAATTCCCTCTTTTGGGGTTTGCCATATAGCATTTTTACTCTGTTGAAATTTAGAATACATCTTTCAACTAGTACAGAATTAGTCCTTTCTTGGGTTAAGGACGTTTAGATGAGGCATGGTATATTTTTCCTTCTATCCCATTTTCTGACCTTAAAAGAACTTAATGTATTTGTGAATGGTTTTAACAGCATACGTCGGTCACTCCAAAAGTAATGCCTCCTATTTATTTCCATCAAAACTACAGCAAGTACAAAGAGCACAGGAACACTGTTTGATAGAGCAAACTCTCAGGTGCAACGCACTTTTTTCAACACAGTCATCACCATTAACTGTGTTTTCACCAGGATGAACAAGAGCCTGCGTAACAGAGCTCATAACAGTCTGCTCCAATGGAGGTGCCCCTCTGTTGCCATTGCTGAAACGCACGACCACCCCTCACTGTGCTCACAGCCACTGTGTGGTCTTCATAAATGTTCAACAAATGTCAATGAATGTCAATGGGTGCCGTTTTTTCTGCATAGAGGAATTCAGTTCCACCCCTTTGCTCCATCCGCACTCCCATGGCAGATGCCATTGGGTCAGTGCCCCTCTGCTGCCATCTGTCACACAGCAACAACATGGGATGGGATACTGGTGGGAAGGTTCAGCCTCTGCTGCCATCCCACCAACATCCACCTCTGATGTTCTGGGCCAACATAATGAAATAGGAGGCATTACTTTTGGATCAGCCGTCATACAAAAAGAAAGCCTGTGGTTGTGCTAGCATGAAAGTGAATTTGAGGGGAAGGTGTTCTTTGTTTATATTTGACCTGTGTGGCTCAGCAGGAGTTTCTTCAGGTAGGTGCTGTCGCTGTTGTCACTTGGCCTTCTGCAGACTTCTGTGCTCTGTCAGCCCTTCACATGAAGGGCAGTTTAAAGGTGCAGAGCAGCACTGCAGTCACCATGGTACTACTTTTTCATTTCTATTGCTACACAAGTTTGCAGGATTGTGTTGTGTATTGTAACGATCACTGAAATATCCTAGCAAATAGTATTCCTTCCCTCCCTGACGTTGTTTAACACCAACAAAATGAGCAGAAGGTTAGGGTCAGAGTTACGCTGCGCAGCAGAGCTACAGGTGTCTGCATGTTTGGATTGTGAAGAAAGCCTTACCTCACGCCTGAACTGTAGCCTGGATCTAAAGGGATCTACAGGGCTCAGCCTTGGTTTTCGTGTGGGGTGTTTTTGTTTCCTTCCGTGCTTTGGCAACGCTTTCACACACATCCACCTAATAACTGTAGGACCTTGTTCTGTGCACAAGTAAAGCAAATTTCACCTTAAAAAAATAAATTCATCAGCTGTTTCAGTTGTCTGTTTATGAAAGTATATGTTAACTTATTTTAAATTCAACTTTAAGTTAGTGAAAATAGAAGGTATATTAAAATCATTAGAGTGAGCGAGCTCCTGCTTTTACATGCGTTCAATTTTCTCCTGTGCTAAGTCTCCTGAGATCTGTAGACAGCCAGTGCCAAGACAGCATTGGCACCATTTTCTTATTGCCATGGTGATCTTCAGCTCTACTGAATACTCAAGGGAGACTATGGTATTTTAAAGCAACTAGAATTTTGGTAATTAAAAAGGCTGGAAGGAATAATCTTTCTAAACTTTGCCAGCTTGGGTAAATAAGGATAATGAATTATGTCTGAATAGGAAAGCTATTAGTCTGCTTTACTTGATTAGCACAGAATAATAGTCAGCTAACAAGATGCTGGGAGCTGGAGGGAGGAGGGGGCAGGTAGCATCTCCAGCACACCCCCAGCGCAGTCCCTTCAGCTGCCGTCCCGGGGCCGTGGGGCTGCCTGGCCAAGGGCACGGTGAGCTACTCTGTGGCTGGGGACAGAACATCCTCCAGGCAGCATCCCGGCTGGGGCCGGTCCTTGGGACTGCTCTGCTGTGTGCTGTCTGACCCAGTACAGATTTTACACGTTATTGAAGGCAGAGCATTTTTCAGACTTCACTTTGTTTTCTCGGCAGTGGCCTAGTTTTCGGCTCTGTAAGGTTGCAGCATGAGCCAGCACACTGGATTATTTTATGATGTTCTCAGCTATTCCTTCTGCTATTTTTTTTTTTTTTTTGGCCATTTCACTTTTATGACCTTTCCAGGCGTACCCATCGCTGCACAAAGGCAGCGTAAGGCACACCGAGGGGAAGGGTGGTGAGACACCTGCATGGATGGTACACTTCTTTAGGTATCATGTGTTGAAATCTTCTTATTTTCACAATTGTGACCTGTTATTTCAGGTCAAATTTTACCCTTCAGCCATAGGACCTATTCTTGCAAAGCTCTGTATTGGTTTCAGTGCTTGGGTGAATTATTATTTTGACAAACAAGCATTTAAAACAAAACCTAAACTGTTTTTTTTTTTTACTAACCTTCCATATTCTATCAGAAATACTAATAATTTTGTCAATTACTTTTAATTCCCGGTATCCATATGTATTTGCTCATTGTTGTCAGAAATTATTTATTAATACTGCACATGACTGGAAGGGGAGTGGGCATTTTTAAATATTTCTTTTATAATATATGAAATTCAAGTTTGGTAAGGTAGAAAGGTACAAAAGAAATCAGGATTCGAGCACACAGCTTCATCTTGTCACATCTGAAAGAAACCCATTATGCCTATTAAATGTTAAAGGAGACATCTGTCTGTTTTGTGCATTAAAAACAATTTCCTGATCAGGTGTGAGCTGAAGGCCTGCTGAAGCAGAGCCCCCTCTACCCTGGTTCTCCTAGAAGCAGAGAAATGCCATACACCTCCAAAAGGGATTGCGGTGCATGCTGCTGTCAGTAGTTGTTAGGTTGAAGGCTTTCGGTGATGCAAGCTGGAGTGGTGCATGCTGACTCTCTTGAAGGAAATTCCTTTTTGACCA
Source organism: Penelope pileata (assembly GCA_013396635.1). NCBI lineage: Eukaryota > Metazoa > Chordata > Aves > Galliformes > Cracidae > Penelope > Penelope pileata. Next base: position 2,219,389 of record WBMW01005527.1, read on the forward strand.
TGTGAAGCAGGAGGCACAGAGCCGTGTTAGAGTGTGTCATGGCTGGGACGGTCTTTGAGAGAACTCCCAGGTTCCTCATTTCATAGAATCATAGAAACACTAGGTTGGAAAGGACCTACAAGATCATCTAGTCCAACCGTCCTCCTATCACCATCCCTACCCACTAAGCTACTAAATCATGTCCCTTAGCACTTCGTCTAGACGCTAATTTCTGCAATTCCTTATTGTGGTTGTGAGGTAAATTGTGAAATCAGATTCAAAAGGTCTGGGATTAAATGGGAAATTTGTGTTTAGTGTCAAATAGGCACGTGGATATTCACAGGTTTCCTTTTCTGTGTTTATCAATAAAAAAGAGGAGATAGACTGTCAGTTATCACCACTGTGGAAGCGAAGGTTTGGCAGCTTTGCACGCGATACAGCACAGTCAGCTAATGGAGAAAAATATTGCCTTGCTGGGGGGAGTACAAAGCAGGTGTTGTGCATGTGTACATCCACCCACCCTTTCTCCCCCAGTTCATCTGCAATCCTCCTGATTCGCTTTGGATGCTCCTGCCTGATCCCGTTCCGTGCCAATATGTGTAACAACACAATTTCGCGTTTGGAGAGGTAGGTGGATTTGGACAGCTCTGTAGCAATTCCTGAGGACACAGAGTAACTTTCCCCAAATGGTTCAGTCTCTAATTAGTGGGCACAGAGCCTTGCCAAGAAATGTATTTCTGGCAGAGCTCCACTTCCACTGGGTGGGTCAGAATTTTTCTGAATATTATTAACTGTATTTCTGAATATTATTACTGTATGTGGTTGATTTTGTTCAACTCAGTGTAATCCTCTAGTTTGTTTCTTGGTATTAGTGTAAATGGAATTAATCTTTGTGGTGATTATTTTTTTTCAGATTTTTGTTTTGTTTTGCATTGTGTTTGGGTTTTTTTGGGGTTTGGTTTTGTAAAATGTTTTCATGAAAGCAGCTCTGTAGTTAGATGAGCAGCATGCCAACTTCTCTAGTTATTTACATTTTTTTTATTATTATAGAAAGTAGTTTAACTATGCTCTAAACTTACTGTTCTTTAAAAAGGCCGAACATGCTACCTGGCTCTGAGCAAGGGTTACAGTACGTAAATGAGCAGAAGTCTCTGTCTGGTTATTTTTAGCTTAACTATACTTCTTTTCTTCATATTTCAGTTCAAGATGAGATGAGACCTGCAAATAACCTAAATTAGTCTGTAACATTTATAACTTGTTAGGTTTCCTGCTTTGGAAAATATTCAGGAAAATGATTATATGTGGTATTCATCTAGAGGCTGATGAGTTTGTTATAATTATGAAGGTAGTTGTAATGAGATGAAAACATCTCTTTAAGCTCTCCAAGGAATTCCTTCTCTCCATATTGCCACTGGGTTAACTATTTTCTAACCAAAGACTTCTTCAGCATTCACTCCTGGCTGTTTTGGGGAGTTTCCTCAATTTCTGTGTAGGAAATTGATTGGCAGCTCTGGTATTAGCATTTATAGGTGATAGCTAATTAAATTCTACATGCACATGGGTGGGTAATAAAGACCCCTTCACATCTCATTTATTAAGACAAATCTCCAGTGTAATTATCGTTTTACCATTATTTAGCGTGCATAATAACTGTGTCTGTTGAACAATTTTCCTGTTCCTCTAAAATACAGACTGAACTGAGTTGTAAGTCTGTCTCAACTCTTCATCTCATACAAAGATGCAAATTATTATTCATAGTTTTGGTTTGTGCTTATTTTTATCTTTCAGGAAGTTAATTTTTGTTGTTTCAGCTTGAAGTCTTTCAAATGATTTGTGAACTCCTAGACTGTCTTCAAATACATGGTAGGCAGTAGGGAGCATTTGGCTCAGAAAACAGAGATACTTGTGCTCAACTTACTGCTTCCTGTACGGGGAGCACTGGTAGCGAGGAATTTGGGAGAACGAGGCTATGTATATTTACCATTTGAATGCTGAAATACTTTCCTTGGTATCAGTGCATGAATAGATTAGGAATTGCTCCTTTCTTGTTTTAGAATTGCAGAGTCCTTTTGTTGATGATTATTTTTGTTTGGATGATAGTATTTTTTAAATCATAGAATGGTGTGAGCCAAACACTAAAGACCACCCAGTTCCAACCCCCTGCCATGGGCAGGGACACCTCTCACCAGACCAGGTTGCCCAAAGCCCCATCCAGCCTGGCCTTGGGCACCTCCAGGATGGGGCACACACTTCTCTGGGCAGCCTGTGCCAGGGCCTCACCACCCTCTAAGAATTTCTTCCTATTACCTAACGCAGATCTACTCTCTCCTAGTTTATAACCATTACTGCTTGTACTTTCACTATATGTTCTGGTATGTAAAAACTTCCCACATTCTTTATTTCTTAGTGTGATTAGGTATTAATTTTGTGATTGATATTGCACACAACGATGAATCTTGCATTCTTTTAGGATTGTTCTCAACTGCAATTTGAAACACTTCAGCCCTGAGACCTTGAATTGCTGCTGTAACATCTTCCCCAAAGTCCTACTCTCCCCAAGGACTTCTGTCTGTGTTTTTTTTTCCTGTGTGCATTTATGTGTGAGTAATGTGTACGTTCATATACTATTGCCCAAATGTAGTTTGTGCAAGTGTCTATGAGAACTGTTACACTACCATTATTTTCATGTTAGGAATCATCTAGAGGGATTAATCTGATACTGACAAAAGCTTCCATCATTTTCATTGATGGACTTGGTATGTTTTTCTTGTTGGTCATTTTATGATAGCATTTGCATATATACTTCTATAAATCAAGAGTTGTGTTTTATATAAAGAGAGGCATACCTCTATCCTGAATGTGCAATTTTCGTTAATCTTTGCAATAATGAAACTTTTCCACTTTCAACTTCTCCTTGTTGTTGTGTTTCAGTTTTGTTTCCCTTTGCTCCCTCTCTGGTCTTTTCATTCAAGCTCATCTGCTTTCTTACTGTGTAACTGTTGGGACGCCCATACCTTAAAGTACAGCAGAACAGATACTCTTCCTTTTTGGTCCCTGCCTACTGTTACTGTAGTTTTGCAGAGGCCTAACTGACTCCTATGTGGTGATAACGATTTTTAAAGGCAGGCAGGATTTGGGGATATATTTCTGCCATTGTTTTGTATATCTCTGCTGTACCTGTAAAAGTGGTAATTTCTGGAGTCTCATATGTGGGCTATTCTGGTATGAACTTCCATAAGCATAGCAGAAATTTCGTTCTTGATCGCAGGGTGACTTTGTCTGTCTAATGCAGAGGCATTCAAGATATCAGTGGAAGAAAGAGGAAGACACGATGTTTTCCCTTAACTGTATTTCCAAGTGTTGCTGTTATGTTTTCTGAAGCTTCCTAAAAATTTGATCTTGAATGGAATGTTTTGACAATCTGACTATATAGATAGCCAGTCATGATTGACTTTTTATGCTTATGGTCATATCAAGCTTCTGTTTGCAGCCTAATCTGGCATAGAAGATGTTTGCTTTGTTCACAGAAAGCTGAGATCACTACCTGATCCAAACTGTTACTAAAGAAAGAAGAAAACCAGAAGGCATCTAAAGACAGACTAGTCAAATGCTCTGCTGGGGTTTAATGTGTTTTATGAGACTGCCATTCTTGTGCTAGATTGTTTTCTAAATAAAATATCAATAATTTCTAGATTTGCTTTCTTGACCTTCCTACATGCTTTTACTTAATCTCTTAGGCCCTCTTGATTTGAAGTGATGATTTGGCATGGAAAAAGGAAGATAGTTGTTCTGCTGTGACTTAAACAGTAAACGCATATTTACAGTCATAGAATGAATGTTGACTCTTAGTAGAGATAATGCTTTTGCAGAATGTGAAGGTTTTGTTGAACAACTCAGCTGTGCTTGTAGCTTAGTGTGTGAGTAGGAGCGTTGAGAGAGACTTCACAGTAGCAGAGATTTTCTCTGCTATTGTCAATTCATCTGGGGCTCTGCAGGATTGCACAGCAAAAAAGGATGGAGCACTGAGGTTTGTGAACTAGACTCTACTTTATTGAGGCAGTCATTACAAATGTAATTGCCAATGGTAGTCAGTAAGATTGGGGTGGGTGTAGCTATGAGAGTACCTTTTGCAGGTATACTCACACCATAAGAGAAGATAAGCCAGTCTTTTGCCTTCTGCATAAACCTGAACAGTGGAGTGATATTTTCTTATAGGCTTTGTTTTTTGTCAGTAACTAATCAAGATTTTGGATGGAGTTTCAGGCAGTTGCAGTTGTGGGTTGTTATGGCTTGTGAGCAAACCAGTATCACCTGTATGCAAGTGATAGAAATGATATGAGTTACTTATTAGGCTCTGGATTGATCTGTAAAAGAGACATATTTTTCAGTAAGTTTTTGCTTCAGAAATACCTTTGGTATAAATTCTCTCAGGTTTTGCATTAAGGTCACCAAGTAATTTATTTTAAATCTCTAGTCACTGAAGATCAGGTTTTTAAGTAAGCGATTGGAGGTGTAGATAACTTATTTTGTGAGATGCACAAGCATCTAAATACCATTGGCGTTTATATTTTTGGGTGCCATTTTTTCTGCATAGAGGAATTCAGTTCCACCCCTTTGCTCCATGCACACTTCCATGTCAGATACCATTGTGTCAGTGCCCCTCTGCTGCCATCTGTCACACGGCAACAACATGGGATGAATATTGGTGGGAAGGTTCAACCTCTGCTGCCATCCCACCAACATCCACCTCTGATGTTGTGGGCCAACAGAATGAAACAGGAGGTATAACATTCAGAGCAGCCCTCATAGCACACAGCAGCACAAACTAACAAGGGTAGTGAAGACCATTCATTTGATTTGTTCTGGTGGACAGATGGTGGTGGGAACATAGGTGGTGTAACTTCAGTAGAGTCTGAAATTTGGTACTTTTAGCTTAAAAATATCAGCATATTTTGTCTTTTGAGAATAAGAAAAAGGGATGTTAACTGGCTGTGCAACTTTTGCTTCAATTTGCCTTTATCTTTAACATATGTAATATCTAGTATTAAGGAAATATTGCAGGAACATTTAATGACTGCTTAAAAGAAAATAAATGCTGTGAAAACCAGGCCCTTTACCTCACCAGTAAAGATGAAAATTTCATTGGAGAGTCCTCCTGTCCCTGCCAAAGTGACCTTGGTTGGTGGAGAGATGACAGAGTGCTTTCCTGGCTGTGCCTGACAGCAGTGCGATAGCAGCACATTTGACAAATCGCTCACATTAAAATGGGGGGCACTTTCGGCAGCACTGGCGTCCCTATCCATCAGTCCTGATTACTACACAAACGTCAGCCATGGCACAGAGCGCATTTGTCAGGGAGAGTAAAAAGCAGTTGTTAGTAAGAGCACTACCTGTCATACTAATGGACTTAAGCTTGCTGCATCCTGACTTGCAGGAGCCAGCAGATTTGCAAAATGGCTTGACCAGTACTTTGGAAAACACTTGCTGCTTGTGGAGTGCAATGGGATAACTAAATGGGGAATTCCTAACTTTGGGTGTGGATGATTGAAAAGTTTCTTAAGTGCTTTGGCTATCTGAAATATGTTTGAGGGACTGATCTACAGAATGCTTAATGCAGTAGGGAATCAAAATGAATGATGTTGAAATTGTTCAAATATCCTGACATAGGTGAGGGCTTCCTGGATGCTATACAATAGGAATTGATTCAAAAAAATAGATAGTTAAAGAATTGGGTATGGATTGATGTTTTCAGTCATAACTACCTGTTCTGGTATCTTTTACCTATCTTTCTTGAAGGATATATACCTACTTCCAACCGCTGAAAAGTTAGAAACTTGATCATAAAAAATAAATATTAAATTGATGTGTTTTATTGAAAAATAGGTCTACCTTCACTTACATTGCTTGTTTAATTTTGTCAAAAAAAAAAAAGAAAAAGAAAAAAGAATATTTGTTTGCATAGTTAAACTCAAGATACAAGCCTTTGTTTCTTCATTTGACACTTTTTGTCTTCCTGAAACATTCTTCTTCTTCAGGGCAGGTGGAGTACTCCTTAACAACATCAAAAAAGACCTCATGTAAATCTGAACCCTGTCATGTAGAGTGGATGCAGCAAATACCAGATGTGTGTGGTTAGTGCATCCATTTCTGTCTGTAAGGCTTTTCAAAGGATTTTCTGTCTTGATTATAAATGTCCATAATCCAGAAATAAGTTTATTGATATCTTTTGACCAGATGAGCAGATTTCTTCATATTTTGGTCTTGCTCGTAATTCCTAGTCTAAGGAGGAGTAGAATAGGAGAACATTTAAAACTCTCCTGGCATTAAAGTAGAACTCTTCTGTGAGTTGTTGATGGTGACTGTGGTTTGCTTTGTTCTGGTTTTACTGCTCTATGTAATTCATAAACCTCTGAAGATTTCTGTCATAATTAAGGAATTCTACAGTAAGAAATTCTACTTCATTTTATATTAAATGAAATCACCATATATAGTGGTTTCCATATGCCCCCACTGGTTTTATCCTGATTGAAGAGAGTAGGACTATCCCATAAAGGACTTGTGCAGCTCTATGACATTTATATTGTAAAACTGACATTCATAAAAGCTTATTAGAAACAACTCTTCTGTTTTTCACTCATTCATTAGTCAGTGGATAACAGATTTAATAAACATCCAGTATTGAAAATATATCAAGTTTCTGCTTACAGTGCTCAGTGTTACATTATATTCCCAAAAATGAAGTGTTATAAATGAATCACGTGTGACTGTGGTCATCCTACTTCTCTAATAGTAAACTTATTAAACCTTTTTGTCAAATAGACGGAAAATGTTTTGTTTTCCATTTGAAGAAGATATTGCATGGAAACAGGAAAACTAGTGCTAGTGTTCAGCTATGTAGTTTTTGTTTAGGTGAACCATTGGTCTTACAATGAAATTACAATAGGAGGGGACTACAGAGACCATCTGGCCATGCTTCTGAACATGCTAAGCTAATAGCTATTATTGGTTATATAGGACTTCTATTAGGGGACTGTTTAATATAAAACATTGCTGTATTTCAAGTTGAGGACATGGAGTCATTGGTGAAGATTCTTTTTAGAAGTTCTGATGTAAATACTTCACCACCTATGACTATATGGTAAGTGTCCATACTGTTATGAAACTCTACTGCAGAGATTTAGTACCAAATAACAAAATAACTGCCTTTTAAAATGCATAAGGTATATATGAATGAAAGTTGTGAAATTTAAAATACCTTGTAAAGGGTTTTTCTGATATTATGACTAATTTCATTTTCATTATTTCTCCGCTTGGCAAAGAGAAACTGAGCTATATGTTCACCAGTGATGCCTTCGGTGTTTTGGTGAGCCCAAAAATGAGTACAGACCCTGCCTGTCATTTTAGAATTTTTCAAAATACTTATGTTGAAGATGGACAAGTGAAAAACATTGTAATTCTCATTTTATAGAATTCTAAACATAGGGTTATTTTCATCACAGAAAAGTGAGAATCATCTTTGCAAGTAGACATTCCAGGAGTGAGTCATTTAACTTCAGTGTGTTTGCATGTTTGAGGCTTGCTATGCAGCAGTCGTTATATACACTGGCCAAGCTGCCATCTTTGAACAAATATGCAGATTTTATTGCTCTTCTGCTAAGTAGAAAGTATCGATTTCTTACGTTGCAAAATAAACTTGGAGATCTCTCACCCTTCCTACTGTACTTTAAATTGGATTTAGAGCATTTGATGCAGTGCACAGCCTTTGCTAGCAAGTTGAAACAATGGGGTGATGAGTTTGGAGTGTGGGTGTTCTTCTTTGACATATTCCTATTAAATAACAATAATAATAACGAAGTCCCGGATTATTAGTAAATACGTACAGTGTGTTTGTGTTACCTGGACACATCATATTATTTCTCTATAATCTTCCTGCTTTGGGAGATTTTAACCTGATTAATTTCACTGTCTTAATTAAATTAAGAATGGATTACTGAAATCACATCTTTTAATAAAAAGGTAATTTCACTGTGTTTCAGAATATGACATTAACTCTGGTTTTAGTTACTCAGACTCCACTGACATACTGCTGTAAGCCTTTCTTACATCTGCAAGTGTATGGTAGTAATTCTGAACGAGGAACTGAAGAGCTTTATATGTGTTTGTCTTACTAGAAAGATCCTGTTAAAATGGAATCTTATTGGGCAAAAGTGATTACTTAATTTCATATGTTCAAAACAACCTGAAGTGAAGGATCCTGTAGATATTGTTTTAATCACTTTATTATTTCTTGGTATGCATGAAAATGCAGATTTCTGTACCTTTGTATTGGTAAAAACAATGACTCGAGAAGATAAACAATGCTTCCATTGGCATGGCCTCCTTTCTCTTTTTTCCTCTGAGTGGCTGTAACCGGTTGTGGCTGGGTTTACGTTAACAAATTCAGGTTTTGTTCACCAAGTTTGAAAAGAATATCTCTGTATATTATTGTTGGAGTGTCCACACAACCAAGAACATACCACAAATAATATTCACTAAACTAATCAAAATCTGCAATTAGCTCTTTGAAAAGTGATCTTCCATAACAGAGTGAAGGTCAGGTTGTCCTTAACTATTCTGGAAAGCAGAAACTTCAGTAACATTTCTCTGTCCAAAACACACCAGTTTGGGTAAGAAATAAAATTCCCAGCAGTCAGCATGAGCCCTGAGCAGTCTGTCAGATTCTCAGATCAGCTGGTGTCTTAGGAAGGTGATGTGGACTTTGAAACCTGTAGGCATTTTCTGGAGGTTATTTTTCTCTTAAGGCAGCACGAACAATTTGTAAGGCAAATGCTGGCAGGCTGTCATGGAATCTGTTGAAGATAATGAACTGTGGCAGCCGAGTTTTCTAACTAACTCTAATCTTCACCAGTGAGCTCCTCTAACAATATTTTTACTGCATTCCACTGCATATTGGAATACAATTACTGGGATATATGAGGAACGGTTAACTTAATGATTGTTCTGGAGACTGTTAAAGAAGCCCTGAGGTTTATAGATTATAGCATCATTACATCTCAGAAGTTAATAAGGAAGGGGTGCTGTCAATAGATGATTTCAAAAGCTTTTAAAGAAAGTTCAATAGTGCAGCAAGGAAACACAATGATGATAGTCCAGACTTTGAATATTGCCAGCGTCAGGTATCCATATGGAAGAAAAATAATAGAGTCATTGGAAACTGGTAGAGGGGACTGAATGCCGTGTAAAATAGTGGACACTTGAGAGCTTTTCTGCTATAGTAACAGGGGAAATCTTTTCAAGTACAAAGCTTGGAGTTACTGAAGTTGTACTTTGACTGCTGGGTCATTTACTTCAGTGTTTTCCTTACACATAGTTCATGGATATCATCACTTGCACATTTCATCCCAGTCTTACATGTGCTTTACGTCTTTGCATAGTCTTTGTAAATTGTGAAGAGGCTCCTCCTTTTGCACGTGGTTTGTAACAACAAATTGTTGTCTCATTTAAATTGTTTTTCTGGCGCAACCAGCGATAATGTATAAAAACCTGAAAGCCTGCATTGATTCAAATGTCAAAATTGGAGAATTTGGCCTTAGCTGATCTCCCTTACTCTAAATCTATAAATGTGTCTGCTTTTCCAGACTTCTCTATTTATATTAAAATTTCAAGGAGACAGGAAGATATTGAATGTGTCAGAGTTCACTGCTAAAAATCGATATTTTGTAGAGGACAAGCCCTTTGTTCAATATACTACGTTTTGGACAAACATTACTAGAATCATAAAAATTTGCACACTTCTGTTTGTACATGATGTCGATGTTTCCTTGAAAGGAAGATGTTTTTTCTTGAAGGTCTCATTATTTAGTTTGGAAATTTCACATGTTCTTTGCTTGCTAGTGTACTTATCTTTTGTAATGGGCTACTTGAAAATAGTGAAACAATAGTTTCTGTAACTGTATTAGTTCAGCTCCTCTATAGATTTTGATGAAAAGCACTGCTTGCTTATGCACAGAATTTCATACTGTGTTCAAAATATCCCCTAAAGGATTATTAAGGCAGATGGAGAAAATACATGAGACATTCCAATGAGCAAGCATATTCTCTAAACTATTGACATGCTTATTCTTAGTAGCATTATATTAGTGTGCCATTTCTTACAACAGTATAAATTGATATTTTATGAACATGTGCAATCTTGATGAGTTAGTTAAGGAAGCTGGTGATGCTTTTTTGTACAGTTTGACCCACCTGATTGGGTAGTAGTAAGATATTTCCTCCAGGGGCTAAAAAGATAAATGCTTTATTTATCTGTATATAAAAATGTACGTGTATGAAGGAATATTGTCAATAAATGTAAGATTCAGTGACAGTTTTGCTCTTTTTTATACTGTTCTTGTACAAGCTTTGTAGTACATTTTGTTAAAAATAGGGTAGAAGAGGCAAAGAGATCTTCAGACGTGACAATTGCTTAAAGTGATGTTTTCAGTGATGGAAAAGACAGGAGCTCCCCAAGGAAGGAAAAACAGCCTTACAGTTATTTTATTCTCTGTATGTACACATCTGAACAGCTGGAGAGAAGCCTGCTTGAGATGGGAATCATCACTTCTGCTGATGATTGTTTTGCCTTTCATTTACCTTTCTCTGTATTTTTTGAAACTGCTGCTAATTTGCCAGTCTCTTTGATATTTTTTTTAATGATTTAGTGTGGATTTTTTTTTTCCACAAGATACAAGTTAAAAGAGAATATCCTGGACAAGGTGAATTTAATTGAATACTGACTTCTTAAATGTTCAGAAGGATTTCGCTCATCATCACTGGTGTGAATTTGGGAATTTGATAAAATGGGCATTGCTGTGATGGAATATTGCCAGCTCTTGTATCTTTAACATTTGTCCTTTCTGAATTCCTACTGAAAAAAATGGAAGGTCTGTGGAAATTAATCTGAAACAAATTTCAAGCATTAATTCTGTAAAGGAGAGAATTGTAATCTTACCATGTTAAGTCTATTAATTTGATAGGCTGTTATTAAACTTACAAGAACTCTTTGGTGCACAGGGTATCTTTCTGAATGATGAAAAAGTATTTCCTCCTTCTGATCACATTTCTCTGTTTAGGTAGTTTTTGTTGTTGTTGTTGGGTTGGTTTTTGTTACAATTGCTGCTATTCTGGTGAAGTTGCACTGACTTGTCCTTCATAAGAGAGCCTCTGTTTCTAGTCTGTCTGCCCAGCTTATATCCATCCTGTAAAGGAATCTAATATTGCTGAATTTAAATTTGTTGTTATGTAATAGAGTAATAGTCTCTAAAGGATGCAGAATTACCTCTATGCTGATTTCTCTTCCCATCTGTTCCTTATCCTTCTTCTCCTGAACATGTTGTAGATGTGTGCAGGAGAAAAACATGCCTGTAATATTTCTTTCTGCTGCAGATACATGGCAGTAGCAATCCTTAGATACAGGGCTCTCTGCACAATTACAATAAACTTTGGTACAGGAGTCAGGAGCAGTCATCTTTCTGCTGAATTGAATGACAAACTTATTTTCACTTCAACCGATAGGAGTTTCTCATTCTGCAAAGTTGGGTGTCTCAATGGAGTTCCATGCTGTTTCCCGTTGTTTCAAAGTAATTGCTACTCGACAAACTCTGGGCCAGTTCTGAGGGCAGGCAGTGTGGCCGTAGTGGAAAGGCGTGGGTGTGCAGGAGGGAGTAACGGCAGTGCCTGGGAAGCAGGTGTACCAACTGAGGTTACCCTTCATAAGCAATGGGAAACAGCAGGCTGTTGCAGACTGAGATAGCTGATACCGAAGCTTCTTGGTGGACCTGTCACACATATTGAAAGAGGCAGGTACTAGAGGAGTTGCTTCAGTTGTAAAGGTAGTGATGGAACTACAAGGTGGCTTTGCTATTGATGTGGATTCATGACTGGGATGGTGCTCATTCTCCATATGATAGTGCCTTTGAAATCGTGTTAAGTGAAACGTTTTCTTCAATGAAGACAGACAGTCTATTTGTGGAAGCTCAGTGCAACTCTGTTGAGCGTGTGCTCACCGCTCGCAGAGCGCACGGCTCCATGTGGGACTGCCCGAGGAGGTGTGCTCCTTGTACTGTACCTCTCCTAACAAATGTCGTTCTAACTGACACCAGCCACTGTGCTTAAAGATTCATCTCTATCTGTGATAGCAAACTGCAACCAAATAAGACTTGAAATTAATGTCTCTTTTTTTTTTCCATTTTTTAACGTCACAAATTTACACCTCAAGAAAGCACAGATGTTTAAAAAGTGAAAATGATGAAGTTATTTAGCTTTGATTTTGTTTCTTATTTGATAAGTGACAAATGATATAAGAAATCATGAATGAAATAGTTCAGCACAAATGATTCTCTACATAAGCATTAATAAAACAGTAGAAGTAAAAGATGTTTTTGTAGAGAAATTTTGTAGAGTATTTCATTGGGATACAAACATTCATCTGTAACCATATCAAAATTCAGTTACTCTGAACTCTTTATGAACATTTCAGTACCTGATTTCATACTAGTTAGATAATGTTTTGGATGTGCACGAGGAGCTTTGGTACCAAAATGTTTTGGTGCCAGATGTAACTATAAGCACTTGTAGTTTAACTTTGGCACCAGTAGGGTATGAGCTGAGCAGCTGCCAGCAGAGCTGCCTGCACTGAGATGTCACAGTGGGGCAAGAGGACTTCAGATTGACTCATCTGAGAGTACAGGTTCTGAAATGACACGCCTAATCCCCATGAATAGGGGACTTGGCAGTGCAGTTTACATATTCCCTCCTAGTAATCTGAAAAGTAGCCATGACATTGGCTCCAGAGGGAGTTGCTTGGCAGCTTTCCCTGTGTGTGTGCGTGAGTGAGAGAGAGAGAAGGTGCTGTAATTAGTGACAATAGAATGTGGAGAGGGAATACAGAGGAAAAAGCTGAATTTTATTAAATTAAATGTTTTCATCAATAGCTAAGCAACAAACCACATGTAACACTGAATTAATTATGGAAGATGTGTTCTGCAATACACTTGGTGTGTAAATACTGCCAAGGACAGTAAAGACTGTTCTATGTAATGCATAAACATTGATATGAAATGAAGGTATATGGTCATTGGATGGTGTACTTTCTGATCATTTGATTTTTCTATTCAATGTTTTTTTGCCTCTTCCTTTGAAAAGGAGAAAATAAGTTTAAGGCCCCTTTGAGGCTCTTTGGCTTTTGGAGGTGTTCACAGCAGGTAGTTGCTATACATACATAAGCTATATATACGTAAGAGTTGAATTTTGCTTTTTGTTTGTATTTTTGTTCCCTTCACTTTATGCTTTCTAAATAGTACATGTGTTTGTAAGTAACACTTTCCCTGACAGAAGCCCTAAACATAGCGTAACTCGTGACAAAAACTGGCAATGGTTTTCAGGGTAGGAAGACAGAAATGGCTCATAAGCTAATTTAGCATTAAAAATATATTTGAGAGCTACTATAGCTGACTGTAGCAATGTCATTGGATGTATATTCAAGTATTTTACTTTTTATTTCCGATTTTTAAATACAGAGTTCATTCTGTTAAAGTAATATCTGCACGGCAGGCCATGTATTTCATGATGATTATTTCACTTCCCAGGCTATATAATGCTACCCAGAGGCATGCTGTGCTAACCTAGAAATTCACTGTTTATATCTTGTTGTTTCTGAATAACTAGATGAACTAATAATAACCTGAAAGTAAATCAAAAGTGCACTTAGCTTGAGGAAGGTAATGATGTCTTTATATTTTAGTTGAAAATTTTAATCTGTGAATTAAAGAAGTAGTAGCTGAGATGTTTTACAGCAGGAGTTAATGTGAGCTTCTAATGCGCAGACCGGGTGTACGGCACAGTAGGAGGAAGGTGCTTTGCATCTGCTAGCAGTCTTCACAATGCAATAAAGAAATGCAGTTCTTGTCCTTCAGAGAAAGTGTGTCAAGTATTTATCTTTGAAAATAGCTCTCCAAAGAGATTTCTGTAGGTGGAAAATAAATGGGATCAGGTCACTAATTTTTTATGTGTTCTGAAATCAGACAGCACTATTTGCACAGCTCTAACCTGTGAATGGATACTGACATGTTTTGTATGTCCAGAAGATATTAGTAGATAACATAAATGAAAAGCCAAGTTAGTTACCTTATGCAGCAAACAGCACTGAGTGTTTAAAGCCTAGAATAAGCTTTGGGATAACATGGCTTGTAATTGCATAGCATTGCTTATTTGCATGCTAAGAATTGGCTTACTTCTAAGGCAATCCCATTCTGAATTCTTGAGAAAAAGAACAATGCACATGGAGCATCAGTGTGTCTCAGAATCTTTGGTACCGTACGGCATTTCTCATCCAGGCCCAAGTTCTTACATTACCATCACAACAGAGACTCCCCAAATTTGTGACAAGCACTGTCAATGCAAAATACAAAATCATTAATGCTGTTCCCTGAAAGTAGTGACAGATGTGATGAAAGAAAGCTTTTTTTAGCATATTCCTGAAGTGGTTACTCTCTATGGCTTTCTGAAGGATGCATTCCTCTTCACTTGGTCTATTCATTAACAATTTAAAAAAATGTAGCACATCATCTGTTTCCTTGTCACTTCAAGATAAGCTGGGGGCATGGGGGAGTGGAGGTTGTTTTCTTTCTGCGGCTTCTCTTCAAGTCGTTTTTTCTTCATATTTTTCTGAAACACTTTTTTCTTCTTTTCACTTGAAAACCTGAACGGTAGGAACTGCCATAAATGATATTTGTATCATAATATAATACTGATAGAGTGTTTTTAAATGTAGTGCATGGTTGAAATGTACGCCTGGATGTTAATCCTTTTCTTTGAGTTGGGTCAGGTATTTACTTGTTGATTTTCTGGGTGATTTATGACAGAGTTATTGTCTTTTTTTTTGTTTGTTTTGAAAATATGAAATAAAACCCAGATACCACAGTCTGTTAGGGTAATCACCTCTAAAGGTTGTAGTCCTTATGGACAGAAACACTTAACAGTGTCGTGCAGGAATGGATTGTTTGTTGTGCCTTGAGGCAGGCGTCCTTTTGGTGTCTTGTCATGGTGGCGGTTAAATTGCTATAGAACGTACCATCTGGCACGCCAGGTTGAAATACTTTCTTGGAGTATCATATCCCTTTATACACTGTCCCTTTTAGCTATAAAAAGGAAAGAGATTTGGTTCTTAATTCACTTGTAATAAATCTATGTTGGTTGTTCCATATCTTTTCTTACTTTCACAGAAGTCATGTTTGGCAAGTGGCTCCATCTCATTTTATATCAGTTAAGCTGACAGATCTATTAATTTCCTATTCCTCCCCTGTCCCTTGTTTTGTAAAGTCAGATATTGCTGTCTGTTCCTTTGGGACACTTCATCCTCTGAGTGTTCTGAGATGACCACTAATTGATTATGTTTTTTTTTCTCTTCAAGCATTTGGTTGAAGGCTGTAGGGTCAACTTTGTTATTCTTGGCTCAAATACATCAAAATAAGCTTTAACCTAGTGAAATACTTTTAAAATATTAAGTACACAATTCTTAATTAAATTGTAATAAGTTTTAATCATAATTTATTGACTTTTTGAAGACAAAAGCAAAATCAATGTTTAACAACTTTGTTCCTTTTTCACTTTAAATGTAAGATTCTTTCTTTGTCACAATTTCTCTCCTGTGTTGCGTTTCACATTTCTAATGATCAGCAATAAAAGTAGCAATTAATAACTTTTCTCTATTATTAACAGGAACAGCATTTTAAAAAAAGAATCTGTAACGATTTTATATATAAGTCATCAAGACTGAAAAAAAGTTCCAATAAGTTTCGAACAAATGGCGCGAGTGCGTGAATTGTTTTGTTGTGGTAGCTGACTTGATTTATTGCATATACAATTAAAACTCTGAATACATTATTTGAAACATGCATGAAATACTGTGCTATCCACAGAGCTTTTGTCTACACTTGCTGAAAGCTGTTGTATAGAATAAGAATAAATATAATGAAAAGAAAGAAACCCAAGAGACATGTTTGGGGAGTGGGTTGGGTTGTTTTTGAAATTTTTTTAAGGCAGACACAAAAGATGTGCATTCAGTCCCTTTGTCAATAAAACAATTCAGCATGCATTTACCTTTTTGTGAGTGTTCTCGTTCACCAAAATGAGACTGCTTATGCTCAAAACCTTTAGCAAGGCCATATTAAAGAAGAGGTATGATCTCTTGGTAACTAAATAGTACTGCTCACTCCATTAAAACAAACATACATACAATGTCTTTGAATTTATGTTAGGTTTTGAGAAGGTATTTTGTTATGTTCGGAATAATAATAAATTGTCATCAAGCCTTATCAGAAAAATATCTACTGTTCTGTAAATCATCTTTCATAGTATTTGCACAGGAAACATGTAAGCCACATATTCTCATTTCTAGCACTTTTCGCTATGAAAGTTTTTGCATTAAATTCTTAATATAGTTTCAAGTCTGTCAGTTTTGGGTAATTGATATAACTATGTCAATCCATGTGTAAATTTATTAATCCAGTCCCTATGCTAGCACTCTTCTGTACTAACGCAGTCTGAATATGTTAGTAATTTCCACGTGATTTTTCCCTTAATTATTTCTTTTGAGTTACTCATTTATAATAGTGCAGGTTTTGAAGTATCAGTGGCAAGAGCAAAACTTCAATAGATTAAACAGATCTATTAACAAATTAAATAGATTTTTCTGTTCTTGGCCTATTGCTCTTTCTTACATGATCTGAATTTTTTTCTCAGCCATGCCAACACCACCACGTGAGGCCATGCTGTAAGGCAAAGGACTGAACTGCCAAGATTTTTAGCCAATTTGAGCAAACAGCTGATATTCATAGTGAGTTATGGCTTAATACTAACCATTGAGTTATATAAGGTAGGTAAGACACTACTTTTAGAAGGTTTATCTCATGCTAAAAATTGTTACATAGCTCTTGTTTTTAAGAAATTTCCCTGTGTTTAAATGTACAAAGATGCCTGCAGAGTCAGATTTAGTGTGTAGGCAGTAACAGCTCAGCATCATGATGAATTCTCCAGCACACTGAGGCATAAGCAGCAGAAGAGTGAGTGGACTCGTTTCATACCACTCATTTCCTACATAGCACTGAGTAACACTGGTGGTGCAGGGAAGAGAGCAGTCTGGTATATATGCCATTCATGCACTGCATTACCTTCTGAAAGGCCTCCAAGGGATATGTACAGACAGCATCACTGTTAGAATCTTCTTGAGTCATTTGTCCTCTTTCACAATCTGAGCTGTAGAAGTATGTCCTTACTTAAACACAGTAATTTCCAGCAGTTTGTGGTTGATAATTTAATTCCATGTTCCTAGCCAGAGCTCTGAATACTTTCCATAATGATTTCGTTAGGGCATGGCTAATTGTCTCAAAAGAGATTCTTTCATTTGTCAGTCTTTGTTTCATTTCTGTTAGGGAAATAAGAAGGATATTGGCAGGAAACTGCAAGGCAGAGAAAAACTCCTCACTCTCTCAAAGCAGTCTTGTTGCCTTATATTTTAGTGCCAGCCATCAGTAATTGTTACTGTCCTAGCCAGAGCCACCTGGGTGAAAGGAGAGTTCTGCTCTTGCCATAAGATTTCAGTCGCAGGCGGTAACATCTGAAATGGAATGCAATTCACAGTAGTACAGAAATGACCACAAAGTTCTACAGACTTCTGTAAATCTTGTTACTTTTTCATGACTAGGACAGATGTTCAGTGGGGAAGTAACTTGTCATGCCTGCTGAATTTTAGAATAAGTATTGTTAGGAAGAGCTCAAATGTCATTGCAGGGAAATGAAACAGGAAGATGTACTACAGAGAAGCAATATTGAATGAAACTTGGCTAAAAGGATATAAATGTAATTAGTGAAACACATTTTCATGACTAGTAAAATTAGCACCCATTTATACATGCTATACACTTGAACCCTTGTTGACACCTGAGTCTGGGAAAATATATCTGCTAATCAAAACATGTAATTATATCCTATGAAGCTGAAGTAACACACTGAATCTTTGCACTTCATGGTGTTAATGATTTGGGAAACTCATTTTACCCAATCACCTCAGTTTGCCCTTTCTTGCTGAATTTCTGTTCCCCAAAATAGTAAGGTCAGGGCCATGCTAAAGCGATTAAACATTTAGATGTATGGAAGCATGAACACATCACATGGATTGTTAGATAGTTTTGATATCACTGAAGAGGAAGGTATTCTCATCATTCTCATCAGTGGAAAAATCTCTGGTTGTAAAATAAGCAAAGCAAAATAAATTAAGTATTAACTTGCTGGAGAATTAAAATTCGTGTAGACCTTTAGTATAGTTAGGGGGCTGATAACTTGCAATTTCCCACTGGCATGACCTGTAGTAGCTGCTTTGAGAGTCGACATCTACATTTAATTGAAGACAGTGATGATCTAACGCACGTATGCAGAAAGGAAAAAAAAAAAAAAAAGATGGGGAAAAAAAGTACAAATATAGGGTTGGGAAATACACAGGAGAATTACAGAGGAACAATAGAGTACGAAAAATGCTCAGTAAGTTGATGCGATAATTGATTAATTTATTTTATTTTACAGCCCAGTTTAAAGTAGCGTTGTGGAGATGTGAGAGATGAATAATTTCAGTGTAGATGGGCAACTGGTTTAGTCCTCAAATACTAAAATATGGCACTGTCAGCGAAAGGTGTGCTGCCACAGATGTAGGTATAGATACAGTTCTCTTTCATTGTCTGCTTTGTATATGCAGTTGACACAAATTACAATTGCATGGTAAGGAGGCAAGAAGGTTTGTGGATTAGTATTGTGTGATAATTAATAAGCAGGATCAAACAGAACTTATTCACTGTAGCAGCAAAATCATTGTTAGCTTTAGCTCTTGCAGTTCAGCAGAATCTTCAGGTTACAGAGATTTCAAAGGTGATTGTAAAAAGGAAAAATGTTGCAGCTGCGGGACAGATGTAGTCCATTCTGATTATGCATCTCTGCCAGCATCTGAATAAACATTCCTAAATATCCTTTTAATCACCCTGTTTTCAATATATGTTCTACACTTATGTTCGATACCTGTTCTAGATAAACTAAATAAACTAAAAAATAGTTTATAACATCCCAATTTTACCATTTCCCACTTGCATCATTTTTACTGTGGCATTTAATAAGAAAACATTTTCTTTCTTTTAAGAACCAAGATAATTAAAATTTTAAAACAAATAATTACAGTATACATAATGTTTATGAACCACAAGGTTCTGTGAAGAATATTGTAATATGAAAATGCTTTCAGTGAACTAATGCAGTTACATTAACATATTTAGTGTTGAGATGATTCCTAGAAAGCTGAAAACGAGTAGAAAATTCACTACTTCTAATATTTGAAATTAAATTAACTCAGTATCTCATAGTTTTGCTCATAGAAAACTCATCTGTACTCTAATTTCATGTAAGGGAAACTGCAGCAACATTCACATACTGTTTTTGCTGTATGTGATTCACACTTTTATCTATTAGTGTTGTATTTTTACGTGTAGACTCTTGGAACATCATAGATGATCTGTGAGGATGCACAGCTAAGTCTCAAAAAATAATATTAAAAATGTTTGCCTTTAACTAAAATAGTCTAAATTGTCTAAAGGAATAGAACTGACATGATAAGATATAATACTGTGTTGAATCTATATGTATGCAGAGGTACTCTGGCATGTGAATGTTCTGTTACTACTGTTTATGTACTGGAATTGAAGTAAGTGTTATCTCTGTACATTCTCACTATGGTGAGGTGTATGAGAAATCCTATGTATAAGCTGCCACAATTACCTACTCAAATGATCAGTGCTATTTCAGTATCAAGAAGGTCCCACTTTTCCATTTAATGACTATGTAGATCTGGGGGTATGAATTTAAAAGGCTGTGTTCCCTTACACACTTCTTACCCTCAACTGATGATGTGTTGTGGAATCTGAATTGAGTATGTGAACTTCCTTGGACGATCAAAAGCCAGAAACAGAACAAGAGAAGTTTGGTGAACAACAGTGGAAGCTGAATCTCTGGAATGTTCTGACGTCGTGGGGATCGTAGGCTCAGCACCAGGAGCTCTCGTTGTTGCCTGAGCTGAACAACTCTTACCTTCATGCAGCCAAGGGCTGTTCATGTTTAGTAGCATCTAAGCCTAGTATTTTCTGTTTGTGGTATCCATTTGTATTATCCAGTCACTCCAGAATTTTTTCAATGAGCTTATTTTTATACAGGATTCTAGGCATCAAAGAAGGGATTAAAAAAAGCATAGGTTTAGCCTGCATTATTTTGCTCCTAACTTGTGCTTAATGAAGCAATTTTCTAACTAAAGCACTTGATTTCCTTATGGAGTCACCAGAGAGTGGTAGCTGCCTTTGAATACTTGCCGGAGGAAGGCCGTTCTGTCTTCAGTTCATTCCCTTAAGTTAGGCAAACAGATCTCCCTCTGCACATGTCCCTGGCGTGCCTGATTCCCTGCACTGAGTAGAGGAAATAGGTGCTTCCAGGTGTTTGCTCTCGCTGTCTAGAATTAGAGCACTGTATAAGTGTCTCAGTTAAGTAAAGACCCATAATTTTTTTTAATGCATGCTGGAGATGCTGGCCAGTCTGTACCAGTTTAAAAGGGCTTTAGGAGTGTGCGCTTGTAAAGATAAGAGGGAAAGGTCATAAAGATAAACTTTGGAATCTTTGTTTTTGAAAAGGCAGTTTCAAATGTGACACCTTTTGCACAGTTCAGAAGGGATGTGTTTCACCTTGTGTCTTCTGTGGAGAGTTGGTACAGGTGCTATTTTCCTAATGTTCTCTGTACACCAGATAAGTATTTAGGGTCTAAGGAGAGAGGTACTTAGCATGCAGAAGCTTAAATAGTTTCAGTTGCTTGTGGTGAAGTAATAATAGATTAATTCTAAAACTGCAGGCCAAAAAAAAAAAAAAAACCTATCAGTTGTTAAAGACTAGTTAATATCTAAAGAATTGTAACCAACTATGGTGTACTGGTGCATATTTGTTTTCTCCTACTCGACTGTCTTTTCAGATGTGCTGACTCTTACTCCAACATTTAGAGTTTATTGCTTTGTTATATATCAGCATGGCATGTGCAGTGGACAGGCAGTATAATAACTGTGTGGGGTTTTTTCACCTTTTTTTACAAGGAAAACTAGCTGAGGTAGTTTTTATAAGTTCATTTGGTGAATTTGGTTGCGATATTGAGTGAAAAAGGAGAACAGGCAAAAGCTGAACAAATGCAAGGTTTGTCATTGACTTGATTTTTTTTGTTGTTGCTTTCATATTCTACTTGTCCTGTTAGTAAAACTGAAATATTAATAGCTCCTTTGTGTTGATCAGATGTACTGACAAGGCTTGGTCCCATTTGATTATAATGACCATCTTAATCTTTCAGGAGGGTCAGCTGCCATCAGTTTGCACCATCAGATTTCCAGACTTCCGGGAATAGCCTGTTGCATTACGAACATCATACACATTGTGTTCACAACTTTCCAATTCTTAACACAGCTACGTGATTCAGCAAAGTGCACGCATTTGCCTTTTAAAATAGCAAAAAGCCAGTGTTCACCTGCTGTTGTTCTGATAATAGTCTTTATTTATTTAGTTAGTTAGTTTCTTAACCATCTAGTTGGTATGTATGGAACTTGTATGTATGTAAGTCATAGGGTATGACTTTTTTGGTACCTTTACTGTTGCTTCCAGTTCTGTTCCTAACTTTCTCTCATGCTAGGGTTGGCAAAGAGACAATGTTTTAGAATAGCCTGCTAGCTCCTGTTCATATCCTAAGGATTTTTCCCTCCGTTTTGAGACTACTCTGGCCCATTTATTGCTTTTTTTCCTTTTTATACGTCATACATATGTTGAATAACAGTTGAAAATTTTGTCATAAGTTCATATAAGGTCCATTTTTAAATGCTGTTTTCTGTTATCCTCAACTAGCGCAGGAAGTATTTGGTCCTTCTAAAATTCAAGCCATTACTTGTTTGTATTTATTGCTTTCTGTATAATGAAGGCTGAAATTTTCTACATTCTGTTCCATTTAAAGCAGAACTGCTTTTCAGTCTCCTCTTTTATACCACAGCAGGCCATGCACAGGATCAAATGTCACGCCTTGTGATCAACTAAGGTATTTGGGGATAGGCTGTCTGTGCACTGCCTTATGCTTGAGGCATTTCCGTGATAATGTGTGAAAATATAACATATGCAAATAGTGATCTATACTACTCTCTTTTAGGGTGTGGGTGCATGTAACAGAGGCCAGAATTTTGTCTGAAATGATTTGTGGGGAGTTTGGCAATTCTGTGTAATAGCCCTGTTTTCTGCTGTGGTTTAGATGACTTCTGTCTATTCACTAGAGGCTATTTCAGGATAAATTGACAACCACATTGTATCTTTTTACTCAATCACTTCTATGTGCAGAGTGCCAGTAGTATTTTCAGAATAGCACTTATGATAAGGGAAAAAGTAGGCATAAATGGTCTGCTGAGAATCTGTTGATACTCCCAGCTCTGTTGATCAGAAGCCTTGCCAGCACAGCAACTCCACTGCCTGCTTAGTGAACAGGCAGAGCTAATCAGGGTATTGCTCTTCCTCAGAGATAAAAAATAAGAGTTGATGACTTAAGGACAGAATGAGCAGGAGCTAAGACATCTTGTCATTGCTGAATCGTGTCCTCACAGCTGCCCTAGCAGAATGCATTTGATAAACTGTGATTGACAAAATACTTGAAAAGTGCAGCTTAAAACTGAATTCATGGAGCACGTGAAAGTAGACGGGGTGAGTAGGAGTTGCCTTACGAGCACAGGGAGCTGCCAACATGCACACGGCTTTTTAAACTTGAAGACCAGAGAGCAGTAGGGAAGCCTGAACTGTCCTAATATCATTATCAAATCGTTACTGAAATCGAGCTTTCGTTTGAAGCTAAGACATTATGCAGTACTTTTTGTGTGTTTATAATGCAAAATTTAATGTAATTTAATTCAGTGGTACAGAAGGGGTAAAACAAAAAAATTGACTTGTTTGTTATTTCACCAGGCTATGGAAATCAGTGACACTAATTCTGTACAAATATTGAGGTGATTTTCAAAGGACATCTCTATAAACTGGTTGCAAAATAAGAACTACAGAACGCTGTTAGTGTTCCCAGCTGCAGAATGCCACAGCAGTGAGCAGGAGAGTGCAGCAATCTCTTTTGCTTTGTAGGTGCAGCCATTAGACTGCAGTTCCAGCTGATGCATTTTGTGGTGTTCATGCTCTCTCACATTTGCATTTAAATCCCTGTGAAGGAAAGGTGAGAGTGGAAAACAAATGATGCTTATTTGCTCTTCAGCAAAGTTCCTGTTAGAAGTATGACTTTGAGAGAGAGAACACTGGGGGAAAATGCTTCTGTATTCTTTACAAAGCATTGCATGTCCATTCAGTTTCCGTCAGACTTCAAAAAGACATATTCTCGAGATTTTAATGAAAACATAAATCAAGTGGGAATAACTAAAAATACACTGAAAATGAAAAGGAAACTAGGTCACCCACCGCATGAATCAGTATTTGTGGCTTAAATAGAATATATTGCAGTGTTTTTCACATCATAAATATCCTTCTGGTACATGCAGAAGTGTTTACTGTGTTTATTTCTCTAAAATGTTATCCCTTTTGAGTCATTCTGTCTAATGCTTTCTAACAGTGCACAGCATGAACTTGTGTTTATGTCTGTCTGTCTTATCCAGGCAGCTCTTCTGGCTCTTAAATGAACTGCTTGGTTTGTAGGAACTGGGCAGAGTCCTTAAGGCTGGATTCTGCCTATCAGGAAATGGACGAGTAGGGCTACTGCCAGCGTACGTTGTGTGCAGAGGGAAGCAGCTACCGTGGTGTGTGAGGTAAACATAAGTTGTTACACAGAAGAGCTGAATGGGTCTGTTCTTTTGAGCATGTTGCACTCTCCCTCTGCACTTAATTTTTCCATTCATGCGGCAAACTGCATTTTGGTGGTTTTTAAATGAGCAGTAGAAAAGAAGATATGCAGTGAATTGACAGTATTTGTATGCCAGGGGTTATCCAGGGTAGTGAAGACAGACAGTTAAAAATTTCACGAAGACTCTCATGATGCTGAGTGACTGGGAAAAGTGGGTGAAATTCATAATTGATGAGGAAATGTGATGGGCTGTGAATTGTCCTTATTCAGGAAAGCTATGTTACTGCTACTGCAACCCTACAGAAGGATAGCCATTCACTATTACAGTGATGCAAACAATCCTCTCCTTAAATAAACAAGGGGAACTAGCAGAAAATGTATATAAAGAACAAAACAGGAGATGTCATCACTGCCATTGTATAAAGGCGTGAGATGTCCCTACCTTTAATGTTATGTTGAAGGGTGCTGTAAAACTGCAGATGGTGAGTGACGTGAGTTACCTGAAATACAGCATTGCTTCCTCATGAAGAATGGCTTAGTGGTTTAATGCTCTTTTGTGTAAAAAATAGTGACTGGTGACGACTGAGGTCTGCGCAGTGGTTCGTGGTGTGAAGAATGTCAATAAGGAAAGATTGTTCACCGCTTTTTTTCCTATATGGGAACTGCACAACATCAAAATAAACTAGCAAATGGCAGATCACATACAAACCATAATGTACTTCTACAAGTAATGTTCAGGGAAGTTGTTGGACTCCTTCTGTCTGGACTTTGTAAATGCTAACAATTTACTTCTTCAAAGAGTAACTTGAGAAAAGTCCAACCAGAGCTATTGAATAAAAAAATTTAGGAAATCTGAAACAGAAATTCCTGGAGCTGCAGGGAATATTCTGAAGGATTATCATTACATGTTTAGTGTGGTGTTAGGCTTTTCCTTAAGCTAGAGATGTGATAAAAGATCTTTGATCTGACTCACTACAGGTTGTACTTAATGTTTTGTCAAAGAGTACTGAGAATAAATGTGTTTCAAAGCTGTAAGTGAACTTATTGTAGAGGCTGAAGAGATTGTTGTTAAATTTGAGATTGAATTCTTTCCCTTAATGGTTTTTCCAAAACAAATAATACAGTAAAATGCTGAGTTTGTCTACTTCTCTTTTTCTGAATTGTGATAAATTAGAATTTTCCAAGTAAATTACTTGAAAACTACAATTAGATTTTTTCACTATAAAACTTGCTGTAGAAAGAGAACAGAAATCAGTAAAAGTAGTCCAGAGATGGTTGAGGCTCATCAATTAATTAACCTGACAATTTGAAAACAGTAATCCTTAACAAAAAAGATAACAACTGTATAATGAGAGGGTCAGATACTGAGTGATAGAGAAGTTACTGCATTACTAAGAGCTTTTTTGTTTTGTTCTGGAAGACATTATTATTTCTAGGCAATTGATTTGATGCTGGGCCTCCCTGCTGGAGGGAAGATGGGTCTGGTGGGGCCCTGCTGGGTGGCATCTCTGGCTCCACAGTGTCCGGAGACTCCACCTTTTTCTGGTTCCATGATGGTAGGGAGGAAATGAAAGTAGGGAGAGTATTTACAGCTGTTCCTTGTCAGCATTTCTGGGGGACAGCACAAAGACTCCCTGTAGGTCTTGTCAGAGCACCTAGCCTGTTGGGATGTGAGGGAAATTAGGTGAGGGTTATAAAGCAATACAATGGTGGAAGCAGAGGGTCAGTTTCTGAAGAGTGGTTGTGAGAAGAGAAGAAAATGAATGTGCTGAATACTGAGTGGGAGAGAAGCAGCCTGTCTGAGCGTTGTATATGTTGCAGGAGACGGATTTCAGCACTGCAGTATTTGTCTTCTCATTTTTCAAAGTGTTGCTAGTGCTTATACTGTTATTTAAAATTAGCTGTATCAACATTGATTTTGAACTTGAACTGAGATGTGATACATTCATCTTTGAAAATAATGTATGGGAAGCAGATTTCTTTGTGTAGCAGCAAAGGGACTTCTGGACATGGGGGATTTGCATTCTAGAGGAACATGTGAGAGGAAAGTACAGTCAATTCACAAGGGTTTTACTTCTTCCAGATGTGAAATGTGGTGTATGAGAGGGCACACAATTAACTTAATGATCTAAAGGTTTACTTACGAAAGCATTTATTTTTTAACTTGACGGGACTGGATATTGTAGGTCATAGTCTACGTCTGATGATTGCAAAATCCATTACTACCCCTTTGAGATGGTTTTTTATAAAAGATTGTACTCAATCTGAATAATAGCCTAATAAATGCATTACTTAGAACAATAGTTCTCTTGAGGATTTTTGGTTCTGAATGTAGCTGCTAGAGATAACCCTAAATGCAATTAGGTTTAACTCCCTGTGAGTGTCAGAGCAAGGTAAGACCCATGGAGACTTCCCTTCAGATGACACTATTTAAAAAGTGTCTCAACACTTAAATAATTCTTTCCTTTGGGCACTAGTAGCAAACTTTTTTTTTTTTTTTAATTATTGGAGAATCAGAGCTTGGAAACTTACTTTTGTGGCATTAATGTAAGATGATTTACATGAAAGAGAGGTGGCTCAGCTTCCTTAGGGAAACAGTTGCCATCCTCATCTGTGCTGTTTGTAGTTGTAGGGATCAAATATCCAAAGGTGGCTGCAGGTAGGGAAAGAGAGAAAATAAAAGATTTAGTAACATGCACAAGCTTCTAGAGGGCAGTGTAATAAAATGCCAGTCAACAAATTGTTGATGGGTTAATTTTTTTTTTCTCTCTTGAAACAGAAATTAAAGCAAAATTATTGAAATGAAAATCATGATACTAAATATTTTAAAATTTGCGCATTGTAGGGTGTAATATGACAGAAACTGTCAAACGAAAAACTACTAAAATTGTTTAATTCTGTGTACTGCAGAAGAGGGGAGTTCATTGAATCAATTCTGTGCTTTCTATTTTGATATATTCCTACATATTTATTTTTGATATAAGTATGACCAAATAAATTTAAAATATAAAAAATACGAACAGATTTGTAGTGATTTTTTTGATTGTTACCAAAGCTTTTATATTGATAGTCGCTGTACTCCACATTTCATGTATCTGCTTCACTTGCATGTTGTTTGTAATATCATTTTTCAGTAGAGAGTTCCAGAAAATCTGTTATTTTCCTTCCTTGCTGTTAAATCAAAAGTCTGTGCCATCAGAAGTAAAGATGATCTAATTAGACAGGAGCCAAAACACCTGAAAATTACTTACAGTCACACCGCATCAAACTTTAATTTAATGTGTGGCAAGGAGACACTTAGCCAGTTTAGTAAAAGGTATCTATTTTTTACTGTTTGTAAAAGTGTAACTTGTCTTTTAAAAATTACTATTTGCCAAAACCAGCAATGTAAAACTCAGAGCCCAGATTCTTTCAGATTATTTTTGTTGCAGACAATTTGGGTAAGAAACATTTGTGCTCCTCACAGATAGCTACTACATTGTCTTACATCTTTTTCTCTTATTTTGGGCAGCTGTTTTTTTTAGTTTTAAGTGTCAAATTTTGTGGGGTTTTTTACATATAATAAATTACTGTGATATACAGAACACGTTTTCAATGTTGATTCTGCTGATTCCTGGGTGAAAGATTAAATTATTATCTTATTAAATTATTAAGCAGTTGGATGTACAAAGCTGAATTAGTTCCTAGTGAAGCTTTAAAAGCAGTAAGAAATGAGAATTGAAGTGACCATACATTAGTTATTAGGCATCTTGCCTTACTTGTTGGTGTAAGGAAATTCGTATAAATAGATAAAAAATAGATTTTATGTCTCCTATTTACAACTTCTGGAAACTCTTGGTTTTTATTGTGAAATTCAATCATATTTTTCAATGGATTTTGTGCTCCTCAAATGTAAGGGGACTCTATTATTACATCATGTTTTCAAAATTTGGTTATACCTAAACAATGTACAACAGAAAGCTTTTTTCTTTTTTGCCAAAAAGAAAGACTACTAAAAGCTAAAGTAATATTTTTTCTACGTGCCTTAAAATCTGGATTCCTAAAGCTGGAGAGTTTCATGAGACAACAAAGAAAAACAGTTCATGTCCTTGCAACATTGGATTTTCATGTCTGGTTGAAATACAACAAAATGAGCCCAATTTTGTTGATAGTCAGTGGAAAAGTCATTGAGCTGCCGCAATAAATATGTAAGAAGTGATTTCTAACAGCTGAAAGTGTCTGTTTTCCAAATGTATCATGAGTCTGCTTTTAGATTATTAAACTTATCTTGTAGAGAAATGTAAAATGTTGCCTTATTGATAGGATTAATAGATAATAAACCAAAATTAGAGATGATCTTAAATACATACTGCACAACACGTATGGAAATTTTTCACGGACTTTGTATTAACATGTCATATACAGATTTTTATGCAGTTCCCATTTTCATAGTTAATGATCCAACAGTGGGTATTTGTACCTCCTGAAAAGTGAAATTTCACCAGTAGTACTCAATATGTCTCTGTAAGTGTTGCTGGTAAAAAGATAAAATTCTCAGTCTCTAGATAAAAATAAGTGATGCACTTTTAATTATTCAGAGTTGTTTTGGGTGGGAGGAGGTGAACCATTCTATTGGCAGTATTACACCTGGATGGAGTGGAAGGAGCCGCCTCTAAAATGTATTTGTTTTATTTCATTTAGATTTTCACACACACCTTTCTGAGAAATTGAAAGACAGACAGACAAGCTGGCAGCAGCTGGCTGAGACAAAGAACTCTCTAATACGTAAGGTTTTTATCTTGCTTAAACTGTATTCCTTGTAAACTTAGATCCTAGTTTAGAATGTGTGTGGTTTGCAGTGATTACTCTAGTTCTCTTTATTTTCTGCTTTTTATACATTGTGGGATTATTTATTTATACATTTTTCTCCTGGGTATTTATGTTCTGTTGAGTAAGAGTGATCTCTCTCTCTACTTGCTTCCCTTTTATTTTTGCATATTACCTCTCTGACTGAGCTGACTATGGGTGGTTTTGCATTGGATATCGTCGGTGGGTGGTGAAGGAGCTGCAGTTTCCCAGAGCTAACGTTGCTTCATGGGACTGAGCTTTGTCATGGAGAGAAAAAGAACTAAGATGTTTAAGTGGTGCCAGATTTGGGTACAGGCATGAGTTAAAAACGACATCAGACCTAGATCTGGCAGTATTTTCACAATAGCAATTGCACAGATTTTATCCAATTGTTTAAAGCTTGCATGTAATGGACGTTGTTTCAGAGGTTCGTAATTCTGATGTTTTAAAGAGAACCTCTCTTTTTAATGATAACTGTTCATCTTGATTTGAATTTTTTTTGATTTGGATTTACAGATTTAGGCAGACATAGTTTGTGTGACACTGCTGTTTTGTATTGTAGGGACTATGTAAAACACGATGAGTTTTGTTGGTGTTTTTCATTGTTCTTTGTAGAGGATTGCTGACTGACAACTTTTTGTGAAGTATTGCTGCCTTCTCTCACCCTACCCCTTTTTGTTTCCCAGAGGGCAAAACTCCCTTAGGGGGAGGAGAATGTTTGGGATAATGCTTGCAATATCCTCCTTACCAACAGGAGAAAAAAGAAATAGGAAATAAAATAAATAAATAAATAATAACAATAAAAAAAGTTACAGTAGTGTAAATACAAAGATACTGTGATATATTTCACTGCAAATAAAATGATTCAGTGGCACCTTCCTCCTGAATTCAAAACATGTTTTTCATTCACTGGATAAGTACACTTATACTAACCAGTATAAGTATCAGTGTGTTACTGGATTTTATAAGGTCTTTTATCTTCAACTGCAATTTTTGTCCTATATTTTCCTGCCTAATGAGATGAGAAATATATCCTGATATTTCATACTTTTCTTCCTTTGCAACTATGACCTAAGTAAGTGCATGAAGGATATCTTTCCATTTTGGTATCTCATTTAAGCACTTAAGTAAATGCTTTGTTGAATTAGGGCCATAAACTGGAATAATATTCTGCTTACTTAAGTGAAACATGAAAAGGTTTTCCGACTACTCCCAAATTTTCTTTCCTCATACACTTCTTCCTGTAATCATTTGGTTGTTGGTGAAATCTGGTAAATGGAATTATGTTTTGAATCTCAGTGACTGAAGCAAACAGTGGGACAGTTTCTTACATCAAAGTCTGAGAAGTGCTGAGCATCTGCAACCCTTTCGCAGCTGTAATACAACCTGAGAATAGTGAGGTTTTCAAATTAGAGATAAGGTCCCTTTTGTATTTCCATGCTTCTTCGAAGAATGGGAGCCAGAGGTTTTGGTAGAGTAATTAAATTTCCATAATGCTGGTATGTAATAGTAAAATTTGCCCCAGATGACATCTGTATGGTTTGTAATGAAGTCGGAAGTTGTATAAAGAATGGACATGGTCTGATATAGATCTCTGCGTATCTGAAGCATTCATGATTATTGGTGTTGCAGAAGTGATTTTGGCACAGTTAAAATGAATGAGTTACACTATCTAGGCCATACTAAATCTCAAATAATAATACTTGAGTGCATTTTTCAGGATCACAGAAAGGTTTTGCCCTACAAATCGTTTCCATGTGAACAATGTCTTTTCTCATTTCAAGCCTTGAGGCTTTTCATCAAGTATTTCCCTTTAGTATAGTTCTTTCCCGTGAGAGTCTGGTACTCTTCCCAATTCAAACTAATTTGGTTTCTATATTGCTTTTAATTTTTGGTATTGTGTTTGTTCGGGGCTCTAGAAATCAAGAACATGTGGATATATTACTATGTAGAAATTTTAAAAAATTAACCATAATATTAATTCTAATCGCTGGCTTGACAGTAAGGTGTATTTAACAAAATAATTGAAATAAGAAAAGCAGTAGAAAAAAATAAAACTTATTTCTATTACTCTTATATATGTCTAATTATTTGGACATACCAAGTGAGATATGGCAAGTAAAATAGTTCATTGCCTGGCAAGAAAAATTACACTGAGCGTATGGATACAGGTGTTCTGACTGGCAATGATGTCTACACCAACAGTATTATGTTAGTAATTCGAGTGAATTGACCAAAGCCTGCTTTAACTCTTTTTTTTAAAAGTGCCATAGGATATTTTACATCAATCGGGATGCTACCGAAAAGAAACAGATGGCACTAACCTTAGTTTAAAGCCTCAGCTGGCTGAGAATGCATCCAAATAGTGTTGCAAAGCTTTCAGTGTGCATGTTGTGTAAACAGAAGAGGTGTCTTAGTACCACCATTAAGTAGAGCCCTGGGATGTTTTCATTTCAAAGGTATTCCGTTATACAGGGCGCTCATTTAGTTGGGAGATTGCTCTGCTGTGTTGTAGCAAAATGTGAGGTGTCTTGATCTATTCAGCCTTTGCTAAGGAGAAAGATGCCACTGGTATGGAGCAAAACGGTTTGCAAGAGGTAATGAGAACAAAGGTTAAGTGCTGACCATGGGTATTAAAATAGAGCTTCCGAAACACAGGCAGAAGGACAGAAGGACTGTTGTCAGCTCCATGTCCCATCTTTGGAAGGAAAAAGGATAAATGCTTCCTGTACAAAAATCGTCCCTTCTTAGTATGCAGAATAAACCTAAGTCTCACTTTTTCTGACTTCTTCTTTACTGGAAGAGGAACAACTCTTAATACATAAATAATACCCATCCCTAGTAGTGTTCAAGCCCAGGCTGTATGGGGCCCTGGGCAACCTGGTCTAGTGGGAACTGTCCCTGCCTGTTGTCAGCGGATTTTGGAACAAGACAAGCTTCCAACGGTCCCTTCCAAGCCAGGATATTCTATGATTCTATGAAATACATGGGAATGAAAAAAAAATCAAAATCAAATCTATCTCATATTAAGCATCCAGAATTAAAAAAAGACTGTAGGATTTTTTTAAAGTAAAATAAAGTTGTGAAAGTTTACAGTATTGTCAAAATTATTAATCCATTTAAAGCATTCGGATAGTGTAATGTTGAGTAATACATAAAAGCAAAAGAAGACATTATAATGCACTGCTGAGAGTATGGTTTGAATAGACAGATTTTGTGCTTCTCATTGAATAATGAAGATAAAAGGATCGGTTTCTTGTATACCTTGGGCAAGCCAACCTGAACATTAAGTGCAATAGGAGACTTAATGGGCAGGGGGAAAGGCTTGCATATATAATCAGGTAATAAAAGAAAGTATTGTAGTGCAGGGACAGAGGTTGTCCTGACAGTCTTTCTTCTTCCATCTCCTATCTTCTGGTTTCCTTTGCAGCCATTGTAATGTGGTTTGAGCATCTTTGCTGTTTGTTTTGACATAATGATCCTGAGTGAACTGTGAATGTATAAATCTGGACTTGAATTCAGAGTCTATGGACTCCTGTACAGGTGTAGTCCTGCCAATACCAAAAGGAGTTTTGAATTACTATAGTTTAAAGGCTATCTATTTGATGTGTTGTTGTGTCAGTCCTATAAATATCTCAAAAACCTATAGTAATCCCTGATGTACAAGTAAATTCTTAAACTAATTTTGAGACATTATCAATTGAACTGTTATGACAGAGATTATGTCTTTTCTAAGGGAAGAAAATGGATTGGATTTCATCTTGCTGTGTTCGTGATATTTAGAAACAAAATGCAACTGATCATATAGGGATTTGATTTATGTGTCTAATTTCTCTACGGCTTGATGTTTAAAATCATCAGTGAGAATAGTGTATTGATGTCCAGTAATCTTCAGGTATAAATAGGTTTTCTTACTCTGTTTAAAATTGTCTTTAAATTCTGGGAACAGTAATTCTGTTTAAATCACGGTAGTGATGAAATTAGTTTCCACTGCTTTCAATATGAATTTGTCTTACTGGGGATTGTATGGGTTTGTATTTAGGGGACATTTTTTACTTTTCCATTTCAATGGAAATTCTTTGAAAAATAGATGAGCAAAATCTCTTTTTAGCATGGGATTTTAATGAGGATT
This sequence comes from Penelope pileata, assembly GCA_013396635.1. Classification (NCBI taxonomy): domain Eukaryota; kingdom Metazoa; phylum Chordata; class Aves; order Galliformes; family Cracidae; genus Penelope; species Penelope pileata. The sequence continues at coordinate 2,252,289 of WBMW01005527.1, forward strand.
TCTTTAAGTAGACAAATCTTGATTGTAGAATTGCTCTTCATGAAACATGCTGTTTTGTTAAGAAACGATCCCCTAGAACCTCTAAACCAAAAATGTGTTACATACATAAGAATGTAAGAAATTCTGAAGGGGTTATTTAAAAGCATAATAATATACATAAAAAAAACCAACAAACCCACCCTTTTGCAAATTAGGTTGTAGAATAAAGCAAGTTGATAGTTCAACCAGGTACCTTTCCTCTGAGCAGACTTAACACTTGTTACTGAATTTGTCTTGAAAACAGCAGTATTTGAACTAAAGAATTTGGAAAAATTTGCTCGAGAAACAAAACAGATTGTGTGTTGAAAGACTGAGCTTCTAGCAAAATACTCTATCATGTCAAATTTATACAAACCCATCTCCTGTGTATTGCACCATGTCCTAGAAAACTGGAAACCATGAAAACAAGTGCTTATATTTTAAGGAGTTCTGTGACAGCTTATAAAAAATAACATTTTCACTTTTTACATGAGGCTTCCACCTTAACAAAACTGATGAAATAGGTGGTAATTTTTAACACAAGCAGTGACAAAATAAACACCATCTGCTAGTGTTGACTTATTCTGTAGTATTCTTATGCTGGGTGATTTTATTTCACTTTTTTTCAGAAATAGTTAATGACACATCTGCTGTGTGGCGGAAGTGCATTTTTGGTGATTAAATGTGGACATAAGTTTAGGGGAAACGATAATGAAACTTTTCAAGAAACTGAAGGAAATACTAAACTGTTAAAAAGAACGTGTAAAATATATAGCTATGTTGATTCCTTTTTTCTCCAGTCTTACTATCGGATTTAAAATATTACATATGTATTTATTCTTTCACAACAGCAAGTGCTTGTTTTATCAAAGCAAACACCTTTCTGCAGTGAGGTCCTTAACCATCTGAGGCCTATGAATGGAGGGCAGTGAAGACAGCCCAGGTTCAGATGTTGTGGGAGATTGGTGCCATGTTTGTTTACAACGTGAGAAAGTGTTTAAGGGAGCAAAGTGTACAGTGCAGACACTGCAAGTGCAGAACAAAATAATGAGGTTTAACTCAAGGCCCAGTTGAATACTGCACTATGAGAAATTCCACGTAGGAGTGGGATTTTTCTTTACTTGGTTACCTCTGTGTAACAGCAGGACTTTATCCTGCAGAGCCCTGTGAGGCTGTCCTCCCCCCGCAGCTGTGAGGCAGGGTGCAATCGGCCAGAGTCCTCGGCCTGCTCACTCCCAGCTGTACTTCATGGCAGCTTGTGCCGTGCATGCTTTTGTCCTTCGGCAGGCCTTGATCACCTAGTTGGTTTGACGATTCCTGCCCTGTGTCCCTGAAGAACAGCCCCTTCCCAAATGGCCGCAGCGTGTCCTACCTTTTCCTTCTCAGCCAGCGGTGACTTTCTTGTGGAAATCCCCTTTTAGTGTTAACATAATGATCCGCTCTACAAAACCCAAGCAATTAGGCTGCTAAACCTGTGTTTGCTGTGCCAAATCGTATGTCCCTATCCTATTACCAACATAAATAGAGTTTAATAAATCCAAAAGCTAAATGTCTGGATCTCCATATGGATGGGTGGATATTTAATTTTAAGATTTTGAGATTGAAATTAAAGCCGTGGCTTGGAAAGCTTAGAAAAAATCCTTAGGCTATTTTACTCTCTGATAGATGGAAAAACAGGATGGACTGCACAGTGGCATGACTTCAATCTCTTATCTGTCTAAAAGTTTAAAAATCTCAAGGAAAAATAAATTCAATATCTTCCCCTCCTGCCACCGAGGTCTGCTTGATGGCATGAAATCATTCTCCTCTTATGGTTTTCACAAGGCATTCTGAAAGTTATGTAAGTAAAATTTCATGCAGCGTAAATAAAAAATTACATCCTGGGAAAAAAGAAAAGAAACACACAAAAAGATTTTAAAAGGAATTGCTGTTGATTTTGTTTTTCTTGGGAGTCCTGAAACACTTACTGAATACCAGTGAAGGTTTGGATTACTTCCTAAGAATGCTGGCGTTGGAAATATTGGTAGAAATGTCTTTAAAAGTAAACTTCTGTATCTGTAGTTATTTTAGTACTTTTCTTCAAACTTCATTCTACTTACTAATTTTGTAGTGAGTGTGTAGAAAAGCAGTGCCTGTGAAGCAATATATAATTAATGTTAACTGTTCTGATAAAAGAAAAGAAAGCAGTCTGACTCGATTTGGTAGATTTTTGTCTTTGCAGACTGCATAGTAAATAAAAATTGGAAAGGGAATTCAAGTGAGTTGCACTAAATGTACATTGTATGCATTAGTGAGCATTTAAAGTCATCCCGTGTTCTTAAGCAGTCATAAACGGATTAACTCAACTACTATTAAATATCTTTTTACTTGATCTATGTAAGCATTACAAGTTATCAGATGTCTTCAAAAGACAGCCTTATGTATGTGTGCTATCGTTTATGTTAATCTGAAACCTTTCTCAAGCAAGTGTGTAAGAAGTTAGGGTGCAGAATCCCTTATTCATATCCATATGTATGCTGTGAAACTTGCATGAAGAGGAAGACAAGAACTGCTCTTGTTTTTTTTCTTTTTAATTTATGGTTGTTGGTTGTGGTGGCTGTTTTTTTTTCTGTATTAGTGCCATAAATCCCTAATTTCAGTTTACTTAAATCCACTGTTAAGGTGAAAGTGGAGGGAATGTTTGCATTCTAAGCACTGCTCTCTGTGTGGATTTGCTTTTATGATCAATTTATTTTGTTTGGATTATGAACTGGACGTATGCATTATCCAATGTGGATCTGCATCTGGGACAAAATTTCTATATCGTCAAGTGCAATAATAGTAAGTAAACCATAACTGATTACATTATATTTTTTAATACAGAGATAGAACAAGGAATTTATGACAGTAAATTATTTTAAACTGTAACTTGTGAACTGTTCCACATATTAAAGGTTTTACACTGACAATGTGTAACTGCATTCAGAAGTTGTCAGAGAAAGACCAAACATTTTGATAAAAATGTAGATAGGAGATAAGACTATTGTCTCTGAATAATTCAATTTGCTTTGGATAATAAGCACTGGTGAAAAGCTGAGACTTCTACAGCACATTTCTTGATAACCATGACCTTACCAGGACAAGTGAGTTGACTGTTTTCAACGAACTTCATATTATTTCTCATGACAATAATAATTACAGACGTATGATAATATTTTTTCATGAGTCTTCAAAATTGACTCTGAGGTGTATATGCTCAGGTTTATATTTTTAAAAAAGATTTTTTTTAATAAAAGCTTTGTTTTCTCAGTCAAAGCCTGAAGTAGGAATATGCATTGCCTCAGATTCCACATTGCTTGAAATACCTGGTCCTGATTAATGAAAACATTGAATGTGCTGTTAATGCCAGAAGGCCCCAAAAGGGCTCAATGAAATGTAATGATGTGATCTTTTTTAAATAAAGCATGATTTTTATTTGATTTTTAAATAGCATTTGGAAGTGGGAAATTGAGTGTGTACTGGAAAACTAAGTGCTCTGCTACTAAAAAGAATTCAGGTAGCCTCTTTCTCAAGATTCCAGAAGCCTCCACCTGTTATCTAGCTAACTTGCAAAATCCTCTGCCTTTTTTGAGCACTATAACGTATTCATTGTTACGAGGGAATAAATACATCAGGGCAGTTTTGCCCTCTTTCCACTCAAAGGATACTCTACATTCTCAGGATTAGTTTTAAATATTGCCTCTGAGGTTTGATCCTGAAATTCAAGTTTCTGTGCCGTGCGATAAGAATAATATCAATTATTTTGGGGAAACATATCAGTGTATCTTTTAAAAAGTGCAGACAGCTTGTGCAACCTCCAATGCACAGTACAGATTAAGCCATGTGTTCTAATTTACAAAATACCTCTTCTAGTCACTGGAATTGAAATATTAATAATAAAAGACATATCTTCTTTTAGCCACTGTCAGGACTCATTCCCTTTATAGACTGCCTTGTCAAAATTAACAACAGAACAGCACTTGCGTTCAAATTTCTCACTGTCTTCCAGTCTTTGCAGTAAGGTTTGGATCCTTCATTTACAGATTGAACTCACAAGTAGTTTCATTTACAGATGGGTCTCTGAATGGTCTTATTAAAAGTGGTTGGGGTTTTGTTGTCGCTGTTTTGTTTTTAAATTGTGAGCTCTATATTTTAATACACCTGTATTAAACTTAGGGTTTGTATCAACAGTCTCCTGAATACAGGACAAAATGAAGGCTAAAACAGGAAATTAAGATCAGAGCTGCTGTGAGTGCACAATGCTTCTACATGTAATAAAGGCTGAAGTATTCAAATTCTGCCAACAGAAGCAGAAATGAAATGAGGAAAGTGTGTTTCATCTGGATATTGATGAATCTCAGAAAGAGAGATAGGACTGGCATCTATTGTATTGATTTCTTCATTTTCTAAATCACTTCTGCGGTGCATATTATTGGCATTCCTTTTAAGTTGGCTCAGAGTTGGTCAAGTCTGCAGCGTCAGGAAATGGTTTGTCATTTCAGGTGTGTGTAGCTGTCAGAGTGCCTACTGCCGCCAGTTAAGTAGTAGGGTGGGAGAAATATGAAAAGCACTGTGAGTGTTAATCATCAGAAAAAGCTGCAATGCTGTTTGCTTTGTGTTCTTCTAAATGTGTGGTGGCAGTTGAAATCAGGTTGAAACAGGAAAGGATAGAAATGTCTACACACGTGACTACAACATATACTAAATACACGTGGAGACTCATATAGACACATTTACCTCCAAACTGAAAATAATAAGGTTTAAGGAGTTGAATTACTTTATATAAATTAAGAAATGTTGTATAAAACAGATGCTGTTATTCACCTTCAGGGATTTTAAATCAAGTAATTCCTGAGCAAGAGCACCTGGATTGTAACTGGTGTAACTGGAGATAGACAGCTTGCCATTTGGGTTGGGAAGGTCGACATTTCAGTGGGACTTTAAAAGGGATTAAGCTCTCCAGAGTGAAAAGATAAGGTAGGAAGAAGGTAGGATAAAGCATTAGAATACTTCCATGGTCTGTTTGTTGGAGCAGTTTCTTGGAGTATAGGCATTGCTGTAACCTCAGACCTTCCTGATGTGATCATTCCTCTATGATTTAGCTTTGCTGCAAAAATAAAAAAGACTGAATGTGAGATATTATCAAGACTAAATTTTAAACTTATTTATGTTGAAAAGTTATATTAGTAAGATAAAGGTGTGATAATTATAGAATGCTTCTACTTCTGCTTTTTCTTGTCAATTCAATGTAGAAAAATTGCTTCTTAAAATTCATATGCTGAATATACATACATACTTATCTGAATTCCTTAGCCTGCACTAATTTAATTCAAATGTTGTTCTAAATTTGGTTCTTGGATCGGGTCAGGCTTCTGAGTATTACTTCACGTGACAATCAAATTAGCATTTAGAAATTCCCGTTCGTTCAGCTTCATAGTTCTCATAATATGAACATCTATTTCAGAATTCACACTTTTTTTTCCCTAAATCTTAACCTGCATTTGTATCACTGAAGTGAGTAGTTCTTTCTTATGTAAGTTGTCTGATTGAAATCCAGTGTGTGAGTTCCTGGAATTCCTTTTAAGTCTTTTTTTTCCAGAATAATTGGATAGTATGAGGCATTCGGACGTTTTCCAAGATCCATGTGAAGAGTCACCTCCTATCTTTCATTCACTATTATTGCATTGTGGGGCTGGAGAACTGTTGCTTCTGAAATGCACTTTTTTCCTTTTCACCCTACACTCGACTGCAAAGACCTGGCTTCTCGTTTGCACTGAGTTCACTTGCTGAGATTTAGAGTTAGTGTAGTCGTAGTATTTCATTAATAAATATTTACCTAACTTGAAGGTTATAGCCATTGGCTATACAGACTGCTAGAATGCAGAATATTTTCAGCTCTGGAAAGTTGTGCTGTGTTTTTCATAACATGTTTTTTATGTGTTTCCAGTAAAACTATCAAAAATAAAATAAAGATAAGATTGTTTATTCCAAGCCCCGATTCCTACTTCCAGAGGAAGCAAGTAGACACTGGAGTATATGGACAGTTATTATTCATACATAATCTATAGGTCTGAAAGATGTGCTCTGTTTTTTCACCATATGTAAATCTATAGATTTGTGCTAAAACTGTTTCTTCTGTCATCATCAGCTGGTATTTATAATCGTACACTTTTATTTGTTAGTTAGTTTTCTTTTTCAGTTACACCAAAATATTTTTGAAAATGAAGGTAGATTAGAACCATAAACCCTTAGATTTCTTTTGTATGCATTGTATGTATATTTTCATTTGTATGTATTGTTACACTTACAAAAATATATCCTTGTATTATATTTGTCTGCAAAGTTTGGAAATTCAGTGGAATAATACATACATCTGTGTCCCTGAAATCCATGGCGTGGTTCCTGTTGACCTCAGCAGGGTCAGCCCTTCAGCTAGTGTATTTAGAAGATGGGAGATGAATACAGAACAGTATTTTGTAGCTGCCTTCAGAACAGTAATTGAAAGAGGTACTCATCTGAGAAAATTTCAGGCACAGTGAAGAGGTCTCTAACAAGTGATACACGGTTTCTTATTGTGTAATATACAAAATGATTTCTTTAAACCTTTCTGTTCTTGGGCTACTTATATCTACAGCCATTATTAAGCTGAAGGAGCGTAGCCAATGAGTGTTTTGTGCAGCTAAAAGATTATAGGTCATATAATGATGGGAGAGAAAGCTTATTGAAATGCAAAATTCATTGGTGAATAATAATTCGTACGAGTATTTAATAAAATGGCTCTTTTCAGAATAACAACTCAATCCCTTCATTTTCTCAAGTTTCATGCACAGAAGTTCTTTTTTCTTGCTTGCTGTAATGTACAGGACTGTAATGGCCTTATGTCCTTATCTTAATATCCATCTATCATCTGTTGCGATGTGGTACAACTCTTTCTGATCCTTCATAGGAAAGTGAAATTGTAGAAAGTGTAGCAATTTTTCTTTTTTGAGAAACACTAGTCTGACTTGTCCTCAGATGTACTGTGTGAACCTGTGCCTGAAACAACTCTTCTTCCTCTTTTCCTTGCCCTGCTTAGGCTGGTAAATGCAGGCACTGCGCTTGAAGTGGATTCATATAATAGAAGAATTATAAATGACTGCTTATTATTGTTGAAGGGGAATGTGTATTAGGCTAAAAAAAATGGTTTGTAGATACAGAAGAATGGAACTCTTTGCACATAATCTCTGATAGGAAAGCATACATAATTTAACTGTTTCTAAATTCTCATAAGTGTTAACTTTTGAACATAGTCACTGTCACCTTCTCTTTAGTCCAAAGTGACAGCATGGCTCTTTTTCCTCGTAGGTGGTGATTATTACTGTCTGTGGCACTGTAGGGTAATTAAATTGCATTTCATTTTGAGAGTGTTTGGTTAAAAGAATCCAACGTGATAATTCACATCTTCGTAAACGTCTGTTAATTTTTTTTTTAAGGTGTTTTTTTTCTATTTCACCTTGCATTTTTAGACTCCCCTGTGTCATCTCACAGCTATATTCTCATAGCAAAACTCAGCTGTCATTTTTACTCCTCTCCATGCAGTGCCTCCTGTAAGCAAATACTAGTGTTAGCAAACATAGGGCTGAGGCTCCCTACATGGTTAATTCTTAATCTTTGAATAGTGCTTAAACCTATTGGCTTAGAGGTAGATGAGTTCTTAAGCACGTTACATCAGACAATAAGATTAAAGAGGTATTAAAGTTATATTGGTTTTAAACTGCCATTCTTTTACAACTTAGGAATACGGAAGCAAAGTTTGTCTTCTAATATTTCCTTATCAGTATGAAAACAACTGGTTTTCTTAGGACACAATTGCATGACTTCGGTATAGGTTTTCTGATATCTCTGGAAGTTAAATATTTGTAATAGATAATGGAATTTTAACTAGATGTTCTATATAAGATCCAAATTTCACACATTTAGGCTCCAATTCTACACATGCAAAGTAGACTAGTGTGCGTGCTTCTGTGGGTGTTCTGTCATGGTCTTTAAGTACCAATAAAGTCACTGAAAACAGAAGTTTTGTGAGGAGGAAGAGACATTTACTTTTTTGCATCCTGTACAAATCTGCTTCTGTTCTGGTTTGGTGACATACACTATCATCCACATAAGTAATGCTCCTCTCGGAATGAAGTTTGTAGTTAATACCCAATGGTGATGGTGGTGATTATTATTTATGTGTTTGCTAAGTTTAGATCATCAAGGGAATGAACAGCAATCATAACATGAAAGGTGAGTTTCATGATAATGTTCAGATAGACGAAGTGGAAAAAGATTTTTTACCAAGAAACCGGAGTGGGAAAGCACTCACAGGAGTGTTATACTATGGGTTAGGCACACACATACAAGCGTTTGTGTACGTCTTCTGTATAGTGAAAGATGCTCATGAAGAGCTTGGCTTTGTAAGCATTGAAGGAAACCATTAACAGCAGTAACAGTATATTTGGCTTCTAACATGATTACATGTGGATATTCTTTGGAATTCAAAAATGGCAAAGTTGATTTCAGTACTTCAGTCAGACTCTGTGTCATTAGAGTTGATTAACTGTAGAGTCCGCAGTTACGTGCCTGGTACTAGGGCATACTTTCTTGATTTTACAGAGGTCAAGTACTTAAGGCAGTGAAGGAAACTTTCTGTAACTTTTTTTTTTTTTTAGTAGTAGGTAAGTAAAACAATCTCCCCTTACAATGCTTTCTGCAAAGGCGGAGAATAAAATCTGGGGTAAGCTCATGCTGCGCTGTCGTTATTGCAAATGCCTGTCGTGTGTGGGCACTTCTGTTAGTTGAGAACAGAGGTCAACTTGCTATCCTAATGATTGTGAGCACCCTGACACATGAAAAATAAATTCTGGCAAAGAAATATTGCCAAGTTGTACCTCTAGCGTATTTACATTCTGAAACAGTCGAGGTGTGTGTACTTTATGAATTGTCTACATACACCTCACAGAATCCTCTGCCTTCACAGTACTTTGCCACTGTAAGTCTGTACTGCAACATAAGTTGTGCTTTCCTGAGTGACCATGTTGAGGTACAGTGTGTCACTAATCCAAGTTAAACATGCAGAATGTAGGACGTAGATGAGTAAACTAAGTATTAACCATACTCCAGCAGCTGTTTCAACATGATGTCTTTCTCAACAAGCCAAGGTATTTGCTCAGAAGAAGCCCAGTGTATACTTTGTATTGGATTCTAATCAGCCAATTAAGGGACTCAATTTCTAGGCTAGACATGAAAATTAATCAAAAGTGAACAGAACTTGTTGAAAGCAAGCAGTTTGTACATTGCTTAAAAGAGTACTTCTGTGTTCTGTTTGTTTTTTGGCTGAGTATACATACATGCTACTTTGAGGTCAGTGTAAAGCAAAACACATAAATCGATCGGATTCTCCTGGATGCTTTTAAGGACAGCATCTATCTTTCCTGTGTAATGCTTCCTAATAAAGTTTGGTACATACTTTTTTCTGGTGTTCCAGAAGCCTCTGAAGCATGTGATATTTGGTTTCCATGAGTCTTAACTATCTGCCAGTTATCCCAGGGTGACTTGTTTCTGCAGCTGGGTCAGGATATTGTTTTCTTTGGCAGAACTTTCTCTTTTTCAAAAACGTTTTAAATTACGAGTGTTCTGCTACATTGTTTATATGGTAAGATTAGAAGATATCGTATTTTCTTACTCAAAAGCAAGTTTTTGAATTTAAGATTTGCATTTCTTGATGTTGTTTTATGTTGCTTTTGAAAGAGTACCGCATTGTTCTTACGTGGCTCTGGTCATCAGGTTTTTTGTGTCGTGGCTAGTACGTGCAGGGAAAGGTGTAGTGGTGACTTTGAACTTTGTCTCATTTGTGTAAATAAATATTCTGCAACTCGGATGAAAGTATTTTGTATTACATGCAGCATGACCTTCACTTGTCATGTGCATCTAAAATAAATGCTACTGAACTTTAATGAAAGAGATTTGTGTTTGTGCGTAATGTGGTATTACGCATTCATATTAAAGTTTAGAGCTTCAATCTAAGGTCTTTCTCTCAGGAACAGTTTAACCCAGACATTAGTTTCTTGTACTTCAAATTGTTGATTTGCTCCCAGTTGAGATTTCCTATGTAGCACTGAGCTACTCACACACACAGTTATGTTGGTCATGTTGTATAGCACATTTTGTTCTTTCACATATCCTAGGTAGTGTTTTGAAAACCTTGTTTTCTAGGACGTTGCCATTTAAAACACTTCCATCATGTTGCATCAGTTGTCTTTTGACAGATAAATGTATCTTGCATAAATGCAGCTTTAATCATCTTTCTTCTAAATTTGTACTTTAACATCTGCAGCCCTAGAATTCCAAAGCTTGACAAGATTGTTCAATCCCAATTTTAATCTTCATCTTGATATATTATAAATTTTACCCTGCAGGTCATAACAAGAGAGAGTACTTCATGCAGCAGGGCACCTGCTGATCTTTGTTGGTCTAAGTGGCATGTATTTCAGTAAAGTGATGTGATAAATTACTTTATTACTGTTTCATTTTTTTTATCCCCAGGAAAAAAAATCTGAAGGAAATTTTATTATTTCCTGTAAATTTAACTTGTTATTCATTACTCATCTTCTTGAAAAAATGCAATATTTGCAATTAGATATCAATAAAAAATTGAAGACAACGCTATTTAACATACAAGAGTTGCTAAAAACATAAGAATAAAGGGAGAGGCAAGTCTTTATTTTTTAAATCAGTTTTCAAGTTACTTTATACTATGAAAATGTCAACAGTTTCTTTAATATATGCTCTTCCCCCCCACCCAGCTGTGCCATGCCTAGACTGAGAAAGTCAGCAATAGAAGAATACTAAGAGATTTCTTGTTAATGAAAAGTGGTGACACTTTCCTTTTATTGTTCATTGAGGACTTTGTTCTGACAAAGATAGATGAGATGCTTGGGGTTACTGGGAAAATGTGATTTCATCATTGAACAGGAGAGCTTTGAAGCAGTCTTCCCAATTTTCAAATAAGTTGTGAACATGCCAGGTCTGACAAAGAGAAGCGTTTATTCCGATGCCTGAAGCTGTGACAATGGAGTCACTCGAACGCTGTGTCTTGCCATCATCTATTTTGCATGGGTTTCGATTAATAAAAATTTTTAAGTTCTAGAAATAATCATTATTTATCTTAAAGTACATTGTATAATTTATCTAAACAGTGTATATAGAGAGAGTAGAAGACTGCTTATTGTTGGTCTGCATGGATGAGAGGATCTGATAATCTTTTGCAAAAAAATGTAGACCCTTTATGGGGTCAGTAGCAAAGGTAAGGGCTCTAAGCTCATATCTTCCTGTTTCTGCTTCTATTAGAGGCACCAAAAATAGATGTCTGAGTCCACAGACTGTGTATTCCTAACAAGGATGGATGTGAGCAGGAAGCTAACCTTGTTTAATTATGAGGTTGGTGGTTTGGATAAGATTAACTCGAGAGGTCATTTTTAGCCAAAATTGTTCTGTGATTTTTTATACCTCCCTATTCAACTCTGTAGTGTAGAAAGATGATAATTAACTTGTACAAGCCCTGGAAATTTGTTTCCTGGAATTGTAGTGTTCTTGACCTGAGTGTAGACACTCACTTTGCTGGGTCTTTTGATGTCATTTTTGGAATTTCAGATCCATTCAGAATCTAGATCATTGCTTGGTCCACTGTAGCAGTGCAGGATGTTCCAGCAGCTTGAGTAGCAGAAGCATGGACACCCCCTGTGCTGGAGAAGGTGACACCTGCATTCCAAATATCCAGTATTTCCCAGGAGTCATCTTGTAAACCACCTTGTAAACAATTTGTGAGCAGCTATCTGATCACAAAGTAATATGCTGATTACTTTTATTTCCCTATCTGAAACAAAGGAATTTGGTAAGATGCGTTATTTGAATAGTTGATTTTGAGAAAAAAACACATTCTTTTTGTCAAGGGCACAGAATACAGAGAAGGAAACACTAAACCCTGTCAGAGGTATAGGTTACTGAAAGAATTGAAAGATTGGTCAAGATAATGCTGCTGTAGTTAGACTACAGTGGGCCAGTATGTTTGGGAGAAATCAAATTATATCAGATGGGGAACAGACAGAAGAGAAAACCAAAGTATCAATTGCCATGAGGCATCCATCAGTGATGGATGAGTTTACTGGGTGTTCACCAAAATAAAATGGGACAGAAATTGTTGGACTTGTTCATCGTAATCTAAAGCAAAACTACTTTTGTGCATGCTATGTGCAAAGATTTTGGAATCAATTGTGTGAGCTCCTGTGTCCTGTCATATATTTTGCTTACTGAGCCGTGAAATGTGTTTGAAAACAAATGGGGAATACTAGTTGAACCAAGAGGGCTCCTCGGCATTGTTTGTGAGCAAACTAGCTGCAGACATCTAGCATCTATACAGGGTACCTGATAACACTGGATATTTTCCAGCCTGACTCATGCTCTCTCATGGAGAGCGCAAGGCCACGCTGCTCTGTGCTGCTGTCCCTGCTGGCGTGAGGTGGCCTGGCATGGAAACAGGGTTTGTCTGAGACCCAGCGACACCCAGTTCATGTCTGGCTGCCAGAGCAACTTGTTTGAGCCACAGGAGTCCACATTTAAATCAAAAAAGTCATTAAGCTGTTTTACATTAGAAGAGAAGCTAGTAATTTCATTGAACTTGATAATATTTTCATAGTGTGCGTCTACACTCATACAAATCTCTCACTAATTTAGTTACTTTTATATTACTCTGATATCTGATTTTTATTGGAAAATAAACACTCAACTCTGATTTGTTAGTATACATAATTTTGTTCATTGATTAGTAACTGAAAAAAACAGCAGAAGTAAACAATGAGGTAAACTTGCTTCTTTCTGCAATGGCTATTTGATTTAGCAGTAATCAGCAAAGCGAATATTTGAAAATTTAATCATTAATAACCTAAATGGTTGTTTTGATGCATCAGCTAGTGTACAGTGCTTTGCTGCAGGCTTCCTGATCAATTCCTTGGGTGTACATTGTTGTTTCCTTTTGTTTTGTTTTTTAAAACACGTGCAATGTAACAAGAAAGGAGGAAACGGAGGAAAAGAGAGCCATGTGCTGATGGGACGTCAGTAAGCTCCAGCCGATGGGAGAGATGGCTGTTCAGAAGGGCTGGATGTGGGACATTTGGTTGAAAGTAGCAGTTACAGCTGCTATTGAGCAGAGCACAAAGCTGACTAGAACAAATAATGGAAGATTTTTATAGTGTTACAAAATTTTCCCATTAACTGAACAGAATATTTGGGAACAAACATATGGATCAGTCTCATTAAGAACAACGTTGTTTGAAATGGACGTTAAAGAGGGAAGAAAAGAAGCAGCATTTCACTTCAGGAAAGAGAACAGTGTGGTTAAATTAGAGTGCCATCACATCATCACATTGGAGGAGTTTAGGGAATGGCAGAGTACAATAGTCAGTCTTGTTGTATGTGGAAAAAGAAAGAATCAAATCTGTTAGAGGCACAATACAGTTTTGTTTGTTTTCAGTCTTCACAGCTGGTTTTGTGATGTGATTCTGGGCAGTTTGGGCAGCCTTGGTTTCACCAACAGCACAGTAAAAAACATCCAGAAAGAACCCTGAGAGTTGAGCGTAATGTTCCTTTTACTCCTCTTATGAATGTGGTGTGGGTTTGCTTGTTTGTTCTTGTTTAAACATATCAGTTGCTAAAACTTTACATAATCTTTGTCCTGATTCCTCAAGCTGAATGCCAGTCTTTTAACTGATGAGCTGCATGCAGGCGACTGCCTTACTTGCTCTGCTTCTTAACGGCAGCAGTTTGGAGGTGTTGGGAACCAGTATCTCTATGTGGATCAGCTATTCTTCAGCTATTCTTTTGGTTGAAACTCGTGTTCCTGTGCCTGAATGATGATACTTCAAACTACACAACGTGTATGTATTTTCAGCATGTGGGAGATAGCAAGTGCCCAGAGCATTCCTTCTGTGCCTTTTTTTATTACCAGCAGTTCTATAGCCTCTTGCGGGCCGGTTGTTTAATACATTGTGCACTATTGTTCAACAGTTCCAGGGTGTAAAGCTTAAAAATTCAGCTCTGACATGGCCCAAGAGTTTGTGATGCACCCCAGTGAGCAGGGTGTTTGATCATCCCCCAGTTCAGGAATCCATAGCAATTGGCAAAAGTGATGTTTCACATTGTAGGCAGTTGACATCATTTAGTCTCCTTCTGTTCAGAGGTCAGGGGTGGAATTTTGTTGGGGCACAGCACAAAGGTTTTCTGTGTCTGACGTAAGACATTTTCTGAGGCAGATAAGCTAGAGTTTTTTGCATTAATCCCTAAATCAAGCAGGCAGGTACTCTCTGTCATCCTCTGGTTAAAATAAATAAATTAGTCACAACTTTTCTTCACTGTGTCTTTGAGCTCCCTTGTCAGCAAATCTGGTTATCTTACACCTTGTGTCCCTTTCTTTATTGAATCCAGTAGTTCCCTTTTGTTCTTTCTCTCTCTCTCCCATGATGGTATTCCCCTGCATCTCAAATAGTTCACTGACGAGGTAGCAGGCTTCCAGAGGATTTTTGATGTTATGACCCATTATGGAGATCTCAATCTGTTACACAATCACGATTTGATCTCTTAGCTAAATGAGAGTTTAAGAAATTCTTTAGGCTGTAAGAACTTTGCAACAAAATGAAACAATTTAATATGCAGTTAGCAAAGCAATAGAATATTTACAGTAAGGCTTTAATAAAAATGTGATTACGTGGCAAGGAGCGATCTTACTCAAACTGAGATGATAGCGTAAAGGACCCAAGGATGAAACTTAAATTGCAGGAAATCAATGTTGCATCTAAGCATTATCAGAAATATGTGCCTCAATACTCAGAAAAACAGTGGGAGCGGGAGGGAGAAATCTATGCTTTTAGCTCCTGAGAATTCTGTGATGGGCAAAATCACTCTTCTGCAGCTGTGGTATTTGTTGTAACGTTATGCTACCAGGTGCTGCAATATCATGCTGCATTCAGGACTGTGCAAAACAAGACAAAACTGACAGTTGTACGCTGTAGCACTAGTGCAGTATCAGGCACCTGGCCCAAAAGCTCAGTGACCATTAGGAATGATAAAAAAAAATGAAAAACTTATGCAACATAACTCATGTCATACAGCATAACTTGTTTTGGGGGATATTAAGTACAGTAGGAGACTAATGATGGCAAAAATTTATCAGAAAAAGCCTATAAAACAATTCCAATTTTCATCTTCTGCAAGTAAGGAGTTCACATAATGCTAGTGTGTGAATGGTGAAGTGCTCGTTTAGAGATCAACATCTGATTGTTTTGATGTCTTAAGAATTCATTGGTTACGTAGTTATGGTTTCCCTAGTACGTGAACACATTCACAAAACAGAAACAAGTATTCATTTTGATAAATAAACTTTATTAACCTTGCTTCAGTGTCAGGTTGTAAATAGGTCATAGTTCTTTTCTATGAGCGTACTGTGTCCCTGCAGGCACTCCCATGCACCAGGCAGAGCTTTTACCCTCAGGGGCATGGCATGTGACTGTCCTCTGTGAAGTGGGACGATAAGTTCATTTCCTTTGTGATCCATGAGAAATGTTGGCAAATTCTGTGACCTCAGTTTGAGGAAAAAATATTTAAATATTTTAAAATATATATGAAAATATATGCAAGTATGCGTGTGTATGTACCAGAATTGTTTTACATGAAGCTGCATGTACAGCCAACGTCCCTTTAGGCAAGTTGGATAAAATCACTTCCTGTGATGCACACTTTGAGGCTTTAAAGGCGAGGACTGACTTACTGCCCAGAAGCACTTTAGAAGCTCTGAGAGAAATGAGTCTCATGCCCACTGTGTGTGATGTCACGTGGCTGTTTGGCAGCTGCACACAAAATCTAGTGGGCAGAGTTTTTTAGAAATATTTAAATGTTTCATTTGAGAATTGAAGAATATTGAAATTGAAGTTATTTAAAGATGACTAGAAACATTTAAGTTTCTGAGCCTGATTGTCTAAAATGTGAATAAGATATTGGAGATACTTATTGTAGATACCTACAAAATGGCACAAACCTTGGTTCAGTACTCCAAATAGTACATAGGGCTTCCTAAGAAAAACTGTTGCAATGACTCAACTACAGCAACATTTGGTGCACTGGTCCTGTGCCTATGCCAGACCCGTATTTGGTTTGTAAAAGCCTGGAGATCCGTACTCACATGCGAAAAAATAGAAGTAGGGAAGAAATTGCTCTGACAGTTGAAAATTTTGCAGATTTTTCCAAGCTCTGCTACTGCAAAGAGTAACAACATTAAAGAAGGAAGGGTGTTAAAATATTTTCACTGCTGACCCTGTTAAATTTATCTATCGTGTTGGTTCTTTTCCGTTTTCAACAGTTCTGTTGTATATGAGGAAGATAATATTTGCACATTTGATATCATTCATCAACGGAAATACACCCGTTAAATTCCAAAAAGGCATTCAGTTCTCAAAATACAGTTACTTCTACTTAAATGACAAATGCGGAGGTGGTTTCATGAGTAAACTCACATTATAAAGTATTATAAAATGAAGATAGGAAGGCAGCAGTAAACACACATTTTTAAAATATATATTTTTAAGCACTTGTCAGAAACGTTAACCTGGTGAGATGTGGAAATGTCAGACACATTACATGCGCAGGACGTGCATTTGGCATTTTGCTGTCAGCAGGGGAGATCTTCTACGACTAATTCCTCAGGAACCACACGCTGAGTCTGTCTGCAGGGAGGAAGAAGGGCTAGGGGTAGAAACATATATTGTGTATTTTGTGAAGACGTATTACAGGATATTTTCTCTTTGAGAGAAGACCATGAGTTGTGTTACTCATGCTATGCGATAATTTGTTGGAGTTAGAATAAAATCCATGTCTTATGTTTAATCAGACGGTGCAGCTCATCAGTTTTGCAGCTATGAGAGGGTAAATACTAGTGTGGTACTTAAAAAAACAGCTAACATAGCTTATCTTGCAAATTGTATGTGTTCAGTAAATATGAACTGCTGCTGAATTGTGGCTGTTACAGTTAAACCTGCAAAGTGACAGTTTGATGGGGTCTCCTTCCAGACATAAGAAAAGGGAAACGAAAAAAAATACTTTTGATTCCCCATTTCAGCTGGTTTAGGTATCTCCCTCCTATCCCACCATTTCCGCCAGGTTATAGTAAAACTATCTGCTGTACATTTAAATAGAAGTGCTGACTCCCAGCAGTGCTATTGATAACATTACTGTTGTTTTTCAGGCATGAATATTTAATTAAATACTATTGGTATGGTTGGTAGCATTAAGACCATATTGTGTGTAGTGAAATGGATTTTAAGTATGATCATAAACTCAAAGCAAAATCTCCTGCAGGATGGTATCAAATCAATGCGTAAACGAATACCCTGACTATAGGAGGTATAATTTCAGTTTATACCCTTGTGTTTCCCATAGAGAATTCACAGGTAAAGCATAAATGCAAATAGTGGTAATATTTAACCTCTTTTAGAATGTAGCATCTCAACTTGAAATTCATGAAAAATTGGAATCCAGTTTTAACAGTAGCACTGAGTAGAGGAACATACAACAGTGGATGGAAAGTCAGATTCATAGAAAATTCCTCTTACTGATTTGTTTTTCACGTTTTTCAAGTTTATTCTGTTTATTTTATATATTCTTGGTTACCATTAATAAAAACACTTTTTTATAATACGGTCAGAATGCGGTGAAAAAATAACAGACTTGGTTTATGTCAAGGAAAATTTTATTTGGCATTTTAAGTATGCTTTTGGTTCAGATATGTATGATTTTAAATTTTACCCCATATGAACAAAAAATATATAAATTTTGAAGTGGAAAAATGTCTTCTTCAAGTTAGTAAGATGTTTTGTTATTAATATTGCTCCCATGGAGACAATGTGTTCTTATGTAACTAAGCTGCAGTAATTGTTCTTAAAATTTCTTTTAAAAGTGTAATAAGAATTTCTTTTTAAAAACCTAGCTTTCCCCCATATAAAATTGTTCCATTAGTTTTTTATCAGACCAAGATTCTGATTACTTTACATTGCAGTATTGGGAAAATACAAGTAGTGAAATACTTTTTTAACCTTGAGAAAGAGTTCATTAGTAGGCAAAGGATCAAAGTCTTTTTGTCAGAGGTTTTCAAAGATACTTCATGGTGCTGGGTGATGCAATGGCTGATGAGAAACCAAAAGTTAAAATGATGGTGAAAGGTTACTGACCCTTTCCTAACAGGAAGATACATATGTTTTTTTTTATTTTTAAGGACTAGCTACTGCAACTCACTTAACTTGAAAGAAAAATAACCATTATTTTTTTTTCAAAGGGAAAAATAGTCCTGCAATGTCCATTTGTGTTACTAACTGAAAATGAACTACACTTTCTCTATAATGCAATAATTATTTCCAGCCTTGCTGCACAGTAGAATAAGAACAGAATGAAATGAATTTAAAAAAAAAAAAAACCACCTTGGAAAAATACCAGAAATATCCCTGGGCTTATCCTTATGTTTTTCTTAATATAAAATGAATTAAAAGAATAAGAACTATTAATACCTATCATTTATTAATCACATGAAGATGACTACTGGAAGATTTTGTTAGAACAGTTTTAGGTGCCATAGGTAACATGTCTTTAACAGAATTGCAGATTTTGTGGTGCTTTTTGCTGTAGAATGGTGGCCCTACAGGGCCCACGTAATCTATTACAGAGCATGCATACTTGTTTTCAGTGGATAGCAGTAATTTTGATAGAGCAAGAATACTGTTGTTTGGTAGCCATCTTTCAGTGAGAAAATGTGATGAAAGAATACAATTCAGATTTTTTATATTTTGTCAGAAAAGCAAAATACACTTCATATGCATTTTATTATTTTTATTATCAACCAAGAAGAGTGAATTCTTCTTTTACTTATGTAGAAAATTGCCAGAAGAACTAATTTTCAAGGATAGTAAACCAATATAGTTGTCATACCAACTTTTTGTATAAATGATAAATCTCCAGAGCAACTTTTGTGTTTTCTTTTTTTCTATTTTGTCACCACTTTTAGCACAGCTAAGGTATGCACAGGGGCCGGATGTTATAGGAACAGGGTAGATGCAATGACTTATCTGCACAGGCACGATTTAAGACCTTCATTCGAGACATTTGTCGGAGCTGTAGGGCAGTGTGATCCTTTTTCTAATACTTGCAACTAAATGGTGATGAAAGAAGTGCATTCTGAAAGCAGAATGATTGCACATCTCTCTTCTGTTCTTTCCATGAGCACGCTGATGTTTTAGGCGGCTTTGTGATGTTATGGGTGTCACTTACATAACCCAACTATATATAATTGGTGAGTTTGTGGATACAGAAACTCAGTGGCTAGAATCAAGATGGAAACCAGCAAACAATTCTGCTTCTTAGTTGGAATATCAGATGTTAATTAGTTACGTGTTTAAGAAAATGAACCAAGGAGCGAGGGGGGAATTTATTACTATCTTCCATTAAGAATCTCTAGGTCATTAAGGCTCAGTAGTGTAAATGCCTGATTAAATGTAAAGCTAAAGATTCTGCTTGTAAACATTTTTTTTATTATATCTGAACAGAGAAAGATAAACCATGGTATTAAGAGGATGCGGGGAAAAGATGTCATAATTGTATTCTGTCTATAAAATTGTGGTTTCACAGAAACGCGTTTTTAAAAACAACTACAACTGCACAATTTTACTTTGCTTGATAGTCTTTCTCAAATAAAGCCTAAGTACAACTGTAAGTAGTGTGCGTATCATGGGGGGGGAGGGAAGAAATCAACTGCTGTCATTCTTCCGTGTGCTTTGGGCTAGCCTGAGGATCTTACTGTTCCTCTGAACCGTGCTTTGATTCCCACTCTGTCTGTTGGGTTGGGAAATAAAAGTCATTTTGACCAGCTAAACTTTTGGATTGAGAAAAGTCTTTATGCTTTTGTGTCATAGAGGAAGAAAGAGAATTTGGTAGCTTTGAGATGCTTGTGGAGAATTTCAGTGACACCTCTAGATTCTGTCACGTTTTTTCATGGTGTTGAGATTTCTCAGTGGAATCTTAATAGATATTACAATGTGCGAATGTGCTCACGGTTAAGCACAAACAGTAATGCAGAGGGCCAGAATCTACTGTTTCATTGTAGGTTCTAGTTGTGGTGGTGGTTTCTCTTTTCTGAGAAAAATATCTCGCACTCCATTTGAAGGCAATAGGCTGTGCCAGCTTGTAACAGGGGTGACCTGGAGGTACATTGCTCCCATGAGCTCCTGTAGTAAATGATAACAAAAAAGTGTCTCTTCTTTTATTCTCTTTGTATTTTACACATCAAAAATGTTCCAATGATCCCAGTTCAGCTTTCTGCCTCTGTGGTAACAGAGGTATTATCTTCATTAAGTTTTCACTTTGAGCAAGGTTTGACACATCAAGTAATGATGGTCAGCAACTTAGCAATGATAGTTCATGGCTGCCAAGATTTCTCCTGTTCCTTACCAAATGTTTTATTATTTACAAATTAAACCACTGTGAAGTCCTTATTCTCTTTAAGGAACCGTTACCACACATGAGCAAAGTAATGGAAATTCGCAACTTCTGAACAAAGCTCAATATGATAACAGCTCAAATGGTCATACACTTCTGTTTGTTTTCCTTTTAAAATAAATTATTTAAATATCTTGGCTTAAAAGGAAGTCTACTTTTATTTTTTTCCTCTGTGTAGCTTAGAAAGCTATGCAAAAGTGCTGAGGTTCCTTAATACCATTTTTAACTTCATATCATCAGTGCAACGTGCCTCTGGTATGCGCTGGAGATGGAAACTGAGCACCAGTGTAGAGAAGGAACAAATGGAAAAGTATTTTGAGTCATTTAATATTTTAAAATGTTGTCATTTACTTAAAGCTTTCTGTAAATGTTTCTGAATGGTGCTCTGAGTCAGCATCAACAAAATTTGAAGATGTGATTCCATGGTATTCTAATTATTTTAGTACTGATTTTCATATAATATTTCAGTAATGATTCTGTGTTAAAAGCACAATGAGTTACTCTGTAGCAGGAAGAACGGCCTAATTTTAAAAAAAAAAGAAAAAAAGAAAAAAAAATTTTGTTTACATTGCAAATTTCATTGAGATCTTTTGTGGAAAACATTGCCATGTTAAGACATATTGGAATAAAGAACTTCAGTGAGTACAGCCACGGAACTTCACCACAGTCCTTGGTCCTTGACTTTCTCACACTTGCCTGTAGAGTTGTTTAACTGAAGGCTAGCCCACATTCTGTTCATCCAGCCTCATGGTGCTGGTTGCTTTTTCTCCCCTTAGTTTTGTCTTTCTGCAGCTTAGAGTTTGCAGCATTCAGCCTACCAGATGATCAGTAAATGTCAAACAAATCAAAGTGTTGTTGCCAGCAGAGCTATTGAAGCGCTGCATTCTGAATGTGACTTTTTTTTTAATTGATTCCTCAGAGGTTGAAATAGAAAGTGTAAATGCACAAGCATCAGGGATTTATGGAAACGGGGCCCTAGCATTCCAGCTTGTGTTCTGCATGTGCTTTTATGTGCCTTACCTTTGGCAGGTTTGAGCACCTGCTTGTGCTCATACAAATCATCACCATAGGAACTGTTCCAATATAATTTTAGTTTTTCTGGAAGATAACTTATACATGGGAAGACATTTATGGAAAACATTTCTGCCTAAAACTGGAGAGGAGACACATAGCTAAGCAGTGCACATCACTTGGAAACTTCAGCAGCGTGTTCCAGGCTCTGAGCTACCAGCACAGGGCCCCCACCTCGTCTGCATTTCTTTCCACACTCATTTTAGCAGCCTGCTGCTGTTCCTCTGTTGGGCTCAGTAGCACTGTGTGGGCTCTTTGGCCCATATTTCTCTCCTGTCTCCAATCTGTATGTTTTTGTTTTTGTTGTTTTTTGTTTTTTGCTAGCCCAGTTGTCAAGCAGCATATAATTGTATGTAGTGATATTTGTGTATTCCAGCCAGTAGATGGCAAGCCAAGTCCCATTGCTTCTGCCCAGCCAAGAGATGTCCTGTGGGTCCAGTTCTGTGAAACACTTGACATAATTATGCCACAGCAGAGAAACAAGAACAAGGAAGGGATGGTATTTACTATTTTTTGTATGTAATGTCCTTTGATTTAATGGCAAATGGCTTCTGTCATTTTTCTAGACTGATTTCCAGAATTAAATCCTTTCTCCTGGCTCTCTTGGCTCTCCGTTTTCTTTTAAACTCTGTACATAATTTTACTTTTCCCAGGATCACAAACTCGCAAGTTCTAGGAGGTTTTGCTATGAGGAGAAGGATTTTCCCCCTACTCTGAACCCATGTTTCGTAGCTCTACTTGGAGCCTGTCTGCAGAGTGACAGATAAGCATACAGTTAATCACAGCTTCCTTCTGAAAAAGTTAGTCAAATCAATTTGAACTGAAATACAGCTCTCAGTATTACACCATCCTCCTGCCTACTCTGATTTATTGGAATGGTTACATTTACATGGCAGATGCAGAAAGATAATCCCAAAAATCAGGCTTGCTCATCTGTATAATCATTTTTGAACATTTTCTAATCAGAGATGCCTTCTACATTAGCATTGATGATTTTCAGTTGCACTGATATGTTTGTTCTGTATCTGTTATTAATAAACTCCTTGGAATATTCTTCCACTTGACTATGTGAATGTTTTCACTTGTAGAAAAAAAACTGTTACAGAGGTTCCTGAGAATGTTCTGCATTTGACTGTTCTTAGGGATTTCATATTCCTGAAAATTACTTGGAAACTGTGGAATTCTGAGGGTGTGTTTCACTACTCAGCCATCTCATCTCCACTTGCACACTGGGATGTATGATCATAGTCAGAATACATATTTATGATCTCTGGATAAATGTTCATGCTCAGCGTGTCACTGGAGAGCTCTACCAATTCTTATTTATTTATTTATTTGCAACTGACTGATATGTGCATGCAAATAGATATGTAGATGAGCTCTTCAGCTCTTAGTAAACATGCACAGTGAGGTTTACCTACCACAGACATAGAATGATAAAGCTTTGGAATTTAAATTTGCTCATAGTCTGAGACTGCCTTTGTGGCATTTGTGCTTTATCTGATCTATGCTCAAACTCTTCAGGTTCTGATGAAAAGAGATGGCTCCGTATTGGTGGCTCTAGCAGACCAGCCCTTACGCACAGCCTCTGTGCCTTCAGCACTCCACTGAAGCCAGGCGAGAGGCTGGAACTGAGCCTGCTGGAAACACTCGCACAGGAAAGCAACTGAATGCAAGAATGACCCATTGTAATCGAAAATACGTGGAGAGCTCACTAATAAATATCATACTAGCAGGGAAGCCACTGGGGGGAAGGCCCTCATGTTTCACTGTGTAATACTAGTAAGCATGCAAATTAGATGGTGTTTTGTCTAGATGATTCTGTGGCTGTCATATTTCTTTCCATCAACGAGGTTAAAATACATATATTTTTAAATAACAGGTCTAAAAATGAAGTGAAGAGAATTTTGAGGTGCAGGTTATGGGCTAAGTCTAACAAAATCATGAGCTTATTTTCTATAAATGGATTATATCTAGAGGCCTTTTATTTTAAATCCTTAAACTACACCCACATCCTTTTTTAAGAAGTCTTTTCCTGAAGCTAGGAGGATTGAAACGCTGAGACTTTCAAATAATTGGTTCCTTCTAGGAGCAGCAGCTTCAAGCGAAGAACCAAATAAGGAAGTTAGTCACATTAACAGGATAGAATGCATGTGACTCAGTAGGCATAAACAGCACCGAATTCAACAGGGTAATAAAGAGTGGCATGCACTAATATGTTAGAGATTAGAGGTAGGTGACACAAGTGACATAGTGAGGCAAATTACATTTTTCTACCATTCTATAGACTCCAAATAACCTCTGGCCCAAGGGCATTAGATTCTCATTATTTGAAAATAAGAAAATAAAGATAGAATTCATCTTGTCTAATTTGCCCTAATATAAGAGATAAGTTATTAATCAAAGTTAATTGTCAGTGAAGTAAAACAGGCACTTACAAACCGATCCATCCTGCCTGCTTCATCTCTAGGGTGGCATGGGAGAAATTTCCCAGTTGTCATGTGTATCTGTTTATTAACTGCAAAGGTGACTGCTTGACTGTTTACGATTAGGTTTTCAACTTGCTAGACAACTGTTTTAGACTGGTTAGACTTAGGTGAAGCCCATCTTCACCATCTGAGTTGAGACAGAAGACTGTCATTTCAAATTCTCTTAGAAGTTATGGAGCTCTGTCCTACACCTTAATGCCATGTGCTTCTTGACAGGGGGCACTGGGAGACCAGTGCTGCTAGGCTTTGGCTGCTGTCCCTTTTGGACTGTTCACATGCCTTAACTTCAGAAATTCCCAGCGTTTGTCTCAGCTTTAAAGAAATTGGATAAGCAATGATAACCCTTCCATTGACTTAGTTTTCATATTAAACAAGTTTGACAGCACCGGGAGAGGGAGATCACACAACCACAACAACCACAGAAACTACAGTATCACAGTTTCCATAGCGACAGCACTGTTAGCCTAGAGATGGAATTATAAAAGTGAAGAATTAAAGTACACTATTAAGCTGCTTCTGGACAGCAGCATTTATCCCAGATGGAAGTTTTAAAACTTGTTGAAACAAATCTTGACCACAGAAGTGCATAACTCAACTGTACTTCAAAAACTCTATGGTGACACTTCATAAAACAGCATTAAAGCTAAATGTAGGTTAGAGTTTTTGAAGGAATTTCACAGAATCACAGAATTGTAGGGGTTGGAAGGGACCTCGAGAGATCATCAAATCCAACCCCCCTGCCAAGGCACGTTCCCTACAGCAGGGTGCACGGGTGGGCGTCCAGGTGGGTCTTGAATATCTCCAGGGAAGGAGACTCCACAACCTC
>WBMW01005527.1:2277731-2306343 GCA_013396635.1 Penelope pileata
CCAGTTTAAATTCCAGTTGGGCTTTGGCCTTTCTTGTCATATCCCTGCAGTCCCTCACAACATTCCTATACTCCTCTCAGGAGGACAGGCCCTTTTTCCACATTTCATGGACCTTTTTCTTCTCTTTGATCTTGCCCATGAGCTCCTTGCTCATCTACAGCAGTCTCCTGCCACCCTTCCCTAATTTCCTGCTCTTAGGGATGGACCAATCCTGAGCTCGGAAGGAGTGCTGTTTGAATATTGACCAGCTCTCTTGGGCCCCCTTACCTTCTAGCACTCTAGCCCATGAGATGCCTTCAAGTAGGCCCCGGAGGAGAGCAAAGTTGGTTCTCCGAAAATTTCTTGCAGCTTAAAGACAGCATAAAGTCAAATAAAGCATTCTTTAGTTTATCTGGAGATGGCTCTCTTTAAGTTTAGTTGGGAATTCTGTGGAGAAGTGTTTACTTCTCTATGGAGAATGTTTTGTTGTTTTTGTTGCTTTCCTCAAATATTTACTTTTTTCAGATGTTATGTTCTCTCCCACCTTCTGCCAAGATGTTTGGTTTGGACTCAAGAAGTCAGGTTGTAGTTATAAGCTCATTATCACATACTGTTTGAGTTAGAAAGCCTCGTGACGGAGACTGTACCTGACATCCCAGTTCCTTTTGAGAACACAGGACTCAAACAAAATATCTTTCTTTCTCATGTGCACACCAGGAATCAGTTTTAGAGATCATGAGTTCTAATGTCTGCAACATAGCACCCATCGTATTTTGTTAGGAAGTATGTTACTTGGGGTATAGCACTGAGTTCTGTATTAATGGTGTCGATGCTGTTTTGCCAGTAACTTCCATTTTATGATGAATTTAAAACTTTTGGTAACAAAGTAGTACTGTGCAATTATGTTTTTATAATAATGATTAAAAATAATTTAAAGATTATTCTCTGGGGCCAGGATTTCTTATTTTTATAAAATGAATGCAATTTTACATCTCATATTATTACATCTCATGATTGCTATCAATCTTATTTATTAATACACTTAAATTATTATGTTTTAACTGCCTATTTACAGGGTTTTTTTTTTTGTTGTTTTAAAAGACATCCTGGTTTTGTAGGTAGAGTTTGGGATTATGTATTCTGTCCTTGTAAATTTAAATGTTCAATGCTCTAGATTCTAACAGATTCTAAGTGAACAGACTTTCATCCTGCATTGTTGACTTGAGTGCAGGGAAGGAAAGGTAGGATGAGATTTGGACACTTTGGGACACTCTGTGCTTCCTGGTAGCTAACTCAAGGCAGTTCTATGAGCCTCCAGAGTTTTTGTTGTAGTTTCCAAACCCCTTCTGAGTTACCTAATTCTTGCCGTATGATCTATGAAGAATCCCAGGTACCTAACTGAAAGCAAATGCTGCGGTGCTTATCTGCAAATGCTTGTGTCTTTTATTTCATCTAATTCTAAAGGCAGTTCCTCTAGTTCTAAGGCAGTTGTCCAGACATTGGAGTAGAGAGACAGATGTTGCTGAAATTGTTATTTACTGATTAAAAAATAAAAACTAAATTGAAAACTGTAGTTCATTTAGTTTGCTTGATAAGAGCAAAAAGGGGATTCTCACTTGGTTATGAAGGCTTAAGTGACAGAATAGTTTTGTGATTTCCACAGAACAAAATAAAGTAGATTTTAGCAGAGTTGCCACTAAGCTGTTCACTTCCTGGCTCACAGTGGTGCTTGGGATTATTCCAGTGCCTTCAGAGAAGCGTACATTTCCCTGCAAAAATTCTTGAGGCCTCTATGAGCCTTTTCTTGAGTTTAAAGGTTCCTCCAGATTGGAATTCTGCAATTTGTTGTCAGCCACTCCCCAATATAACACCTACCAAAATTAAACTCCAGCATACTTGATCTCATTGTCCAGGTGTCTGATGAAGGTATTGAATGATACAGACTCTAGTACCCAAGGAGTATTTTTCTTTCTGTTGGGTGCCAGCTGGATATTGAGTCATTGATTACTGCCCTTCGAGCCCAACAATTCAACCTATTTTTGGCTCACCTAAGAGTCAATTTGTCCAAACAATAGTTCTTCAGCTTGTAGTTGAGAATGCTGTGGAAGAGGGTGTCGGAAGGTCCACTAAAATGTAAATGCTACATCGATTGCTTTTTCCTCACCTCCATTGCCAGTCATCTCATTGTAAAATTTAATTATTTTGGTCAAGCATGATTTTCCCTTTTGTAAATCCAGGTTAACTATTCCAGGTTATGTCCTTGACATTGGTGTTCTTGGAAAAGGTTTCCAAAGAGAAATAGTTCAAATTATTTTCAGGCATCATTTTAGCCTATGGTTGCCCAGGTTCTCTTTCTTGCCTTTCCTAGATGAGCATAATGTTATGAAGGATTTTTTACAGGTAAATGCCACCTTACAACAATATCCATTGGCTTGTTCAACACTCTTGGGAAAGCCTATCCAGCTCCATACATCCCTCAATGACTCTCTGCACCTCCTGGAGAATGTCCTTCAGGGCTGTTCCCCAGGATGTTCTGTCTAGTGGTTTCTTCTCTATGGTAAATGCTGCTATTGAATCCCAGGGTCCATGCGCTTTCTAGCTGCTTTCCCAGGCTTTCTCAGGATCCCAAGCACAGTCATTTCAAGATCTTTTTAAGCTGGTACTCTGCACAGTCAAGTGGTAATCTCTCTCCTCCTCATTCTTGCCTGTCCTTTATAAATCAGTGGTCCATTTTCCAGTCACACTTGATATTCTACTTTAGCTTCATGATAACAAACATCTCACAAATCGCTGATTGAACTTGAAAACCTGCTTATAGCCCAAGCTCTGCACAAGTGAGGAAGATGCCTGAATGTCCTCCCTTCTGAGCAGGAAAGTGGAACGCGTTTCTTGTGGGTTTGTCCCTCACATTCCTCCTCCATTTGTTGCTCTTACTTTTGAGTTTTAGTCCATGCTGCTGACCTATGCTCCTATAGCTGTGTGAATATACCAACTGCCAGCTTTGGTAAAATGTAATTTTACGGATATGCATGAGCATATATGCATGTAAACATTATACTATATTACTTCATTTTTTCCACTTTCAGTCTCTATAAATAAATAAATACGTAGCTCATATTCGTTAGTCTGAAGTATTTTATTTAAAATTCAAAAGCATAAATGTAACTGCTGCCTAATCATGGCTATGAATTTTTAAGGCAAGCACCAGCCACTGCTAGTCCGTGTGCCTTCCCTCTGCCCTAACCGGTTGGAGCTCTGGGGTGTGAGATGTGTGCCGGACACAGGGACAGCGACTTCAGATGCTGATCTAGAGCTTTTTAGAATTTACAGAGGTTCTATCACTGGGAATTCATCTTTGGAAATCCAAAGGAGAAATGGTATTCTATACAAAAGTCTTCTGTGCATTTAAGAGTAGGAAATAATTCTTTGTAGTTCAATGAAAAAGGAGAAAAAAAAAGTCACTTCCTTATAAGCCTACTTCAGCCCCTCATCCCCCAACATTTCCTTTGAAGATTAACACTGATAGATTTGCCCAGTGCTACAGAAAATGCCCTTTTTATATGTGGGAGCTTGGTAATTGCTGCAAAAAGATTCTTAGTGGCTCATAATATACATATAATCAGATTAGTTTTGAATCCTACCTCAGCTGAGAATGTAGGAGTAATCCAATTTGTGCTGGTTTACCTTTGCTTTTTCTGATGCCTCAAAGGGAGGGTGCAAGCAAACACGGCCACATCAACGTCTCAGTAAACAGGGCAGCTGGTTTAGTGGTGCAGGGAAACAGTAGATGTAAGCCTCTGAGGAGGACATTTTTGAAACTGTGAAGACTAATCACAGTTTTCCATATACGTTGCTTAAAAATCTGAAGCCTGGTTGTGTAGTTAAGCTCTTAAGTCAATTACAATTGCATAATGAGAAATCTTTTCTGGAGCTCTAAGTGCAGGGTTGTCTCTGGTTCCATCATGTATGGCTCCTAAATCCCCCTTTGCAAGTAGATAACAGTCCTGTGGATGAAGTGTGCAGATTTAGGAATACGCTGAAGCAGAGATTCAGCTGCTGAAGTTTCCAAACACTGTGTGTGCAACATGGAAGCTTAGGTAGACACCAAACCCATGGGCTCCCCAGGGCTTTCAGTAAAACTTTTCTCTACTACTTCGACATTTCATGGAATTTACTCCTCTATGATCATAGCTGATTATGAGACTAGAGAGGAATCAAACATCAGATAGTTCTTAAAAGTATTTTATTCTATTATTCAGTTCCTTCAACTGAGTTCCAGCCTTTGCTGTTGTTGAAACAGCTTAGTAATGCTTTCTTTTTCATCATTAACTCACCTGTTGCCTAAGCAGTCTGACATCATGTTTTATTGCAGTCTCAGCTTCATCCACTGTAGCAACAACGGGAGAGTTGATTGGTACAGGTGCTGATCTTATACAATTAAAATAGTTTATGTTCAGAGCAAGGGAGAGATAGACCAGAACTAGCTATTGAATGTCTTTGTGTATATATGCTTGATCTTAAATTTGGAATTCATTTAGTATCTAGTAATCATTAAAGATTAATTCTGTCTTCAATAACAATCAAATATATTTATTAATTAAATGTAACGTGTGTAAATTAACATTTCTCAATGTATCTACGGAATGATATTTAATGCCTTTTGAAAGTCACATTGAGAATCTGTCCTTCCTGCCCAAGGGGTATGCTGCAAGGCATATTTTCACATACTTAGTGTATTTTTATATACTTTGATTCTTTGTCTTTGTAATTTTTTATAAAATGCTTACTAGAAGAACAGCTCTGTGGTTTTCTGTGTGTAACTGTGAGGTATTGATAACAGCTTGGTGCAGATACACCTTGTAATCCCAGGCCACTACGGGTATATGTGCTAGCAAAGCTTGCAGTGTATGGTCTTGAGATTTAGAAGAAGATAATATTGTCATGGTTCTTACATGATAGGTATTTGTTAGTGTTCTGACAGATCTTTTATATGGATGCTTTATTTACCTGTAACTATGAGGGATTTTAATTTTTCTCAAAGGATAAGTTTTAAAGCATTTAAAATGTTAGGCAGTATAGAGTATAAAATCACAAAATAAAAAATTAAAATGTCATGATAAAAATCTACTTTTCTGTATTTATTCTTCATTAAAAGATAAAAGAGTGATTCATAAAAGGATTCATTGTTTCAGTTTACAAGTTATGTCAGTAAAAAACATCAGGAGATGCCTAAAACTCTTCATAACACATTGTGTGGGGCTTGTGTTTTATGTAGCAGTTTTTTTTTTTTTTTTAAACTTGGTTAGTCTGCTTGCATAATTTGAAGCTACTTAAATTGGAATTTTAGAAATACAGAAACTGATGCTGTACCTACTCAATCTATAGTTTTAAAGATACCAGCACTTCAAAGGAAACTACTGAAAGGAAATCAGATGCAGCCATTTCTGCATCCAACCTAGCAAAATGAGTTCAAGGCATCCCGGGGAAATGCTGGGTTAAAATGGTGTTCATGGTATCAGAGCACACAGAAACAGTATTGATGTGTTCTTTTTTTTCTGTCAGAATAGAAGGAAAGATGTAAAGGTATTTCTTCATACAGCATAAGATAACTGTGAGCAGTTTAACCTGCTAGGTATCTGGTTGGGTTACTTGCTGTAAAATCCCTTCTCCTCACTGACAGAAGACGTGATGATTTTCAGTCTTCTGGAGTTGCCCCGTCTGGCAGAAGGGGTCTCTTTTGGTAGTCAAACATCAATTTCTTACTGTGGGTATATGTGGGTTTTAGTTCTGGGAAGCATTTTGGGGCTGGGTTGGGGTTAGGTTTTGCTTTGGGGGAGTGGTTGTGTTTGCGTTTTAATGAAGCCAGAGAGATGGAGTGATCTACTTTGTAATAAAACGTAACTTCAATGCCAGCTCCATGCTGTTACAGCATATTACTAAACAGCAAGCAATGTGGCACAGATGTTGTGGCAGCCATATTTTACACCCTCCAAAAGGTCATGTCGCTTGTTATTACATTCAGAATCAATATTAAGTGAGCATTCCAAATTTCAGCTGCCAGTTGAATTTATTGCTGCAAACCAAGGCTGAAAGATTTTCAACTGTGATTCGAGCAAGCTAACAAATTAATAATACAGAAGTATGCATGGTGGAGCAGGTGATCCGTGCTCCAACAGAAAAGGAAGTTTAATTGAAAATCATAAAAATTAGAGCTGGAATGTTTAGTCCATTCGCTCTACCACAGAATAGTTGTAGTGCCTGCGAGAATAAATTGTAATGGTCAACGCTAGGAAAGAACTGGGAATAGACTACAGCACGATACTATGTATGTATGTGTGGTAGCTCTAAGCATCTATGTTGTAAAACAGTTTGATCTCTGACACACAAAAATCATTTGCAAATTCATGCACATGTATGACAGTTTTGCTTTTTTTGTCCATGTCTTGCATAACATCCAAACGTAACAGCTCTGAGTAAGGCGTGTGCTCAGCAGTGTCCAGGAGAGCTGTGGCTTGGGGGGTTGGATGCTGAGCTTGTACCTGTGTTGATATTTTCTCCAGGATGAAGAGAGATTGCAACATGGTATTGTAATCTGAAATGGAGGAATTAACCTCATTTAAGAGGAATCCTTCAGATGGGAAGGGGTCTTGTGCATTATCAGTAGCCACAGTACTCAAACAATTACCAAATCTTTCTGGTTTTGGAAGACATTTGTATTTGTTGAAGCTTCTAGATGTTCATTCTTTTTAAGCCTTCCTTACAGAGCCAGTCAGAGAAAAAAATGATGAAAAGCTCTTGCAGTTTGGAATTTCTCTTTTGTTTCTAGTAAATGTTATAGTGACTTTAGATAGATTAAAAGCATGATTTAAAATCTGTGCATTTCCATTTGTGTTCTTCAGATCGTTCCCTTTTGCCAGACTTACATTTGCTTAAAGGAGTTTCCACAATAACTACAGTATCTCTGTGGCATACTTCTGCTGCTTTTCTTTCTTCTGTTCCAGATGCAGTGGATTTGGTTTATGACATAGATGTCTGTGAAGGAATTTTCTCCATTTTGATTTACAATTGATCAGAATTTCAGCTAATTGCGGAGTTTCTTAAGTTCTCAAATTTCTCTTTACTTTGAACTTTTTTCATCCTCCTTAATGTAAACTCTTCAGATAGAAGTTTATGACTCTTGAAGAACATGTGAGAACAAGGAAAAAGTACAAAAGGGCAGGCAAACTGAAATGAGAGCAATTAGAAAGAATATGTGCCTACATCTGCCTTTTGTGTACTTTTTCACTCAGGAATTCTGTTTTTTTCAACGTTCAATTTTAAACTACCTTCCCTCCTTTGTCGTAGTGCCAAGAGAAAAGCAACCTGTGTTATTAGGATGCAACTGTGTAAATGCTGAGATAGCTTTTGGCTTCAATAGACATCTGATTCACACACAGACACACAAAACAGCAACATCATCATTTTCTTTAAAAGCCACTGACATATATGGAAAATACAGTCTTTGCAGTATAGATTTTGGAGAAATGAGGGGCTAATATGAATGGGATTAAAGTCTAAGAAGAGGGGAAAAGTGGGGCAAATGAATGAACATCCCAAAGTTATTTATCTTCCAGTAGCACTTTTCTAATTCTGGTTGAAGCATAAATTGTGTTCATTTAAAATAGCCTATGAGCTATTATAGAGCTAATTGGAATGATTCTCGGTCTACCACATGCCCTGGTATTGCAAAACGGAATCGGAGTCCAGCTTTCCTGCTCCAAGGAAGACCTTGTGTATCTTGTTTCTTGTCTTTATCATCATTTCAATTCTTATGTTGCTTGTTGTTTCTCTTTCCTAAGTAACAACTTTTATTTTATGTAGATATTTGCATATGCAAATGGTCTCTTGAAACAGCAGACCCTGGAAGGATCAACTGCTTGTGTGTATGTCAGTTTTAGTGAAGTGGCATTTTCAAGGCCATTGTAAAAATCCACTTGTTTTCTTGTACAATACACAAATGAAGACATGGAGGCATTAAGAGACAACTAGTATTACTTTTTTTTTTTAATATACATCTCTAAATGGATGAGAAATTTACTTAAGTGCTTGAGCTTAAATGCTTAAACTATAGAATAAACTGGTTTTATCTAGTGCTGTCATCCTAAATCTAGACTAAAACTTTGTTTCCTTTTTTCTTTCTGTGTACCTCAGTGAATTAAATACTTCAGGTTGCATGGCAGCCAAAATCTGGCACATTAAAATTTACAGATGGTAAAAGGCATGTCTTTTCATCTGCCAATGTGTGATTCAGATAGCACAAGCAGACTTCAATCCACTTGACCTCAATAGAGTTGGCACAGTCTTCTTTCCCAGTCTATTCCCAAGCTTGTTTGATAAAGCAAAGTCAGTGATGCTTCTATGCGAAAAGGGAGTGTAGGTTTTAGATCCAAGGCAATTGAAAATACATAAGAAGTATTTATAGAAAAGTTTAATTTTTGTGTATATCCAGCTGAATTCCGTGGAGTGCTAGCAATGAAAGTTGAGTAGTTTGAAGTACT
Source organism: Penelope pileata (assembly GCA_013396635.1). Taxonomy (NCBI): domain Eukaryota; kingdom Metazoa; phylum Chordata; class Aves; order Galliformes; family Cracidae; genus Penelope; species Penelope pileata. The sequence goes on from WBMW01005527.1 coordinate 2,286,248, forward strand.
GTCTTTTTTAGAAGATAATACTAGCTTCTAAATAATTTACATGTCAAAATCTGAGAAGAGATACACTCAAATGGTTAGAACCTTAATGCCAACAAATTGAGTCAAAATTTTAGAGCTAAACCCATAACAATATCAAATTATATAATTTGTGTTGGCAGGTTATAGAATATAGGTTATATTTAGCACTAGAAGAGCAAGCAGACTGATGCAACATCCTGCTATGAAGCTACAATCTTTTTTTTTAAGCGATGACCATGATACATATTTTGTGGAAACCCTTAACTCTGCTGGGTGTACAGGGTTTTTGCTTGTGTGTTTGTTTAGAAAATGTGTGCTCTTAAGAAGCACTGGAGGTTGAGCACATGGTTTATATTTAGTTTCAGAGGACTCTACACACTATAATACATTCTTTGTGCCCTTAGATAAGTCCTTTTCATGAAGGTCAATTTTTCACTCAGTAATACACAGTCTCTATAATCTGACACCCAGATTTTTGTTAAGGAATTGAGATTTTGAAGATGCTGACTTCTCTTTGATGGAGCCCAATAGGGTGCTTGTCTCATGTAGGGCAGTAGTTCTGAAATGTAAGAATCAGCATGTCACATCAAAAATTCAGAAGTACTTATTATACCTCCTGTAAGATTTTGATTAGTTTAATTATAAATCTTTCTTATTCTGATTTTTACAAACTTGCATACGGCCTGATTGCAGCTTACAGGCAGTGTATGTAACAGAGTAACATTTTGAGAACAACTTCTGCAAAAAGATCTGTCTGCTTGCTTGTGGGGCAATTGCATCTGTTGTTATTTTGTTCTGTTTTGTTGTTGTTGTTCTTGTTGTTGTTGCTTAAATATCTCTGTAATAATGTTGCTGTTTCACTAGATCAGAGGTGTACCTGAGTGGTAGTAGAATCATGAGCAATGGTGGAAATCCTGAGAAAATGAGGCTACGAAGAACTGTTAGAACTGATATTGCTAGACTGAATTTTGAAAGGCAAAAAGCAAGAGGAATCTTGGTTATGTTGAACCTCAGGCAGGGACCCCAGATCAGGCTGCTTCCTCCATTTTTTGGAGTTCCTTAGATAGAAGTGTTCTCCATCATCATGCCAGCTGGCACCTGCCTTCCTGCTTCTCTTCTTACATTGAGGGATGGTGTTGATTATTGATCCCCCCCTCCACTCTCCAAGCAAAGCAGTTGTTTCCACCTGCTTATACACAGTCCTGAGGCTAGCAATTCTGTGCTTTATGACGGAGTTGAGTGAGGTCTAACCATTCAGGTACAGATTGGAATAAACCCTGGTAAGACTGAACTTTTGTAATTCCAGTAATTATGGGACGTGTCACTAATTGTGCATCAACTCTTTTTTTTCTTAATTGTTTTCCCTGTCTTCCCCCCTCTTTTAAACTTCTTCTGAATCCAGGTATTGCTTTCAAGTGGACTTTTTAGGTATACACTGGATGCAGTTTGTAGTTATGAATTTTCTGCCAAGAGCAACTCAGCAGCCTGTTGTTCGAGGTAGTACAGATTGCTTCTTGGTAGCTTGCTAGCTTTTTTTCCTTGTAAGAACTACATACTTGTGTAACAGCTCCTTAGGAAGACTTGATAACGATGGTGCTTGATATGCTCAGATTTGCATAGGATTTTCAAAGAGGGGATTTTAAATTGAATAACTGAAGAATGCACAGGTATAAGAAAAATCATGTTATTTCTTGCATGCCACCATCCTACATTGCCAAAGTTATAACATAAGAGAAAAACTAAATCTGTTACAGTTAACATTAACGCCTTTGATTTCTTTATTTTGTTTAAAATTTTTCATTTTAGAAACTCAGATTTTCACTGAGTAAATTGTTCCTATCTGATAAACAACAGTGCATCCACATCAAAGATGGCAGCCTTTAAATTCTGGCTGCCTACCGGTAGTAGCATTATGAATGATAGGGTTAGTGTATGGAAGGTTTAGCCAAATCTACTGTGAACAATACTAGTATACAATATTGACAGGGACACATTTTCCTAAATCATTCTGAAAGGTTCGGAAGAGGAGAGAAACAGTATGTGGTGGAGAACCATTCTGCAGTCCTCATCTTTCTTTTGCTGTACTTTTTCTCCCTTTTAACTACCATCTTTTGTCTTCTGCTTTAAGAGGGTGAAGTTGCTGGAGACTTCTCTTGGAAAGCCTAACTTTATACTTATCTTATTCATATACTCTTTTCTAGACACTTGTTGATGCTGAGGACAAGATACAATGTTGATGTAGTGTTCTTAAAGTTCCTATGTCTTTTATTACCATGCCAATTCTGAATATTCTATTTTTCCATTTTTGTGGTGTTTTTTTTTGTTTTCAGTTTTCTCACATCACTAAATGTTTTCTTCATCACAGACACATTCTGCTTTTGACAATGCAGCATTAGACATTCACCTCATTTCTTGAGAGGTGTTTATAGACATCATTCTAAGGCAAGTCTGGGAGTCTGTGTTGTGGCAGTAATAGCTTTGTTCCCAAAAGATTCACTGCTGTCAGCCTATTGAGAGCGAGATGAGATCGCTTCTGGTTCTGTGTCTGTAAGGAAGTCAAAGATAAAGGACTCACCAGAAGGATTTGAAAGGAGAAAAGAAAGGAAAGGAAATGAAAGAAAAAAAGGAAAATTTCAATTGTAATTTCAGAAAATGGATACTATGCAAGAAAGAAGAGACAATTTTTTACGAGAAACAAACAGCCTACTGAACAAACAGTTGCCTCTTCAGGGGAGAAATCCAGTAGTAGCTATGACACTACATTGAAAATGGTCAATGACCATTGGTTACAATTAGACAGAAAATCTAAGAGTGTGGTGCTAAAATATAAATCTGGCAAAACCTCTAAGAAGTGTCTGAGAAAAGGGGAAAGAAATTAAGCTTGCTGCCAGTAATGTTTTGATTCAGAGACAATCCAGAATTCCTTCTGTCCCCAGATTACATTAAAGGATTCATAAAAGCAAGTAACATCATATAGAATATTTTTGCGAGTCACTAGAAGTTTCAGCATCTGATTACTCTTTATGTAATAGCTGGAAGCCAGCAGATAAACTACATTGTTGATGCTCTTGCATAATTTAAAATACTTTGGTATACGTTTGGTTTAAAATAAATAAAGTTTTTAAAATACATATGTAATCCTTTTAAATGAACACATGCTAAATTATTCAATCTCTGTTCCTGTTTATCGTATTGTTACTGCTTGTTGTTTTTATCTTGTTCTGCGGAATTAGGACTGACGTCATATCAAAATGGACTGCTCCTTTTAAAAGAAACAGGGAAAAAATGAGTTTGATAAGCTGATAGCAGGAATTGATAAAATGAAGATACTGATCATTTGGGTCAAAATGATTCTGTTCAGCGCAATCTATTACCTGAAATATGATAAGAGATTTTACTAGTATTATTCTTGTTTTATATTAGTGGTGTCACTATTATACAGTAAACCTAAAGTCTTTACAGACTGAAAGGAGAAATAAATGATCTAATAATATAAGCCAATGTAAATCACAAAGGTAACTAAAATGATAAAATTAATCTTTGTGACTTTTTTTTTTCTTTTTTTGCAATATTCATAGTCCTTTTTCCTAGCTTTCCTTAACACATTTTTGTTATGGAAAGGTTAGTGAAATACCATTTTGTTATTGTCATTCTAAAGAACAACTTATCATTTCAGTGCTACTGAATATTATTTTTGATGTGACATATAATTTATATTTTGATTAGTGCCACTGTTGTCCATGTTAATTGAAACATTTAAGTATAGAATTTAAATAAATCCCAGGTGGGACCTTCGGTAAAGCTTAGAAAGTACCAAACGACTTAGCCTGATAGTTTCCATTTACTTCTTATTTAAAATATTTTATCATTGAGATTTCTATCTAGTATAGTACAACCAAGAGGATATGACACCCAAAGATTAAGATACTTGCCTGGGAGTCTAAAGACAATTTTCTTCCCAAGACCACCTATGTGTATTAATCATGATCACTGTGATGACGTGTATATGTGGAGAGACGGGAAAATCGCACTGCTCAGCACCATCATACGAGATGCTTCTTATCAGGACATACATATATATATATTTTAAGTGCATGATGCTAGTTTTTCAGGTCAAGTTTCATACGGACCCCCAAAGCTTCCTGGTGCAATGAATGCCTCTGTGTCTGTGCGGGCAGCTGGAGAACAAGTGTCTTTTCTTGGTCTTGGGTTGGCCATTCTCTATCTGTATGTTATCTTAAAAAAGAGACATAAGCACCTCAGTACTTACGTGAAATACTTCTAGAACGGTGGGAGAAGGATAAGTGGCAAAAACTACTGTGATTGACTGGCAGAAAAAGTTAGTTGTGCATTAACTAGATTTTCCATGTGTTTAATAAGGGAATACTTTCAAAGGAGTTATGACATCTGAGACTAAAATGATGGATAGTATGATTGAATTATGTAGCTCTGGAGGCAGTTTTTATTTGTGACTGCTTGTTCCTCCATTTTTTGAATTGCTCTCTGTAGTGCATTAATTACTTAGTCTTTTTTGTAAGGAGAGCATCCTCAAAAGATCACCTCACAGAAGCTTTTTGCAAGTTTAAATTTGAAGCATATTCCATCAACTTTATAAGTGAAAAATAAGAGACTTTTGAAGAAAAGCCTGATAGTTGACATTTATTGTAACACTTAATCTAAGTCACTCCTTGAGTTAACATTTGGGCCTGGGTTACATAGTGTAGCTCAGTTCATGAAATCAGTTGATTAGTTTTTGCTTCTTCTCATTTTTCTTGTATGTTCACATGATTTCTCACACTGTTGAACTTCCAAATGGCAGAATGCTAGTAGAAAATTCCCCCTTAGCTTTCTAAACAGGATGTATCATCTTACATGCATGATAGCACACATGAAAGAGGTCCAGAAATTTCATTTCCTCAGGTTCTGAAGAACATCTCCAGCCTTTATAAACGAGGTAGGTGTGAACAAGTTTACTGTTTGATCCAGTGAAGTGCTGATGGCTGCTGTGGAGAATGGTATTAGTGTATAATTTATGTTGAGAATAACATTATGAGGATAGACACTTACTGTATTCCCTGACTACTTATCAGTGAAGTAGCTGAAAAAACACCTAAGTGAACTGTTAGAGCCATGAAGATTCCTCATTTAAGAGCTAAGGAATAAGAATTTGTGCGAGTATTGATTTTTTTTGGTTTTTAGATGATGAGTCCCGAAAGGTACCAAGACCCTCATATCTTCCATCTTGGCATGCAATTTTTATATCACCTTTACTTTGTAATGGCAACTTGGGCTCGGGCTTACATTAATGTTTCCAGCCATGTCTTGTTTTCACCTTACGACCTTGAGGCTTGTTGCATTATTTATTCATTCTGTATGCAGTATTAAGTGCTTTTCTGTGTCTGATCCCTGCCCTGATGAGTCTGCAGACTACATGAGACATAGGAACAGCAAGGGAAGTGGTTAGGTTCACACACTACTTATAAAAATATATAATTCATTTTCAATTTCATAAAAGAATATTTGAAGGTTTTCTAAATTTGTTTTTCTGGTTCTTTGTTTTTGATGGATGGTTTTTGCAAAACAGCAATGTTAGCATCTGGCAGTAGAAGTCAGGGGTGAGGTTTAAGAGAAATAATTTTTCTTTTGAATGGGTATGACCTCATTGCATGCGGCTTTATTTCATGNTGCTTTCACAGTTTGTATACAAAGCAGTGGAGCTTAAGGAGTGCTTTTATTCTCTAACACTTTCACTGTTCAGCAGCTAACAATGTGAGCTATGCATATTAAAGCCTGTGCAAACTAGACAGTCTCACTTTGCACCTACCAAACACAGACAAATGTCTGAACAGCATAAACAAGACAACATGCCAAACATGGGGGATATCTTGTTTTCTGTGGGAATAGAAGAGAAGAGAAATGGAAGAACAGAGTGAAGGATTAGTTGCAAATGACTGAGATCCAGGGAAGAAACGAGCATTCAGTTTTCTCCCAAGATACACAGGAGTTACTTTCTACAAAGCTGAGTAATAGCAGTTTCTTAATTATGAGCTGCAGTTACAACATTGTATTCCTTGCTTAAAATATTCTTATGAATATTGCCATAGTTCCATTTCTTCAGTACTGATCTTTTTGAGTTGGACTGATAGAAAAATATCACAATGGTCTCAGTTTTCAGAGTTCAGAGAAAGACAGATAAATTCAAATTAGCATTTTCTTCTGGTACAAAGTCCAAAATCAGATTTCATTCATACTAAAATAGAATGATATCCTAATTATTATTTTTTAAGCCTAGAACGGTAATCATATTAATACCCTTTTTTAAAATGTGACAGTGTAGCCGTCTGCAAGTTAGTATTTATTAGTTTCATATCTTCACACTGGCTGTGATGGTATGTTCAAAGTTGTACGTATGGAAGCTGTATGACAAAAGCAAGAACCTTATGCTTGAACTGGAAGCTTACACATTTTGTTTCATATGCGGTAGACAGAAGATTTTCAGAAAAGAGATTGGAATATGAAGGCAGTGAGGATTCTTGGGCCAAAGCTGAGAGAAATGCGAAAGAAAAATATAAAAAAGTCCATAGAAGCAAAGTGAAATGCAGGCATTAGCCTATGAGAAGGTTGGGAATTATTATGTTAATAATACAGTGCCACATTTACAACTTTCTTTCCCATACATTAATAGTGGGGATGTAGGCATGCAGGTCAGATCTCTGGCAGGGAGCAACCCTCAGGAACCAGTAATCTTCTCCGTCGCTCTTCTCTAAACACTATTGTTCATCTAAACCAAAGTGATAGTAAACTACATGCTGCTGGCATTTAAAATAGAAAGATTATCAAAAGATCTTAAGCTAAAAACTGGAAGAGATTGACAAGTGCAAAAGCAGACATCAGTCAGGATTCATTCCTCTAGGCGTTCAATCATAAAAAAAAAAAACTATTTGCTATAAAAAGAATGAGACGTAAGTTGACAATATGAAGACAAGAAATGGCATGGATAAGCAAAACAAATGAATTCCAAATTGCAAGGGTACTTACAAATCAACAGCAAGATTATGAGGAAGTGTGTAAGTATATCTGTATAAATATTAGAGGCCTGGACTGAGAGCACTTAGAACATTTATTTTTTTTAAATGAGGATATCAGTCTCCTTAAAAACAGGTGCAGAAAATGGCTTGATCTAAGGGAACGGGGCTGCAGGGCTTTCCACATGAGAGTGACCGTAACTTACTTAATCTGTCTTTATTATCAGGATGGTTTTGCATATTCTCGAAATATTCTTCGTCTCCCAAATGTTGAATTGTTTTAGTTTGGAGAATCTTTTGCTGCTTGATGTGTGAAAGGCAAGATAAAGCTAAGGTTACAAGCCCTGGTTGGATAGCAAGGGGATGGGCTAAATGACTTTTGATGGCCAACTGTAGTCCACTTTTCTGTTTCCCAGAGCTAAAGCAGCTGAAACTCAAGAACTGAAGGTGATGCATTCTAAGCACATCAATTCTTTTACACTTTCCCGTTGCTATACTGACAGTGCCACTAAAGAAACTGGGTACGGTTGTGAACACCTCTGGGAAGATGATCAGGGAAAACTCTTGTGTATATTTCTGATGATCACATTTGAGTGTAAAACCTTTTAGAGAAATGCATGCTCTGTGTTTTTGTTAGGACTTTACAGCACGATCATTGAAGAAATAGGTAAGTCTGCTTTCTGTTGTCTTCATGTCTTTCTGCTAGAGATGTCTCTGTATAGCATAGGGCTTGCAGTGACTGCAGTGCTCGGTAAGGCTTGTCAAAGAGCTCTTTGTGAAAGCATTGAAATTTGACGGTTAAAACCATCAAGTAACCAAATGCAAATACAGAATAATATCTTTTTTAATAACTTTTGCATGAGAAAGACCTTCTTATAATAGTCAGACCAGTACCATCATCAGTGGTGTGAAACTTAGTTGTGGTTGATTTTGTTTATAAAGCTTGCTTCTGTTTGCAGGTTTTGTGGCATCTAAATATTGGCCTTGTTACTTTTTAACCATAAAAATACAGATAATTAGTAGTTAATGAAATAATGTGGTACAAAATACAATAGTAAGGAAGAAATATAAAAAGCAACTATTGTGATAGTTGTAGTAGTACTGTTGTACCACTGCATCCTTAAACTATAAAACTGATCTTATATGTGACTTTGAATTGCCACGTAGCATTCATCATCCAACAAATATATGACTTTCAAATATTGATCGTTCAGTTTTGTACTTTTTGTTCCTTCTGACTCATGGAAAAGAGGGCAGCATGAATAGGTATGATATGGAAAGGTATCCAGGTGGCTCTTCTGGGCAGAAAAAGATAAATAAAGCTCTATTCTCCTGTTGTAGTCACAGTGGAATACCTATGAAAATAGTTCACCATTCTTTCAACTGAAATAACGTGTTTATAGGATGATAGAACTACTCCGGGTTGGACTTCAGTAGAGGGACCGTCTCTGTCCCAAGTTGTGTAAGAAGTTCATGGCCATTTAAGTTCATGTATCTATCTGTGACTAAGCTCTCCGTAACTGTTTAAGTACCCATACCGCAATAGAAATCAGATAGGGGAATATCTCCATATAGATTTTTCAATGTTTCAAAATTGGAACCCTAGTCAGTCAAGTTATTTTGATACCTTTGAAGAGAAAGGACCATTAGAAGGCGTAATATTGTTCAATTGTCTTTTTGTTTAGTGTGTCTAAATGGTAAGAATTTTATTAGAGGCCATAAAAATAAAATTGTATATTTATTTGTAGGTCCAAAATACAGCCTGTGTCCTTTCCAGGGACCAGAATGCTCAAAGCAAAGTTATATTGGTTGGATTTTTAAGAGAGACTTGCTTTGCACCTGTACACACATGCACCGTTTTCAGTTGCTCTTGCTCACTGTCTCTTGTCAGTCAGCTTTTACCACATTAATCCGATTGTATTAAACTTGCACAGAGAGAAATTGAAGGATTATTTATCTGGCTCCGAGCAGAATTTTATTGACTCCTTGTAAACCAGCTCTCTATCCACTGACTGATTTAAAACTGAAGATATTTCTCACTAAAAATTGAAAATTTAATGTACATGTTTCTTCAAAGGGCCTATCAGCTTCTGCTGCTTTCAGGAATTAAAAACACTGCTTTTGAATCTGGCTTAATTTACGTTTCAAATCGTGGCTGTTTATATAGTAGTGATTTTTTTGCCTGATAATTATAATTGGAAAAATGCCCCCAACCTGTAGAATTCTGAAAATCGCTATTTCTGAGACCTGGAGCAGGTGGCTCATAGATCTCCTGCTGAACCTTGAATGTGTTGAGATTTGGTGTATTTTTTATCAGATGTATTCCCTTATCACATACCTCACTCCCTAGAGTGGTCTGGCACCTTCTTAATTCGTGTGATATCAAATGTCTGTATTTCCTGTTGTAGATCATGAAGATAGAGCTACCAAGCCATAGGGAGAGGCTGTGCCATAAATGTGTGGGTCATCAATGAGCCATGTGTCATTGCAGTCCTCCCTGGAAGAATCTTCCTGCACTGATGTTTATGTGTTCCTGTCTTATGGGCACAGCAAGAATATGCTTTTTTTGTGTGCAGAAAAGTCACACATCGTATCTTCTGGTAGGAGATTATTGCAAAGGATAATCTTAAATTGCTGAGATGAGGGGAAGAGGTGATGTCGAGGTAAGGTAGCCAGTGGATGCATTGTGTACAGGCTTTCCTTTCCCAGCCATGCAATATCTCTAACTGTTCACTGATATCACAAGACCTTAGATTATGCAAACACTTCAGCTATCAGTCAACAATATAATAACAATAACCAGGATTTTCCTTCTTTAAAGCCAGCTGGGAGGCATTCTTTATGAGAATAGCAGTTATATTTGTGCTTAGGTGGTTTGCAGAGCACTGAGTTCCTCCTTTGAAGTTTCAGGAGGAATTTTGGACTAGCAAAGTGTGATTACTGTGGTGCAACTTAAAATTACTTCAATCAGACTTACAGATATAGAATGACATATCTAAATCTCAGGGATTGTAAGTAGCTGCAGAAGTGTTGCCAAGATAATTTATTTTTCATCCTAATTAAAACTATAATTAACAAATAAACATTTTGCTAATAACATGCTAACAAATTTTCTGAAAGGTAATATAATCAGAGACTTATCCTTGATAGTTGCATGTTTCCATGGGCATTGAGTAAAAGACTTACAGATTTTGTTAGCTCTTATTACAGTTAGAATCAGGATCAGAATTTTTCATTAGAGACTGGAAAGTTAAAGTTTCTTGGACATGCAGCAGTTACTGGATTCATTTCTATTCCATGTTTTTTTTCATTTCATAGTAAGTGTTCTATCTGCAGTGACTCTGCAGACTAAAGACAGTATGCAGCCTTTTTACATACTTTTGACAGAGAGGAACTAAATATCTGTCCTGCACTACGGTAACAGTGAAGTATTTCAAGGTAGCTCAGTCAGCTGGATCTGTGTACCTCTTGTCTACACAGTCTCTGCTTTAGCTGTACAACTTGGTGGTCCTTAAAGGAATTGTCTTCCAAAATATTTTTGTATTTATTATGTTTGGAAACATAAAACTTTGGTAACATGATCCATTTGCACAGTTACTACGAAGAGAAATTGGTAAAACTGATTTTCTCATAATCTAATATTGTTCAATTTTCACAGGTTTTTAAAACCAAACAAGATGCCTGTTCAATGAAGCTGCTTACAGCTGTTTATTCTTAACATCTACATTTTTAAGATGCTTTGTGATTCTAAGTGAATCGGAGCTCTGGGAGTATAAAGAAGAGTTATTAGATGTTTTGGCCTGTAGAAAATGTTTTCCAAAAGCTTTGTTCACCCACAACATTTTGAAGGGAATTAGAAGAGGTGATAGAAGGGCATAGTTTGGCTGGCAAAGTCAGCCCTTCATGTTTAATTTAAAAAAACATTAAACTTTTCATGTTTAATTTAAAGAAACAGTAGAATGTTGGGATTTATGATCCTAATGATGCTGTGTCAGTGCTACATGATGTTAGTGGCATGCTTGCTGTACAGGCTGAGGATATATAGAAATGTTTTACTAAAAATGCCTTTTTTTGTTACTGAGGAAAAAAGAAAACAGCTAAGGCAGCAACAACAAAAACAACACATTAGGCATGCACTACTAGTCTAGCTAATTCTAGGGGTGCTATTAGCAGGCATTTAGGCAAATCTATTAACATTTAGCATCAGCACAAATGCAATTGCATTCCTACTTTTCATGTTTCTGGCAAAATATGCATGGCCATTCAGGGGAGGAAAAGGACATTTAAACCATTTGTTAGGTAGTACAGCCTAAATGGGGAAAGAAGTTTCAGTGAAAATGTTGAATTGAGAAAAAAATCTTGGCTCAAAACCGTTCCTTAAAAAGCCCGCTTTCTTAAAAACGTTGATCAAATCTTTGGTTGGTGTTTTCTGTGTATCGCCACTGATTTTAGTGTTGGAACGAGTCTTCAGCTTTTAACATGCTTCTATGTTTAACTGCTCAATCTTTAGTCTTGTGATCTTGGAATGCTTCTGGAAAAGGCAGACAAAGGAATCTTCAAGAAAAATTATCTCAAGTTAGAAATATTTTTAAATAAATTTCCTATATAAATATTCTATAACATAGCCAGCAACTCTATAGCAGGGCTGGCTGAAGGGGCAGCTACAGTAAGTGCCTTAGTTGTGACCATGACAAAGGCCAAATGCTCTGTTGTACATCCCCAAATACCAGTAGTGTACACCTGTTGTTATGTGGCGCTGCGAGTGGGAAAATGCTCATCTCCAGCTTAGATTTTCTTTGTGAGTTGACTCACATAACAAATTATATGAAATAAAATTCCTCTTCATCTTTATAGTTCTGGTACAATATTTGGGGAATAAATAAATAAGAGCTGTCATGGAGTCTTAAGTGTTACAATTATTTTTTCAGCACTGAAACTTGTCATGTACCTTTTACTTCAGGGCTCGCGCTTGTGGACAGTCCATGTATGCTTACCTCTACCAACACTGCAGTGGCTCCCTGCTTAAAGAAAGCAAATTGTTATTCAACTCCCCCTATTTTAAGAAAAAGACTTTTGATTTGTATTTTACAGGTTAGCTTGTTCTTTGAGCTCCCAGTCTGCTGCCTGGTATTGGGAAGGAGAATTTGGGAGCAAAACCTGAGGAGGGCCCACATGCTGTGGCCTCCTATATTACTATCATATTTTCTCCTATTATATTTCCTATATTACAACTCAGTATATAAAATTTTCTCTCAATTTAACCATGTGGAAAGTTTGAAATATCAACTGGATTTTGTCGTTTAGATCATTACGGACAGGGGTTGACACAAAGATGGTACTGTTACTCCATGTTGTAACTCCAAAGTAAAGAAAAAAAAAAAAGCAAAAAAAAAAAGTCTTCTTCTAGTCTTCGTAGTAAATTCCCCAAAAGCTTATTCTTTGAGCACAGTCCTCAATAAATTAGTTCTCCAGGTTTGGGAAGGTGGGACTATCTTCTGTATATGAAATAATGTGCCTGAAACCATTGTGAAATGAAACTGTTGAGTTTCTGGAGTACAGCACTGATCTCTATTAATGCAGTTTCTTTCCTGGTCTATTGAAGGCAGAGGTGAGGTTCAATATAGTCAGCACCACCTTTACCAATATAGGGCTGAAACAGGTAACCTGTGTCCAGGTGTGTCCAGAGGGCAATATGCAGCTAAGCTGAACGCTTCTCAGAGCATGCAGTAGGTCACCTAGCAACATTTTGGAAATAGATGGGAGTATCTCTAATTTTGTTCTAGTCTCCATTCTGCAGTGGAAGAACAATTTAGTAACTGTAGTGAATCATGTTTTAAATAACTATGAAGAAGCAAGAGTAGCAGGCTAATGCAGAAAAGGGATCTCTTAGTTTCTTTTGGCTTGCAGAAAAGGGCATGTTCCAGAAGACACTGCTGTTTTTCACTTCTTTGTATAGATACTTAAATTATAATTTTGCAGTGTTAGAGGTGGTTCAAGCAGGTAAAGCAAACTAGTCTTTGATTTAAATCATACAGTGCAAACTGTGCCTTATTTTATCAATATTTATGAATATTCTTATAAATGAATAATAATTATGTAATTACTGACTTCAGCTTTTCCTCAGTGATGTACCTGGAACATGGCACATAACGTCATTTTAATAATGAAAACTCCTTTCTGCCTGCTTTCCTTGAGCTAGCTGCTGCACCAAGCACACAGTAGTCACAGGAGATAAATACACAAGGATACCTCTGTCAGTACTGGGCAAAGAATGGAATGGGTACTATAAATATTTTCATTCCTAATAATTTCTATAGGATATAGCAATTCATGCAGTTGTTGATGAGCTCGGTTTTTTAAACATTCTCGGGGAGTATTGTTACTCTCTACAAAATTTTAATCAGGTCTTTCAGAGGCAATATTGAATTTAGAAAGTAAGTAGTTACTGGTTACAGCATGGCTTCGTTAGTATACAGGAAAATCACTCATTCCGTGGTGATTAACATCTATTCACATCTTGGAATGCATTACGGGCTCTAAATTATCATAGAAATTAATGCAATCTTGTTAAAGGGCTTAAAATATGGTAATAGATACAGCATACGAGCACCTGCAGCTCAAGGTACCAAAGTTATTAAAGTTGGATATAATTATATTTATTTTGCAAGCATCTAAGTGAGAGGGAGAATGAAAAACAAAGTTTAATAAAAATGAAAAAGACACTCAATTTGAAGTCCATTTAGCTTTTTAAAATAATCTTTTACTTACTAAGTTTATTGCCATTTCTGATGCCTATGAAATACTTAGTAAAGTCCACTTTGCAGCTCCAAATCTGTGGCAGGCAGATGACACTCCTTGCTCTGACTTCTCAGTAGTGGGTTCAGTTGACTGGGTTGCTCTTGATTTACACCAGAGCATTAGGAGAGAAATTTGTTGCACGAGTTTAATTTTTCAAGGTTGCTTATTACCTGTTCACTGTGCTTGCATCATTTTTAAGGGTCACTTGCAGATTAATTTTCTAGTAGTCTAACAGAACAGTGGGTATGAAAAACAAACTGTGGCAGCAGTGACAGTGTGTGGTAATGACCACAGAGAGCACAGGGAAAGGTGCCAGAGGTGTCATAAAGTGTGGGATGAAAGGCGTAGGGCGAGGGAGTATTTCTGTAGTCCTTGATAAGAGATGGCTACAGAGGTTTACTGCAGTGTTTGAGAAACCTAGATGGGAATGGTAAATACCACTTCTTCAAAAGGAAGATATTCACTTGATGCAAAACAATTATTTGTATTAAATTGTGTATAGAATTTGACTCTTCTTCAGAACAGCAGGTGAGAGACAAAGTGAGAACTGGAAGGTGAGGTTTTTGTGGCTAGTTTGAGCTTAAGTGTTCCTTGTGCATAAAGTGGAGCGTGTACAACACACTAAGTGTGAAGCCAGAATGCCAGGAAAGATTTACAGATAACAGAAATTAGCAGAAAATGCTTCTTATTATCAATACAGAAAAGCTGCATTTTAAATGACAGCCAGATGCTTGTTTACTAGGATTATAATGTTAATGGTAGTATTCTCTTCACAGTTCTGCATGCATAGCAGCTACTGAGATCACTGGAGATGCTGGGAGACTTTAAACTGCCCCCTTCCTTTTGTTTTAAATTGCATTTAAGTGAAATGATGAGTGCTGCTTGCATTGCTGAGCAATATGAAGGGACATGGCAATGGTAGCTACTTCAAGGGTTCTTCTCCTGTTTTGTTTGTTCTGCCAGACCTGATACAGGAAAGCAGGATCTTGCAGGTGAAAAGATAACCATTTATCAGTACTTCTGTTTCAGTTTTCTCAACAGTTCCTTCAGCACTAGAAGCTTTTACGTGACTGTCAGTATTGTATGATGATCTTAACGAGATAGAAGAACAAGATTTTACAGCATAGGAATGAATTCAAAATGGTTTTCCCCCTATTTGGAGTTAAGATGACAATTTCGTCCTTATATAGATGTCCCTGTTTGCCTACAACACTTGAGATTTACTTTAGCTTTTAGCTCAAGGCTAAAGATAATTAGTGAAACTGGAGAAAAAAGAAGGGATTAGGATGAAGGAAACAAAACCACAACAAAACAAAACAAAAAAAGCAACACAGAGAAAAGGGAGTCCATAAACAGTGTAATTATTAATTCATTCAGAAATAGGAGTGATGGTTTTCTAAAGTGAGATGACCAAATCCAATAACTAACATAATGTCAAGGCAATGATAATGGTATTTGTATATCTTTTAATTGGCTTTAACCTTTCCCTTCATGTGTGAACTATTAAAAAATTAAAGAGGAAAATATTTAGCGATACAGATTTATACTAGCTCATGGTTTGCACCATTTTAATGAGGTCAAGGCAATAAAGAATCTCAACAGATCCAGAGGTCTGGCCCATGACTGATTGTCTTCCCCTGCTGATACACAGTGTTGTGCCCAAGTCCGAGTTGCTGTTTAGATATGAAGTATAAATTTCTGCAGTTAGCAAGCAGTCTTGAATGATTTTCTCAAGAATAAGTATACAAATGTTTTGGAATGAAAATGAAATAACTTTTGCTTCCTGGCAGAAGGAAGATTGAAGTGGTTGAGAAAAAAGATCGATTTACAGAAAATTAACTCCCATGCACGAGTGTGTGTATGTGTGTCCATATATGTGTGTGTGTGTATGTATTTGGGGTGTACAGCAGTGTCTCCGCCAAATTGATCAGTGATCATAACTAGTAAAGCTATGAAAAGAATTTAGTAATCAATGTGCCGTCTTCCTAATGCAAGGTTGTACATGTGGTGGATAAGAAAGTGGTAGTTTCAGTGGAAGTGTAAATGGCAATTATTGCCAATTTTTAGTGCCTTCATTTATTGAAGATGATTGCTTTATTTGATTTGGTAAAAATGTACTTTGCATCAAGCTTATTTTGGGCCTGAATTTTTCCATTTGTACTTTCTGTCCATTTTATTCCCATGAAAATACCTGAAGCATAAATTGGGAAGTGGCCAAGCAGTGAGACCCTGGGCTTACATATACATATGCATTACAGTTTACTTAGTAAGCTGCAGTATCTAAAAATAGGATCGGTAAAGGCCTGCAAGATTGCTGACCATTTTCCTATGGGAAGCTGAAGTTGCTTAAGAGAGCAATACAGCTCCCCTTGCACTTAGGGGCACTGTGAGGAAATGCACTGCAAGACGTAGCTCCCGTGTAGCTGCCTTCCTTTCACTAACAATATCCTCACCTACAATTTCCAAGGAAAAAAACACTATGAAAGTAAAATAGGTATTTTTGTGACAAACAGCTACATTGTTGGTCTGAAAGTTTTATTAACAGTACATATTTTTATGACACTTTTAAAATAGTGAATTATGAATGATTGAAAATACCCTCCAGCTTAATTGAGAGCCATTATGCCTAGTAATTGCCAGTGATTTCTGCAAACAGCCGTTGTTCTCTGGCCTATTAACATAATTTGAATTTTTTATTGCACTTCATAATTATCTGTTGGAGTTAACAAACAGGCCCATTTGCTGAAGTGTTTAAGAACAAAACCCCAAATGGACTGCATCATGATATATCATTACTATTAACTGACCTTGCTTGGAACAGTTTTGTACATCAGGTTTTGATGGGGTCACGACTTCCACTGATAGAAGAGGAGTGTGGATTACTAGTTTTCATTTCAGTAAGTGTAGGTAGAACTGCATCTTTTAAAATTGTCTTTCATTCTTTCTTATGTATCTACTCCATTTCAATCGCAGTAGCGCTGTAACATGACCTCCTTGATAGCTGCTGAGAAACACTATTTGTGCCTTATCTATTTAACACATTTCATGTGTTCGCTGTGGCGAGTTAGCAAAGACAAGACCCCTGCTTAGATTTTAAGGTTTTTAGATGAAGGCTTTTCTTCAGTTCTATGGTTCTTAGAGAAAACCTTATCCGTCAACTTTCATGTACTGCAGTAAATACTGACAGTCTCTCCTGAATTCTGCATGACCTCTATAAATGTTTACATTTTACGTGAAAATATCGGTTCATACATTTACTATAATAGCATATTCTGGCATTGGTTTCTTACTGCCGAGATTGACATTTGCTGAAGAATTATTTTTAAATGGCAATTGTTACTTTTTGGGTTTTGGTTTGTACTTTCTGCTCTGATAAAGCCTTTCATTTGATGTTACTGCAGAACACTACAGACCCTCTTTGCTCTCCTTGCTTTCCTCTAACACATCTCATGCTGTTTGTTCTATAGGTTGTGTTCCATTGCAGAATGGAGTAACAAGATCAATGTGCCAGGTGCACATTTCAGTTTTTCTTGGTAACAGTTGTAGAAGACGAAGGCAGCTCAGCAGAGCAAGGAAGCTGTTGCAGGCTTTCCCTGCGTGCTGCTGGAGCTGGTGCTCAGCACTTGGCCGGGCATGCACAAAAAGTTCCTTCTGATGTCTGCACAGGGAAGGCTGGGGGTTTTTCCTCAGTCTTCAAAGTAAAAACAAACAACAAAACAAAACACATACACACACACAAGAGTATCTTTAGGAAAACATAGTGACAATGATTTTTCTATACTAACTATAGGGAGGATATGTTACTGATGAGGAGCTTTTCCTGTCTTGCTAATGTATCTGCAGTTTATATAGATGCTTTTCATCAGTTCTTCATACCTTTGGAGAAGCTAGGGAAGAGATTGTACTATTGCTCTAAACTAATTCGTAAAGTGAAGCTGCTGCTGCTTAATGTACTTCTGTGCCTGCAAGCAAGATGTGTATGTATAATGCAAACAGGAACAGTTAAATGTCTTTTCTGGTGCCCATTTTATCCTTTTAAACTGAGATTCAGTGTCTTATTACTATTGTTTTTCCCAGCATACAGCATACCGTCATTTGTAATAGAAAAACCTCCATTGTCAGAAACATCTCCGAGTTGTTCCTATTTCTGTCATTCTTCTTCATAGAAATTGGTTTAAACAGGTTTTTCTTCCTTGAGCGTTTAGACCTTGGGCCTTCAGGTAATCTTCTCAATTAGTCCCTGGGGCTGCAAAGAGACAGGAAAGTGCAATTCCCTTAACAGCAGCTAAAATTACAGGTTCAGGTTAAAATTAAGGTACAGGCTTTAAACAATCTGTTATTGGGGAAAAAAGAAAAAGGATAGGAAGCGATAGAAGTCCTGGACTTCTAGCTTAAAGTAAGGAGACTGAAATCCGTGACTGACTTTTAGGGCTAATTAGTAACTCTGGCAGGTGGTGCGTCAGGCTCTGCATGCTGCGTCTCTGTCTGTCTTCTCTGCCCTAGCTTCCTCTGCGTTTCCCGGCATTCCCTCAGATCTTGTGGTCAGTCTTTGTAGGGCCCAACAGGAATTCTGAGAATTGGGGATGGCAGAAAAGGATCACTCTGATAAGCATTTTGCCTTAGGCTATTTGCTCATTTAATTCATTTAAGTGTCAAATAGTTTCACTCATCATCTAGTGCTTTTTTCTGTGGCAAAAACATTTTACATTTCCCTTTACATTCATAGTTAGAAAGCATATACCAAGAAATTGGTGTAACTATTAGGAAACCAATGTTAGTGACGAAAAGACAGTCTTTGCTGTGAGCGAAGAGAAGCAGTTCATAAGCAGCTGTAGTTTATTTGTTGTGTTTGTTTTTATTTTGGAGGAAACATCATTCCAATGAATCAACAGACCCGGCTCTGCACCTGCTTTCCAGCCAGGATTGTGCTGCAAGCAGAGTACTTCTAGGGGGCTGGGGGGCCTGTAAAACTGCAGCAGTATGACTGACTGTGCATGCCTCAGCCAGCAGCAAAGTTCAGATTCCAGTAGGCCCAGAGCTTTCAAAGGATTAAAATGGCAATTCTTTTCTTCAGGGTTGTTTTGGTTGTGGTTTCGCCATGATGGGCAGCTCAACTCCACCACAACCACTCTCTCACTCCTCCTCAAAGGATGAGGCAGAGAAAATATGATGGAAAAGGTCTCAAGGGTTGAGAGAAGGACAGGGAGATCACTCACCAGTTGCCATCACATAACTAACTTAGCATGGGGAAATTAATGTAATTTATTGCCTATTGCTAGCAGACTAGGGCAGTGAGAAACTAAAAGCAAGCTACAAACACCTTCTGTGCCCTCCCACCCTCTCCTACTTTCTCCCTGTGAGTGGTGCAGCGGAACAGGGAATGGGAACTGTGGTCAGTCCATAATGCTTCATCTCTGCCACTCCTCCATGGTCACTCTCTGCCCCTGCTCCAGCATTGGGTCCTTCCCCAACTGATCCCAGCTGGGCTCCCCACAGGCTGCAGCTCTCCAAGCACTGCTCCAACACAGCTCCATGCCACCAGCCCATCCTTCAGGCACTGCTCCAGCACAGGGCCCACAGGCAGCAGCTCCCCCAGAGCTCCTGCCCCACTGCGAGCTCCTCTCCATGGCTGCAGCCTCCTCCAGGCCACAGCCGCTGCTGCACCGTGTGCTCCTCCATGGCTGCACATGGAGACCTGCTCTGGGTGGTGCCCATGGGCTGCAGGGAGGAGCAGGGAGGAGTAGCCTGCTCCACCATGGGCCTCTCCTGGGCTGCAGGGAACTTCTGCTCCACCCTTGGAGCTACTTCTGCCCTCCTTCTTCCCTGACCCTGGTGGCTGCAGGGCTGCTTCTCTCCCATTGCTCACTCCTCTGTCTCAGCTGCTGTTGTACAGCAGCAGTGTTTCTCTTCCTTCAGTCTGCTCTCCCAGAGCACACCCACATCACTCATGGCCCAGCTCTGTGTGCAGCAGGTCCCTTCAGAGCAGCTGGAGCTGGCTCTGATCTGCTGTGGAGCAGTGCTGGGCTCTGCCCAGAGGGCACCGGGCAGCCCCTGCTGCCACGGCATTGCCACGTAAACCCACCACAGCAAGGTGGAATGAATGGAAATATTCTTGATATGCGTTCTCTTACAATTGAAAATGTTGAAGTAGATGTTATATGAGTGTAGCTCTTCATGCTTTAGTGTGGGAGGCTTTTTTTTTTTTTTTTTTTTTTTTTTTTTTTAAAAAGGGGAAAAAAAAATCAACTTATTTTT
>WBMW01005527.1:2314705-2542826 GCA_013396635.1 Penelope pileata
CGCAGAGTTTTGTTATTTATGTCCTAACCTAAGTGAGATTTATCTAGCAGGAGAATATGGAAAATTCCACTGCAAATATAGTAAGGTTTGAGACTGAATTTTTCTGATTATAGTTTTTTCTATTGAAAAGGATGTCAGGAGCGTGGGATGGCAGCATACAGGTTGTGGTTTTTACTCTGACAAAATTTATGGCAAAATTTAGAGAGTCTGAATTGAATTCTATGAGTCTGACTCCTAGAATAATGTTCTTTTTTGTAAGTTACGTATAGCTGCCTAAGTGTGGGCAAAAATATACATAAATATATATGAAATTATTTTTCCTGTAAGTCATTGTTAGGTAATAATACTATACTGTGTTACAATTAACTAACGAGGTTGGGTTGCAGCTCTTCAGGATGGGTTTTTGTAATGGGTGTTTACACCGTGCCTGCTCACATGTCTCTTACATTTCTGTAATTTATGTCACGTGTGTTCCCTGATTCCTGCCGTGCACATAAGTGGAGTATTGAGGCCAGGGAGTGTTCATCCACAAAACTCCATAGGTCTATTGAGGGGGGGGGCAGGGAGGAGAAAGTAGAAGTATGGAAAGCACATCTCAAAAACCCTTCAGAAACTGATAAGCAGCCTGTTTCTCTTCTTTGTGTCTCGTATATATGTATGATAATGCTAAGAGTGACTGCAGGTGGTACTTTTTACATTTTTCTTTTTTTTTTTTTTCATCTGGTGATGAGTTTTGGTTTCTTAGGGTAACGGCAATGGCAGTATCTCTTTCCCAAATGTGTTACTGTGATTGAGATGAACAGAACTCTTCTTAACTGTCTTACAAGTCTCTGGACATGAGATGGTCTTCTCTGCAGCCCTGCTGCTGCCTTGCACTGTGGCCACGCATGGCAGGTTCGTGCTGGTAAGCTCGTCACCCATTCTGACCCTGTCACTTCCTCAGTCATGGACTCCCTGGATAGAGATTGCTGTGCTTTTGGATCTCGTAGCTAATGATGCTGTCAGGGGCATCGCTTAAACAGCCTCTTTAGATGTAAGTAAAAGGAAATGTCATTCTCTCTAAAACATGAAGTAATTACTGGAGTCTAGAAACTTGTTTCTGGAAGGACACTAGCAGGACTTGGAAGTCAGTGACAGACTTACTAAGCAATTTCCTCTGCTTCTCACTTCCAGACAAGTCATGATGGAAAAGCCCAAAAAACATGGCCTCACTTTTCCTTTTTCAGGCATGCCAGAAATTGCCAGTGAGCATTGTCTGAATTTTGAGACATCCAAATCAGAAGTCAGGAGCCCTAAGAGTCCTCAGTCTCCTTTCTGCCCCTGTTCTACAGACAGGTTGAGCCACCACCCAAGAGTTCAGTTTTGTTTTCATCCCAGAAAAGCTCTCAGTTTTCAGTCCTGAGTTCTTAGGAGATCGTGCATTTTTCAAAAGTCAGTCAGATATATGTTCTCATTTTGGTGGACTTACTAGTCCTGGGAACTGAAATGATTTCTTCTGGTGCTTCCCACCAGCAGTGGCCATCCACTGCCCCAGCGCTGAGCCCAGCTGAACGGTCAGAAGGCGGCTGTGGCTCCTGCTGGTGGCACAGTGCCTACCTCGGGTACACTCAGGAATTGAAACTCAAAGCATTCCCTGATGCCACATGTCACTTGAAGAAGACAGCTTATCTGTAAAACTGGTATTGTTAGACACATATCTGCTGTATTTTTGTCTGATTCTTTGGATATTCTTATGAACGTTGTAGTTGCTTCATCAACTTAGACTGTAAATGGAAAGCTTCACTTGCTTGCATGTACTGTTGTCAGCAGGAGCTGTTTTTCAGGACAGATAGGGAATCCTATCTAAGTTACCAGTTTCAGTGGCATTCTTCCCTGTGTATTCTTGAAATGCAGAATGCAGCCAGAATGATTATGTTAGCTTTGAACTAAATGCTGCATGCTAAGCCTTCAGATATCTGCAGAGCTTACATCATTATTTTTGCCTCTGGACTTCACCAATGCAATCTGAATGCTGATGCCCATTACATGTATTTCTGTTCCCAGTGTGATAAAACTCTTGGCCTTATTCTCCTAATAAGATCTCTTGTATGCAGTTCTCTCCCTCCTGAAGCTCATCTTCAAACAAGAAGATAGTGACCTTGCTCCAATCACTCCTTATCTCTCTGGCATGTTGCTCCAAAGAATTTTATAATTTTCACACTCCTGAAAGTTTTCAAGGCATTAGTAATGTCTTATCCTTCAGGAGGGGCTCATTCTTGTTTGAATTTGAAATTTGATGTTCATTTATGCCTTATTCAACCTCTGTCTATCTGTGAAGCTGTCCTTAATGAGAAATCTTTCTTTAGAAGAAATCTTCACACCGGTGTCTGATCTGCATATTCAGCTTTTGTGGGTGCATTTCTGGGGATGGTTGTAGGCCTGTGGCATCATTACCAGCTACAAGCGCAGCCTGATTTTTGATCGTTGACTACAAGGCAGATTTTAAGCCTTAGGGACTTGGAGTGGAACAGTAATTGAGGAATGGTTTCATTAAAGTTCCTGGGTTGATGAAGAGAGATGTGACTCTGTTAAAAAAAGAAAAAATGGAAATAGTGACTGTGTGTTGTCTACTATATAATCGTATGCAGAGGGGAGAAAAATCAAAAGGATAATATAAAGAAAATAAAAGAAAAAATTAAAATATATATTTAAAAAAAAAAAAAAGCAAGAAGACCCTTGCAGAATGAAGTGTCATGTAGCATGGAAGCCCAAAGCTATCGCAAATCAGAATACCCTGCAGAAGGAGAGTTACCAAGTTTTCCCTTCACTGTAAGAAACAGGGTAAATGACAGGAGGAAGTCATGAGGAAAAGAAAAAAAGGGAGGGCAGAAAGTGTTGTTGTTTGTTGCTTCAATTGGAAATACTGTATTCAATATCTTTCTGTGCCATTCATGCGTATATGCAGTATGAACATTTATATGAACAAATATTTGAAGAACTGGTGTTATGTTTTCTTACTGAAATTGTAACACAACAGCTTTTTGACTTTGTTTTCCCTTTTGTAGTATGTGTATCTGTTGTATGTTTCTTTGGGTATATTACACAATTACATTACTGCTGTCGATAGAGGTAAGTATCCATTACATAGGATTTCTGTCACTGCACAATGAGGTAAAAATCTAATTTATAGAAGCTTTATTACGTTAGTATTTGAAGAGTAGATATAAATTGTATCAGCTCCTGTTTTAAATTGTGGACTTGAATTCTGAAAACAATGTTGTAACAGAAGACCAATGTTACCATATACCACAGGATGTTTTATAGTACTGTAGGGTAACGTGAATCCCATCGTGAAATGATGGGAAATGAGAATCATTTCCATGAGAAATGGAAGGTTTCAAAATATGATTGTTAAGGTATCTGCAGACACAGGAGTGTTTATGGCAAGAAGTTTACAGAACCTGTAAAGCTCAGTCTGCTCAGTAACACATTGAACTTATTTGACCAAGATATTAGTATCCGACAGTATGAACTAAACCCATTATTTCTCTCTTATAGAATATATAGTAACTAATAAATTGTATTTATTGCACTTTTTATAGCCTAACTGCTAATGTTCACTTCTCATCAGTAGTTTTACAACCAGTCCCTCAACTGTATTCCTGCAGAGAGTTACCCTTCAGACTCATTTCCCAAGGAAACAAAACTTAGGTACATCTCTGCATGTCTTTCTGTTCCTCTTCAGTAATTTTCAGTTCACTTCCTTTCAAGTTTTACAAAAGGATGGGTGTCTTAAGATGTTTCTACGTGTTTCAGGGAGTAGGGGAGGGAGAGCCATAGAGGGAGAAGCAGCACCACTGGAGCCCAACTACCATAGCAGGAAAGGTGGTGGTGGGAATTTAATAGACACCAAAAATCAGCTTGACAGAAAAATCATGAATGCCCCAACCTCAAGAAAGGCTTTAATCATGTTTGACAGCTTATTGGAAAATCTGACCGCAAGACAGATGGGCAGTAGGTTCCATGGCTCACAGACATCTATGTTTTTCAATTAACACCTACTTATGGACAAATCTTCTTGGGCAAATTCAGCCCCAAAAATGCAACATTTCATCAACTCGATAACTGTTGGTTCATCTATGTTACAAACAGAAATGTAGTCATTAGAAATGTTACCTGATCTTCAGGCATTTGGACTGTATTATTTCATGAAGGTAACTATGTGATTGGATGTCCTGGCAAAAGAATTGTCTTTGGATTTCCATCTGTCTCAATATATTCTGTGAAAATGTACCTACGTTTCTTTAAAATGGGTTCTGTGTTTTGCACAGAAGGCAAAATCTTATTTCATCTCATCACCTCTCATGTACTACATTTTTATAGCAGAGTTAATGTATTTCCGTATGACATGGTAAATGAAAATTTTGAATATATAAAGTTTCTTCTTTTAAATTAATACACTTGAAGCAGAGCCAGAATATGTGAGAATTAAAAGCACAACGTGTACACTGTGTCACCTTCCTATCTAAGGTGTGTCAAACCTTAGTCTTGCTGCTTGTTTCCTACACATTGCAAAGAAATGATTTGAAACTGTTCTTTCTCAATTGCTTCCTTGAATGTTTAGAGTATGTGCTGTGGTATTTCATAAGAATAGCACAATCATGAATAATAACAGTAATTATTGGTGTCATCAATATTGGAATTATTTCTCGGTAAATGCAAGTCTGCAGTGAAAATATTCCGTACCTATTGAACGTATTGCATAGAAGAGGGTAGATGGAGGCTGCTGTGGAGTAGCTTAAACTGATTTTTGTCGTATGATAACTTTGTCATTTAGCCTTACCATCAATTTATCCAGAATTAAAAATATAATGAAAAATAAGCATAATAGTCACTTGTCTATCTCCAGCTGTTTTTGTTATTTTAAATCTTTTGAAGGTAGGAAAGTAGTTTGTGCTGTTTGCTGGTATCAAACAGTGAAAGTATCTATGGGTACTTTCAATTGATTGCTCTTCTTTTTTTTTTTTTTGTTTTTAAATCCTAATGAGCTAAGCCTTCATGTAGTTCATATAAAGTGAAGGGTTCTTGTTTCCAGAAATGAGGGAGTTGTAACTAAGGAGAAAGACAGCATGTATTTGCTCTGCTACTGTTTCTTTAAAAATGATGGAAGTAAAGATGCACCATTTTATATGGTTTTGCTGCATTTTAACATTTGTAGCTAACATACAGCAGATCTCTCTTTCCCTCACAGACTTTGGCAGGATCACAGAGGTCATATTTTCCTGTGTTTAAATTATTCATGAACAATTTCTCCAATGCACTAGATAAACTCGCAAAAATGGGAATGCATGTTTCTCTTATTCCTTTCATCCCTATAAACAGTAGCAGTCTAAGAGGCGATGCACAAATAAAAATATATATATCTTCATTTGTGTGCGTTTGATGAATGGATTGATATAAAGTTATGAGAGGAAAGTTCAGAGAAGCAAAGAATAACAAAGAATTTGGTTTTTTCATTACATTCATTGCTGATCTTTGATCCCTGTGTCCTCTTCCCAGGTCGTCCCATTCCACCTACATCCTCGTCTAGCCTTCTCCCATCTGCTCAGCTGCCCAGTTCTCATAATCCTCCACCAGTTAGCTGCCAGATGCCATTGCTAGACAGCAATACGTCCCATCAAATCATGGACACCAATCCTGATGAGGAGTTCTCTCCTAATTCATATCTACTAAGAGCATGTTCAGGGCCACAGCAGGCTTCCAGCAGTGGTAAGAAAAATTGCAAGCATATGAAGTTTGTTTGTGATGTGTTTGTGCTGGTTTAATTTTTTTTTTCTTTTTTCTTTTTTGCGTATGTGTTCTTATATCACCATAAAGTCAAGAGCATATATGGAAATGAGGCAAACCAAAATTCTTAGATTTGTTTCATTGAAAGTTTTTTGAAAACACAATATAGATGTTTTTCCATCATTTTACTACAGAGATCTTTTTAATTTTAAGTCTTAGAAGCAGTGTAGAATTATTACTGAAAGCTTGTCGTCCAGGGTATTTATTTGTCAAAGTATGTTTCTTGTAAAAGAGGAATGCACACAGTGCTCCTTTGTTCTGCATAGCCTAGTTCAACATCTAATGCAGGTAATGAGGTTCTGTACCCAAAAGTGTGTTGCTTCTGCCAGTCTATGTATATTTTTGTTTCAGAATCTGATTCTATACTCTCAATGATATTTTTAACTGAGATACTGGTATTTTCAGCAAGCTGATTGTCCTTCAGCCTTTTGTTTTAAAATATTTGCAGTTCTTCTATCAGCCAAATATTCGGTAGTGCTTATGGTTTTCTTTCCTTCTCTCTCTCTCTTACTCTTTCTTCTTTTTTTCTTAATTTTAAACAAATGCCTTATTTTCATTTTGGTGTCTAGAAATTGAGGAATGAAGATGCAATCTCTTTTTAGAAAAGAGATTATAAGCAAAACAAAAAGAGGCTATTATTTTTTGCCTCATTTTAAATACAGTTTCTGATCTGCTCAAGATCTCTCTTACTTGTGAAAGTATAGATCTGAACAGTATAGGTGCTGTGGAAATTTTTGCCTTGTGGATGCATAAAGTAGATTTAAATTATGCCCTTTAAATACTGGCTGGTGGTGCATGGTGGGAAGATGAGGCAATGAGCAGAAGTTGAAAAATAAAGGATTCAGATTGGACATCAGGTAGAATGTTTTCCCTAAGCATTGGATTAGAACAGGTTTCCTAGGGAGCCTGTGCAGTCCTTGGACGTTTCCAAGAACAGATTGGTTAAAATCCTGAGCAACCTGGTCTGATCTCAGAGCTGTCCTGGATTGGCAGGAGGTCAGACTAGAGGCATCGTGAGGTTACTTCCAACTTGAACTATCCTTTAACTCTATAATCCATTTGCTAAGATGTTTTTAAATATCATATTCAATAGACTTACATAAAGAAATAATAATTCAGAGATTGAGTGTGTTTCCTGTCTTGGTTTTGAGGTTTGAGGGTAGAAAATGTGATAACAGTAATTTTTCTTGCTTTTGTTTTAGAGAGATATAGGATGATCTCAGGAGCCACAAGTCTCAAAATCTCTCTTTGTAATTGAAAATTCATCAGAAACTATAGAAATTATTAAAACAAAAACCTAGATATGTGGATAAAATATTTTTGAGTCAGTATAGCTTCTGTAAAGGTTAGTGCTGTCTTAGAAACCTTCAGGAGTTCTTTGAAGGAGACAACCATTTGTGAATAAGAGTGATGTATTTGATGAAATGTCTTTGTATTTTGCTCTCAGCAAAATCTGTCACTAAGTGTTTCAAGGAAACTAAACTATCATAGGGTTAGAAAGAAGGTCCCTGCATGGTAAGGTGTTTGAAAGACAGTAAGTGGAGATTGTGAAGAAATATCAAAAAGACATTGTGAAACCAAGTAGGAGAGCAATAAAATTATGAAAGAAATTCAGAGCAGAGCAAAGTGACACTCATGGAAAGTGCAATTCTGGTTCACTGGATAGTGGTGGACCACTATGAGTAAGGAGTGAGTTCTCGGGGATGAGCATGTTTCATCTTGGAGCTCAGGAATGGACATGCGTTGAAAGCAGGGGAGAAAAAAAAAAAAAAAAGAACAAAACAGAACATGAGAATATCGTTTGGCTAAAGGATGTGGTGTACCAGTTTACAAGGGCTTAAAAAGCAACTGTAAGAGTGACTGGGAGAGAGATACAGTGAAGGTTGCTTAGTAGAAGAAAATCACAGCCAGGGAATAGAGGCTTGAAGGCTCCTTGAACCCTGGGTACTTGGTATTCACAGCTGCTGCTAGAGACCGAGCGTGGCTTTTCTTTTGCAGTCAAATGAAGCAAGCTGCAGTAAAAGAACATCCAAAAATTTGGTGGAAGAACTCTTTCTGTTTCGCACTTGTTCCTGTGGACTGACACAAGGAACCGTTTTGGCATGCTCAAATATGCTTTGATTTGTTTACGAATGGCTGAGTTAATCGTTCTGTACTTTAGTGCTTTTTCCTGAAAATATTCAGTTTTCTTCTTAAATAAACTCTCATATTATGGCTTGCTTTTAGTTTTCAGGGCATAGAAAAAAGCATAATGATCAACACTGAGAATATTTTGTAGCATGTGCTCTTTTAGATTTAGTACATCCTCTAGAAACTCATCAGACTTTTTTTTTTAAGCTAGGTAATTTGTTTCGGGTAGAGAGCTTATAAGAAAATACCACAGACAGCGACATACGGTTCAGACTGGGAAAGCTCACCTTTTTTGTCTCATCCTTCTTTTTGAAAGATTTTCAGAGCAGCTTTTATATGGTATGGAAATGTAGACTGTGTTTTCATTAGTTGTATGTTAGTAATTTATATATGTACATACATAAAAATTGTATTTTTAAAAAATGTTTTGGGGGCTGTGTAAATTTAGCGACCTCCATCTAGATGTTTGGTAAATATAAGTATTTTGTTTAAATTTGGGTTTGGTTTAAAATGAAAGATTTGAAGACATTTAGATTTAAGGTTTAGATTCCAGGAAATCTTTGATCGGTAATAAGTGTTAGTTAGCACTGTCTGGTTTCTTCTTTTTAAACAATTCTATTGCAGTCTTCAAAGTACCTACTAAAGATGAAATATTTGCAGAAGATTTATACTGATTTCATTGTATAGGTGTCCTTCTGTTTGGCTGATTGTGCACTTAATGCTTGCTACAGCCTCTGTAATTACAGGTTAGCTACTCAGCAAGCTTAAGTCATCTTCGATATCATAAGATAGTCATCCATATGCACTGCCTTATGCTCGTCACAATAGCCATTCTTGATACTGGAAAATTAAAAAAAAAAAAAAAAAACTTCAAATTTTCCATCAGATGAGCAACCTATTGTTGATATTATGAAGGCCTTTAATCTACAATAAATCTTTGTTAGAACTCATCAGAGCTTCTAGTTTGAGAGAAATGTGATTATAGCACTCTTAAAATGACATTACATCATCGGGGTGATTGGTTTATCATTTGGAGAACCGACATCAATCATAACTAGCACAACCACAGAGTAAATGAATTCAACCTTTCTACTGCTGAACAATGACACAATAATTGCTCAAAATCAGACTTAAAATGAAATCAGAAAATGCACTTTCTTTAAATACGATGTTAACCTAATGGAATATGTTATTAAAAATCATGTTTGAGGAAATTCTATGTAATTAAAAATATGTGGAAATGCATTCCTTTTTTCCTCTCATTAGAACCTGATTTCAGTTGCAGAATCATTTTCTATGCAACAGATATTATGCTGTTTTTAATTGAACTCCCATCACTTACATTCCTCTGCTTGTATTTCTTAATATAATATGCAGCACAATTATATGTGATGAAGGACAAGAGGTTTTTGAAAGCTGGTACACCTGCTGATTGTATTTTGAAAAACACAAATATTATAGAAGGAAATGAGACCTTTTACACGTGAAAAGTTAGTGGATTTTTTTATTTCTTGTAGAAGAAGGTCAGTTCCTGTCACACTATTTTCGAAGATGGTTTCTTAGAGCTACAGTAAGAAAAGATGTATTTCTTCTCCATGTATTCATTCTATGTATTTTCTTTCTGGTAACATAAGGTGACTCATCTTGTTGGAATGCCATTGTAATGGCTTCAAGCTCAGTACAATAGAACAGACTGGTTTTCAGTCTTACAGAAATAAAAGATAAGGGTTTTTATTGCCAGCATCTTTGCTTTAATATTTTATGCAGTGTTATTAAAGCAAATTTTAAAATACCAATAGAAAAAAGTATTTTTTTTCCAAAGAAATAAGACACCTAGCTTGTATCTCCTTGCACAATAGTTATTGATCTTATGGATCCATAATTAGATATATTCGTCATCTTCCAACAAGAGGAAAGTAGATGCAGAATGGGTTTTGGAATATTTTGAATTTGGGAAAAAGATGCATCTCTAAACCCTGAGAATATGTATTAGACATTGTCTTGATTCCCAGGTTATTGAAGTTTAACTGAAAGGGCAATCAAGCCTAGTTTTCCGGTGTTAAATGTATTTTTGGCTAAGGGACAATAATATAAAGCATTTGGCTCAATGTAACTGTATTTGCCTGCAGAGTACTTCGGATGCTGCTTAGAAGACAGAGTTTGCTTTGATTTTTTCATAAGCAGTTGTTGTCAGCTAGGAGAAGGGAATGGAGAAATAAGTTGGCTACAATAATTCTTGTTGTTTAATGTTGTCTGTGAATTAGACTTGAGCTAAAATATAATCAATTCCCTATGTTTATGACAGTAAGTTATTATGTAAAATATCAATATTCATTATATTCAGTGTAAGTATCTAGAAGGATCTCCTGCGATCAACAAGATAATACCCTTTTAGAGGATCTCTTAATTATTATGTAATTTAATCTATGCACCTCCTTGCAGTAGATTAATATTTATATATAATACATACGTATTTATATATATTTTTTTTTTCTGTAGGAAGCCAGAACTTCCATTAATACTCTGTAGCTCATGGTCTTATTTGAAATCCTGCTCTGGGAGTGCTTGTTTTATAATCTTCTACAGTCCAGCATCAAGTTTCAAGCATCATTCAGTTTCTAGTGTACTATGCAAACCCATACAGAACGTGTCATCTTTAAAAAATAAATGAATCCTATAGAAAAATAATTGCTCCTCCTTCAGATGGTTAAGTGTCATCCCCTACTGAATGGAGAACGTGGTTTCTGTGTCTGCTGATTTATGTGACAGAAAATAAAGTAGAAACAACAAAAATCTAGAATCCTTAGCTGAGTTTTTTCTCATAAAAGATGGACTTTGGCTTACTTAGAGACTAAATGAAAGGGAGTGGATGTCTCAGTAGGCAGCACCTTCATCTTTTTTTGGAGAGACATGGGTTTAAACTGTAGATAAGAAGCCTAGGCGCGTGTGGGGTCTGCCAGCATGAGATCCAATCACTGGATTGCTACAAGAGCTATTCCACCATTAAGTGGGCTCAGCACAGAGATCATTTCAGCTTCTGACAGGAATCTCGTGAAGTTACACAAAGGGAAGTGCCAAGTCCTGACCCTGGTGAGTGATGGCCATCGCCCTGCAGCAGCACACAGGTTCCTGCCAGCCGAGAGGTGCCTGGGGACACCAAGCAGGCCGTGAGGCAGCAGTGTGCCCGCGGGGCTGTGCACGGCCACCAGGGCCGC
The DNA here is from genome assembly GCA_013396635.1 of Penelope pileata. NCBI lineage: Eukaryota > Metazoa > Chordata > Aves > Galliformes > Cracidae > Penelope > Penelope pileata. The sequence continues at coordinate 2,325,877 of WBMW01005527.1, forward strand.
GTTAGGCAGGCACCGGCAGCAGTCGGGAGATGTTTCTCTGCCCAACCCAGAGGGGAGGCAGCTGGAGCACTGACTGCTGCTGGCCCCTGGTACAAGCGAGAGGGGTTTAATGCAGAGAGTCCAGCCATGTGCCATCAGGGTGACCAGGGGCATCCGTGCACCAGGAGAGGCCGAGGGAGCCGGGACTGCTCAACCTGGAGAAGGCTCTGAGGGAGCTCTCCCATGGGCACTGATACCCTGGAGGACGGAGGCACAAGCCAGGCTCTGCTCAGTGGTGTCCACTGAGAGGGGAAGAGGAAATGGGCAGAAGTGGAAATACAGATAATAGCATTTAGAAATAAGAAATAGCTGGTGGATTTTTTTTGTTTGTTTTACCATGAAGGTGATCGGTCACTGCCCAGAGGGGCTGCAATGTCTGAGTCCTTGGAAGCACTCAGAACCTGGCTGGGAACCGTGGCCTGCTCCAGCTGAGCCTGCTTGGGGTATGTGGCCTGTTTAAAAAAACCTTGGTTTCTTTTGTTTTACTTTGGTGCTTATTCTTTGTCTTGTTCTGGTTTTGTTTATTTGGATCTGTCGCATGGCTTCTGAGGTCACATGGAGAGGAACAGAAATAGAGAAGAAAAGTTTTGGCCCTCTTCAGAGTCACTTTTCTGTTGTAGCAACTGTACCCATCTGTTAATTGCTCAGCAGCATGTCCTCCTGAAGCTGCTTTCAGAATGTGTCATTTCAGAATTTGCTAAGTTACACCTAGGTCAGCAGCAGCTTAAAGGAACCAAGGTTCTATGGAGGCAGTTAGAGATGGGTTTTTTTAATCATTATTCTGATCTCTACCTCCAAAAGGCAGCCTGCTCTTACGTTTGTGTATACAATTATTTGGGAGCAGTGCTCCCTGCTCAATATATTCACATGGAAATACCATAAGCATTTTTTTTCTGTTGACATGTTACAGCAAATAATTGCAACAAAAAGTTGCGGAGTTATCATTTTAATTTCTATTTCCAAAATAAGAGGAAATTATGTACATTTATTTCTGGATTCATCATTATTATTCAGAAGTCTTGTGTGCTAGGCTTTCTCCCCCACTCAGCACCCATGGATGTTATGTGCTGTCCCAGATGGAGAAGAAAGCTAAACTAATTTCAAGAATTCCGTGAAAAAAAAAATATATATATATATATGACGTTATTTTCAATGTGTTTTAGGCCAGTCACATTTTAATTCTGTTTCATTTCTTGCGGAGTAAATCTAAATTTGCAGCTGTGGATTGAAATTAGAACTGGAGGAGTAGCATGATCAGTGTTTTCCCGTTGAAACTGAAGGTTGTACTTTCGCTTAAGTACTAGCTCCATGTTGCTGCAGCTATTACGATATTATTGCTGGTGCTAATCTATGTAGCATATGTTGATGATGCCAGCAGATGTCTGAATTTCAGCCAGAAGACTTGATTTTAGCTATTAGATTTTGCAGGAACGTTGTAATTATTAATTTATGAATTCATAACAGATAAACAAATCTCAAACAGAAGGTTGTACGGTAATAAAAAAAAAAAAAGATAATGCACTACAAAAGCTATAGACTTGAGAGCAGTTTCTAATTCTGTTGTTCTTGCATTCTTCTTACGCCCACCATGGTACTGAGGGTTGCAGAGATTGTTCTTTGCTGTTTTCCCTTCATTTTAATGTAGTGCTGGTGAATGTGTTTAACTGGCAGCCTCTGTGTTGTACTAGCAGCAGCACAGCAAAGCAGTTGCAGCAGTAACTTTCCAAGGTTTGGTTTCTCCAGCAGGTTACTCTGCTGTCCTCTGACACTTCCCATAAAGGCTGGGGAACAAGTCAGGTAATATGGCTGTCCAGGGACTGGCTTTTCTCATTACCAAACCTTATTTTGTCCCATAGCTGCTAGTCTGACGTCACCAATCAATGTCACACATTTGAAATTTAAACACTAGATACTGTTGTTTCATGCCATTGTGCCAAGAAAATGAGTGCCTAGACATGGTGCCTTGCTTGAAAACTGAAAAGTCCCATGGATGTTATAACTACATGTCTCCTGGTTCCCCCTTGCTAGATCTGGCAGTTTGTGTTCAAGTAGGGCATTTTTTCCTTTGTGTGCATAAAAAAAACCCAGACCTATAACAGTTCTTGTTAATGCTCTCTGCTGTAAGTTGTGTTGTGTTGGAAATAATGTCTCAGGCTTTCTAATAATGTTGTCTTTTGATACAGTTTTAATCTTCTGAACTGACACTGCCTTTCTCATTGGCCATGGCATAGTTTTAACAAATTCCACAGTGGATTCTGCAGCAGTTTACATGGAAAGGCAACATTTAGAAAGCATTTCACATTTTTAACTGTCATCAGCACAGTTTGGTGGCTGATTCAGAGTGATGAATCAAGCATGTGTAAGCCATGTGCACTTCAGGCTGTAAAATTGAAAACATTTAGGATGTTATTTTTTTGAGAATTATTTGCAATATTTGTACGAAGGATGCTCTGTAATGTTTTTTGGCTACTTTTAATGTGAGTTGTCATTTTTGTTCTGTTTTTATTTAGTGCTAATGAAAAGCTGAATCGATTCCTCCTTTCTCCCTATAAATCCAAATACATACTCTTACAGCATCTTAAAGGCAAAGAGACACTTCTCATCTGAGTCAATATCCTATTTATGAATTTCCTCATTTTGATGAGGCAAAGCTATACACTTTCACTTTATTTGCTTTATTTAAATAGTGAATTTCTCTAGCAGTCAATTATTATTCCTGGTTATAGAGTTACTTGAATAGATTTATGGTTATACAATACCTATCTTTAATGTGCTTATAAATATTAGCGTTACATAAGACAAATCTGTAAATATATGTCATTTGTTGGCCAACTGTTAACGTCTCTAGAAATTGAATTTATCTTGATATAAAGTATGACTCAGTCAATAGAAATGAGGTTTTTTGTTTTTTTCCTGTAGATGTTCAATCTTATGTCAAAGAGTACAAGAGATGAAGAACTCAGTACATCACTGGAGGAAAACTGCTCAGTGCTTATTAATTATCCTATTATCTTTTTTTTCCCATTCACACCTAACTCTTTGCCTCCCAGTTCTCACAAGCACGTCTTTTATATCCCTTCAGCATAAAAAGAAAGAAATCGGAACTCTTTGTCATTTTGCTCTGTTTACCTGCAGCAGCCGTACTGCCCTCCGGGCATGTTTGCACTGAAAGGATTTGCAGAAAGAGCTTTGATGAAGCTCTACTGAAACGCAGCTCACCCCAGCACAATATGCTCTCCTGTTACTTCTTAATCCAATTCCTTAAATGGATTAAGCAGTATTGTAAAAAAAGACTCCTTTGTTTGCATCACTGCATCTTATTTTGTAGACCAGAATTTTGTCTTTCTCACAATCTCAACTTCAGCAGCAACCTTGTGCAGCCACTTTTACAGTGTAGACGTGGGGACTGTGTGTTTCTTTCACTGAAGAGCTGTTTTATCTTGATGCAAGCTTCCTAATGTTTCCTGGTGCACACAATGGCGTTTATTTTGGGAGCCCAAGTAAATGTTCAGAGATTTCGATGTGGTGGGATGCCTTCAGAGCCAAGCATGGCGTTCCAGCTTTGCTCTTGTCTGTGGGGCTGCTCTAGCTGTGTACAGCAGGTTGCACAACTCTGAAGCTTCAGGAGCAGAAGGAGGTTGATCAGCGTAAGTCTTGCAGTGACCAAATCCTTTTTATTACATACTGAAACCACAGATGAGGGGTTATTTTTCTCAAATAAGTTGATCAACCAAAGAATGTTGGCTTCTTTTATGAATGTATGTCATTTATTTTTCTGCCAGATTCTGACACTGAGAAGCTGAAGAGTTGAATGTTTGTAAGATTTTGGCTACTGGCCTGAGTAAATGCCTACTTTTTCAGATATCTTGATATCATGGCATGGGGGGACTCCTGTTCCATTTTGCCAGCTCCCCAAATGTTTCCACTGCTCAATCTGTGGCATTCACACATGAGTGAAATTGCGTATTTCTCTGTTCCATTTGTTTGGATTTCGGGTTTTCTTCCAGTCTGAAGCAATGCTTGCACTCACTCCCAGTTCCCTAGGTTGTTTTTATTGCTGTGACCTTTTCAAGCTATGTAGGGTGCTGTTTGTCATTCAGCTCTCCTTTGGTCCCTGCCTCACCCCACCAAGATGCTGCCTTGCATGTCATTCCTTCACTGTGGTTCCTTTCTGTTTAATGCATTTGTGCTGGGTATCACAGGGCTGTAACAGTGTGATTTTCAGTAATTGAGCTTTTCTCTCCTTTTACTGCAGGCAGGTCTAACAATCTGTGAGATAAATAAATAGGTACTCACACACAAGCAGAAACATGATGGTGTCTTTATGCTATAGAGATATAGCTGGTACTTATTTTTCATAACTGGAGTCTGAAAAAAGGTAGTGAATCCAAAGGAAAGAGATTTTGTAACTTAATATGGAACTTGTGTTGTTTTGAGGAGACTCCATGTCCTTGATGATCTGTTAATGTAGGAGCAGTAACTATAACACTAGTGATATAGCAGTCTGCATATACTAAAACCCAAGAAGCTAGGGAGCCTTACTCTGTGCTGCAGCTTACTCATAAATCTGCCAAAGAGGGACTTGCTTTCTGTCAACTACCATGCCCCAGATCTTCCACTGTTAGTACATAGAAAGGTTTGGTATTGTGTTAGTACTTCCTAAGACTTACGATGTTGTTATTTTGAAACATCTTTCTTGGTCTTAATGCTCCAAACGCAGGGGACAGTTTGGTGTATGGCAGTGGTGGTTCTAGGCTAGGTAGATTTGTGATGGTAATTTAATCTGAAGAACTGAGTTTACTTCATTGTTAACTGGACTGTGTATTTATGTTAAATTTCCAGAGATGAAAAAGTGGAGAGCAACTGTGTTGTAGTTTTTTTGTCACAGACCCTGAACTCATTGTCAGACAAATTTTCATCTCCTAGCACTGCCACATGCTTTGCCTGAGGTGTCCTTACCCTTGGGCATTTCATCCCTTTGTGTGTCATTTGCACATGTGTAGATCAAGTGAAATACAACCGGACCAGTGCAGGTATGTCAAACACTAAAGTAACGGAGGCAGAAGAATAACTCATTTCTTCCTGTCTCTTTTCAGGAAACTGTACAAGTTCTCACGCAGCTGAAGTTTATATAAATGTATATAGAGAGACATCCCAACTGCTAGTTCACACAATTTGGGCAGAACTCAAAAATATGGGCTTTAGTGTTGCACACTGAAATAATGAAATCTGTAATTTACAGTCTATGTTAATTATTTTGAAGTTTAAAATATTTTTCTACTGGAATCAGTGGGAATTTTGCACACCAAACTGCAGGGTAATTCCTCAGCTAATGCACACTGTGATGCAGTGTGAATGATCTGCTCATCAAAACACAGGCTTTGAGCATCTTTGCTAATATGTATTCCCACAAACCAGTAGATAATTGTTTCACCAAATACAAATTTACCAATAATAGGGACTGGTAAATGTGAAAAGGTGTAAAATCTTCATGAGTATGTGAGCTCCTGGTTTCTGAAAGCAGAGTTTATGAAGCCAAGAGTTTGGGTGGGTTAGAGCTCAAGTAGTAAATGATGGCTTTGAATTATTCTGTTAGGTGGTGGAAATGAGGTTTGGGATGGGGATGGTGTGGGAACGCATAAATCGTTAGCACCCCTGAGATACAAACTGGTCCAGCTCCTGGCACCTTCCCTTTCAGCACAGCTGAAGACCTGCAGCAGCAGCACTGCATTTTGCATATCTCCACGTGGTTACGTGACCCAGCCAAGGCACAAGGGTCCTGCCTGGATTGCCCATGACATGAAGTGTGCCCAGTTTGGTTGGTCATTCCTATCTTCTTATGCTTCAGAGTTCTGCAGGAGCTCAGCCCCATGCACTTCGTCATGCCCAGTGCCTTGGTTACGGGTACTGCCAACGGCTGCTTTTCATGGCACGTGCAGCCTTGTGTGTCCTTCAGCACATGCACTGCTGGCTCCAGCGCCTGGATGCAGTGAGCACTGCAGAACCAATTGCCGATATTCTTTTGAACCATTGATGATTCTGGCCTCTACAACATCCTGTAGCAATGAGGTTCACAGTTTAACTGTGTAAAGCATGGGAAACTGCTTCCCTGTTTTTGCTTTAACCTTTTCTCCTGGATGCTTTGTAGTTCCAGAAATATGAACAAAATAATTATTCCTTACTGAAGTTCTCCACCTTTTCCATCTGCAGTGATCTGTTTTGGAAGTGTCCTAATCAGATCCTTTCATCTTATGGAAACTGTTCTTTATTTATGATTATTCCTTTGCCTCTCTCTGAACTTTTTTTTAGTTCAGCAGCGTATTATCTGAGATAAATCATTTGTGTTTCTGAGAGTATCGCTCTGTGTGCTTCCGGGGGCGCGTATACATTTGTGAGAACAGTGGACTTAGGTAAACCCTTCCTAGACTTAAATGAGTTGACTTTAAGATGAAAAGGCACGTATATAAAGAGGAGTAGTGGAGGGGAAAAAAAGGCAATTGGTATTCTAAAGTTGGTTAAGAACAGAGATATGACAGATTTCACTCTAAAGCATGTTTTCTCATTTTTCGATTTTAAATTTCAACCTTTTTGTTGAACTTCCTTCCAGCATGAGTTTAAATAAATAAATAAATAAATCCTTAAAATGAAAGGTGAAAATATTTGCTTATAAATCTTCCAAGTGAAGTAGTTCAACATTTCAAAAATGAAATAATTACTGTTTTAATTAGATGTTTTGGCTTTTTCCAAATCTCTCCTCTCCCATCTCTCTCAGGTAAAACTGTAGCAAAATTTAGTTATATACTCACAAATAGTTTGTCTCGTTGTGGTGTGAAGCAGGCACTAGGCAGAAACCAGGAAAAGAAGAGCTACTTACTCTAAAATCCATTAACTTAGCAGACGTGGTAAGGCCAGTCAGTTACACTTAAGTGCTGCTCCATGCAGCTAGAGAAAGCATGCAGAGAAACCAGACTGCCCTGAAGAAAAGGAGGGACTTCAGAGGCTGTGTTAATGGTTTGAGTCTGACTTGCTGTCATTATGGAGACCAACACGTGTGAACAGAGAGCTGCTTGTTCTGGTACAGCAGAAGGGTTGCGAGGGACAGTACCCACCAATCTGAGGAGAAGACTGCAGAGACTGGCTAGAGAGTAGATTTAAAAAGCAGGCTGTAGACAACTAAAGCCCAGTCCTTCCACATGGGTAGAATAGCCCTTTCCTCCTTAGAGAAAAGAGTTTTATGATACTAATCACTAGAAATAGTCATCTAGAAATAGACAGATGCCCACAAAACTTACTTCTTCTCCTGTATTTCCAACTACTCACCACTTCCTCTAAATATCTTTTTCTCTTCCTTTTTCTCTTCCTTTTTCTCTTCCTTTTTCTCTTCCTTTTTCTCTTCCTTTTTCTCTTCCTTTTTCTTTAAGGACAGCTGGAAAGATTCCACATTCTCCATCCTTGAATTCCTGTGAGACCATGCCAGAAAAGTAACTGCATTAGAGAACCTTGTGCCACTTTCTTGCTTTTTTTTGAACAATTTCCATTAATAATGTGCTGTCACAAAGCAACTGGTACTGTTTCTCAGCTCCTTAGGACAGCAGTTTTGCATTGAGGAGGCAAAAGGTTTGCTCTCTGAGACCCAGAATCCTGGCAGAGCAACCAGCTCCTCCGGATCGCATGAAGTTAAACTGTTCAGTGAAGTTTAGTTAAGGTGATCGCTACTTCTGATGTTTACCATTTAAACTTCTTTGAGCCAATTAGTGCAGGTGGAACCCACTGGATCAACAGCCTGTTGTGTTTGGTGTTTTCCTCTTAGGATAGTATAGGACAGTCTATAGAACAGTGCTTTCTTTATATGATAGGAAGATTTGATTCAAAGTCCTAAAGTATATGCAGACTCAAATTCGCTTTCAGTTGGTTTCCTGTTTGTTCTTTCTTTTTGTGCGGTTGGTTTTGGTTGTTTTGTTTTTTCACCTAGATATTTTAATACATGCATCAAATACAATGTCATCTTTCTGGGAATCTTCATCTAGAACTGTTTCTTAATAACCATTCTGTTAGGTTCAGCTGATTAACAAACGAGCACATCGCAGCTGGTTCTTTGCAGGAGTTAATGCCCTACCCTGCTGGCTTCTATTAATAAGATGTACAGCTATACCACCATTAGGTTTCAGTTTGCACAAAAAAATCTGTGGTTTAGTTATTTTGAGTTTCCAGAAAATCCTCTCCGTTTGTGAGAAAGAATCTAACAAGTTTGAGAATATTGTGGTGAAATTGTGTCATTTCAGACCCTGGTTGGAGCACAGTGTTAACAAAGAAAAGGAAAAAGGAGAAAAAATTTAAAAAAGCTTTTGTTTTCATAGTTTTACCCACCCTGTCCTGCATGTTTCCCAACACCAAACTTCTCCGCATCTCCCCCTGTCTCAAGTCCAAACACTTGTTAGATTTAACAAGATGATCTCTAAGGTCCCTTCCAACCTAAACCATTTCTGTTCCTTTCTTGATATATAGTTATCTTCTCACCCCAAAGCACGAGTGGAGCACACGTCACCCACAGGAGTCACTTCCATCGCAGCCGATCCCCGAGAGCAGGAGTCCTGCCTTGCTGGGTGGCTGCATTCCTGTCGGTATTGCCAAGCTCTGTATGAAAGCACATCCTTAGTTTTATAAGTTTTGATACTTTTTCCACTTTACATTTGCTTTTTGAAATCTGTTGAAGATATGAGACATTGTTTAATAACAATATACGAACATTGCTAAATATCCCCATGAGTAAAATTCACATCAGTGGAGAACATGCTGAGCACGGCCCAGACTTCATACAACCTGTAGCACAGATCTGCCTGCTCTCATAGCTTCCAGGAAATTAACGACAACGTATTCTCTTACTGTTCTGCCAGCTGTTTTTTTATTAATAATCAGTCTTAGAAGACCATGGTTGAAAACTCTAACAATTCCTATACAGTGCAGTCTCGTTTGTCCCCTATTCATCAAAATTCAGGTAATTAAACTGTTCTGTCACTTTTATTTTATTCTTAAGGTTGTTTTTTCTTTTTTTTTTCTTTTTTTTTTTTTGAGCCATTTATTCCATTCCTAGTGCTGTTTTTAGAACTTTTCTGCGTGACAATCTGTTTTACAATTACAGCATGTAAACCGACAAAGGAATGTGCTCTGAAGCTGTATTTCCAATGCTAAGCGATTTGGAGTATTAAAATTAAATTGGATATTACAATCACTTCTTATACTTTGGGAGTGACCCAAATCAGAAAATGCACAATTATTATGCCATCTTGATGTAAACTTTAGAATTTTTGCAGAAATTTTTATGCCATGGTTCATTAGTTGAAAATCTTAAAAGCATAAAGGATTTAGTGGCAGTCCACTGCAAACACGCTTTATTTAGTCAGGCAGGTGCAGCTCAGGTCCCTCCGGAAGGGCTCGGATCTCCAGTACAGATTTCCCTGAGATGCTTCAAGAGTTTGTGTGATTCCTCTTGGTCAGGGGGCCTGCAGCACGCTCCCACCACATTATCACCCTTACTCCTTTTTGTTCAAGCGATGTGGCAGATAATGCATTGGGAATAAAAGCTTCCCTATATTTGCACTTTTGGAAACATCTTATACTTATTTTCCTAAGAAAATCTAATTCTGAAAGAAATCTGCTGGAAGGAGAAGCTGTCAATAGAACCAGAAAGGGCACAGAAGTTCCAAGAGCTTCTAACAAGACGTAGAGATAGAACTTGGAAGAAGTTTTCGGATTTAGAATCGAACTTCAAGTTCCTTCACTTTATTTCTCTCTGTTGAATCCTTTTCATGATATTTGAGATATTGAGGTTTTATATTAATGAAAACTAAATTACTGGGAAAAAAATAGTTGAATCTTCCCAAAGACGAGACAAGTAAAAGAAATATAATGCGGTTGCTATTTTTGATAATGAAGTTAGGTGGCTTTTTTGAGTACTGGAAGAGCTCCAAAAAAGCAAGTGGTACTTTGGGAGTACTTAAATATCGCAGGCTCAGAGTGACGTAAAGCTCTGCTTTTGTCATCACACAGAATTGTTGTGCCTCCCACAGACAATATTGGGCTAATCAATTAATCAGGAATTTGCATAGAATTAAAACTGTGTGTTAAAAATTGCAGGAGATAAAATTGCACGTCAATGTTTAAACACAACACATCTTATTTAAAACAATGGTTGTGTAATGAAGCAAATTCAGATGGCAGTGGATCCGTAATTGAACTTGGAATATTCAAGTTTCTTCTGCAAAAGTAATGGAATACATGAGTGAAATTTACTCATGCATTTTGGATGTTCATCACTGTGCTCAGTTATTACATTACCCAGTGTGTCACATGGCAAAGTGTACATTTTATATCCTGCATGTGTATATCCCCATAGGAATATTCCGTTCCTTAATGCGTTATGCTGACAGCTGCCAGTAAAATTTGCTTTACTGTCCAATGGAAAAAATCATCATTACAAAGAATAGCGTAATTAACACCTATGTTTACATGCTTCGCTGCTCCAGAAAATTGATCCAATATAGATGATACACATGCAGGGGATAGGCTAGCTGTTGAATCAATAAATGTAAGTATTGTCTGTATTTCATAAATCTTCAAAATGTTACAGCCCTTACATTTTATGTTGATCATCACCTTAGGACTTTTATCTGTAATGAGATAGAAAATTTTGAAAGAATTGGACAAAATTGTTCCATGGAAAGGAAAAACAAAAAGCAATTAAGGGTGTCCTGCAGAATGCTTATTGTGTTAGAATGCTCTCACTGTTGAATTTCCAGCTGAGGAATCTTTAATCTCAAATGTGATGGACTTTGCAGCACTGATTTTAGATACAGTCATTAGTTTAGAAAAAAAATATATCTTTTTTGAACACTTACTATTTTTTTCATGAGGAAAGTAATTCAATCTGTTTTTCAACCAGTAACCATTTTATTTATAACCCCATCATTAAATTATTTCAGGGCTATTATAATGTTTTGCTATTAATATTTCAGCAGATATTATTTAACACATACTGATACTGCTTGATATATTTGGATATCACCCATATGCAGCTTGCAGACCTGCATAATTTATGGGATTTTCATATTGAATATGCATATATACGTGCACATAAGCACTGTGGGTCATCTTCTCCTTCCCATGTATTTACACTTCAGTGGTGTTGCCTGTAGTAGAAGGAGCATGTTCTGCTGCTTGCTTTGGTTGTTCTGTATTTTTGTCAGTGTTAAGTGGATGGTCTGAGTTAATGGAAATAAATTTTGCATGAAAGGTACTGTATCCTGTAAATCAAGTCACACAAACTTTTAAAAAATCAATTAATACAAAGCAAGAACTGTTGGAATGGTGGGTGGTAATTGGGATGTGAGTAGTGACAGGTTTTGAAGCATTCTTAAAGGTTATATTCTGTGCCGTGTTTCTCATTTAATCACCAAATAAGTTTTTTGAGTTTCAGAGGGTCAGAGGAGACAGAGTTACAGTTCATTCCAAAAATGTGCTCATAGTTCGGGTTACTAAACATAGGCTTTACTCATAAAAACCTTACTCCACAACACTGAATAAGCTGAGATTTGCAATTTTCAGATTTCTGTCTGAAGTGATCATTGGAGTGGTTCTGCTTCAGTCTTACCCTGTTCTGTGTTAGGGGGAACAAGGGGTCATTGAAACTAGTTTCCAGAATTTTTTTAAGCTAGAAATGGTGTAGCATCTATTACATGTTCTATTTCCATTGTCTGATGCTGGCTAGGGATGATATCTTACACTTTGGTAAGATGACCTTGAAACTCATTAGCTTGTAGCTGGGAAATGTGCAGATGGTGGTGTTTGGCAAGCCAGTGTTTTTGGTGAAAGTCGTCTCTGTTTGAAGTCATTGACTTGATTGTTGATTTATTTATCACTGATTTATTGTCATTTAAATGAAAACTTAATTAAGCAAGCTTTGATTACAATTCCATACAAAGAATGTAAATGTTGGTAAATGATAATTACTCTCAGAGTTTCTAACGCATTGAAAATGCCTCCTATTACCTGCTGACTCTTTCTGACTCCTCTGTGGTGTTTCTCGTAGTGTTTTTCTGTGTAATGTTGTGCTGTCTTTACCAGATTGTAGAACAGGTTAGATACAGACAGTCTCTGCAAAACCCTAGAGTGAACACCAAAGTTTAACGATTATATGCATCAGTTCTTGGAAAAATCTACTGTCACCATTTTGCTTTGGCATATTCAGCATTAATAAACATAGAATCCGGGTTGTAGATTTGGAGGCTTGATATTTAGGTTTAATGGTGAAGAGGAGAGCTGAAGGCTTAAGGAAAGAGAGAGTCAGCAATCTTGAGTCTATTAAGGAGGAGGGTTGAGCACAAATAACGAAACGCAGTATAGAGCAATATGGGCCTGAGTTAGAAAACCTGTAGAGTGTGTTTGTAATGCATCTGAGGTTACCTGTAAGGATTAATTAGCAGGTAAAGGCCTCACACATGCCAAGTACAACTCAGTGGTGATTACACTTAAAGCCAGAATTGACTGACTATGTATCAACTGTGAATTATCTCCATACGTATTGGTGTACCCATACATGCCCATGCTCATGAGTGCTATAATTGTATAATGATGTGCAGCACGCATGTACTCACTATGTATTTATACTATATGTACATACTATAATATACATATTAAATGTATATGCGTTAAAAAATATGAAGGTAACCAAATCAGGCAGTCTTCTTTTAAACTAGAAAGAGTATGGGTATCTGAAAAATTCTTCTGGACAAAAGGAAAAGGGCATTATCTGTAATTAGAAATAATAATGTATAATTGGTTCATTTGCCATATTTCTACAGTTCTGATTTAGTTGAACAATGTGATCATTATGCCACCAATTTTCAATAGAGGTGTCACAATGAAAAATAATTGCAATATTCCACAATATTAACTGTACCCTAATTGCAAAAGTTTTGAAATATAATTACCATGAAAGCTAATGCGACAGGGAACATTAAGCATAATTAGTGTATTTTAAAAAAGGGAAAAACTGTTAGAAGCTTGTTATTGTCTCGTAAGGTAGCTTCAAATTAGCTAGATGCAGAGCACTTTCATCTAGGTTTTCTATAATTTTCGTTATTAACACAGACTGCAATAAATTTATTTGACATAGCCCACACCTGCTAACCCTGCAGGAGAGAATTTCTAATGTGCACAGGTCCCAGGTTTCTCGCAGAATCTGTCACATTTTCACAATTTCCTGGGACACAGCAGTGAGTTTTAGGGTTGTTATGTTTTTTTTTTCTTAAACAGTCAATCAAGAAATTTCTGCAAAAAGATGAACAAAAATGCTATTGTGAAGCACTTAAAATGGCATTCATTACAAATCATAACTATGTTCTGAAAAATTATGTAGTATGTATATTTTCTATTTGCTTTACAGAACCTACTGCGTGCTTTAACACAGAGCATGAAAATTCACACAACATGATTATAATCAGTTTTTCGAAGTATATGAACAATATACTGGAACTGTTCCCATGCCCATACAGCAGGGCATAGGCTGCAAGCTGTAAAAAGCAGTACTAATTTCTGTGCGGTCAAAATGTCAGTAAGAAACATCTAAGATATCTCCATGTGGGTTTTTGTTGGTTTGTTTTTTTTTTCTTTGGATAACATTTTGCGGTTAGAAACTGATGTCTGTTTGGTTTTGCTGTCAGGAAATTACTGAAATGTATTTTGGAATAAGCTGGATCCAAACAGAAATATACAGACAAGCAACCTCGGTGTGTTATTAGTGGCTGCAGTTGTCAGCAGCACTCGTGTTGCTGGGCCCTGTAGTACTGGTAGCCACTGAAGGTACATTTTATCAACTCTGCTGACTGTTATTGCAGGTTTCTAACCACTTTCATTTTGAAAGAAAATGAGGTCGTACATTAGATCAGCTGGTACAGTACTTTTTCCTACGATCATCTCTTAGGGAACAAAAGGCATCTGGTGTTAATTTTGCAAGTGTGATTTATGGAAAGGCATGTTTTGTTTTCAATTGAACTCTGGTGATTTTTAATTTATCCAGTCTGTCACTGGAAAATTTTTGTTTAAAGAAATTTAGCCACCTTAATGCATTCACCGTGATATTTATCAGAATATCTGTATCTTTTCTTTTTTCCTCTCTCTAAAAGTAAGATTAGATTAAGATAACCTAGGATGTTCAGTGGAGAGCTGCAGAAAACTCTTCCTGTTAATGATTCATTTAAAGGCTTAGCTCTTTTGTAAATAATGCTTGATAGAGGAAGAGCAGTAGCAGTACACACAGCTCGTTCTGCGTGCTCTCTCACACCGTGTGTTGCTGCACGTCTCCGTGCCCCTTGAGGCCCTCCTGCTCCTTTTGCTCAGGGTGGGAGCAGCATGGCGCTGCCCTGGGGCTGCACACTCCTGTCACCATCCCCACACTCCGTGGTCTCCAGTGCTCCTGAGAAGGTGCTGACCCACGAAGTGGATGTGAAAATCAGTCTTACCCCTAGGGAAAAAAATAGTGCTTGTTTGGCAAGCAGAGAGCTCCCAGCACCAGGGTCCCATGTGGCTGCACGAGCACCAGGAGAGGTGCAGGTGAGGGAGCAGTTTGGCAGCAGTCAGGAGTTCCTCAGCACAGATGGCCAGGGAACCTCATCAGTGATCCGTACATAGGAGTACGTTTTCATCATTGGTTGCCACCAGGCTAAGACTGTGCTGCATTTGAAAGTGTCAAGGTGAGCTTGTCATTCCCTTGGCTTCAGGTCAGCTGCCAGTGCCTCTTTTATAGGATGCTCTGCTGGGCTTATAAGCTCTGCTCCTTATTCATCTTCTCATGTGAAGTCAAAACTGATTCCTCATTGCTGGGTGCTCTGGACCACATTTCCAAAATGTGTCATGCCTGCTGCTAGTGCTTTCTCTGGTGAAGAACTGTTTGGTTGTGGTTTTATCCTCACTTCCTCTTAGTCTTCTTTCTTCTAGTTATTTTGAACCTTAGCAAACTGCTCATTGTTCCTTACTGCAGTAGTGCCCTCTGCCAACAGGTGCTATCGCCTTTCCTGAGCAACTTAGGGTTCTACTTCATTTCTGAAGATCCCCTAATGTTCTTTTACTTTTTCAAACAGCTTTAAGCTCTGTGTTTTGCAAGACTTGCATTGATTCATTATTTCATGCGTACTGTTAACTCCGTGGTTTAATTTCCCTGTTATTATATAAAAATTTATTTCATTAACTAGATTGAAACAGATGAGTGTAGAGAACAGAGCTCTGACAAGAAAATTTAAATATGTATTCAATATCCAAAATCAAGCTTTAGTTTTTCTGAAATTAATCTCCATTTAGGCTCCCGTATGAAAAAGAAGGATTTCTTTCTTTTTGCCTTCTCTCTCTATGCAACTACTCACGCATACAAATAAGCATGTAAATATTCAGAAGTGTAGATTTTTAAAAATAGACTGTATGTAGTATAGGAATTGGACCTGTCATTACAACCACAACAAGCATTTGTTCTTTGTACTGTTCGACGTATCTAGAAATGCAACTCGCATATTCTTGCCTTTCAAAATTGTTTTCAGCAGTGAGCATTATCAGTTGTGGTGCTAAGAACTTGTATGGGCATAAAGATGGCTTTGGTGGGGAGCATCAGCCCTGGCAGATGCAGCGCCTTCAGAAATGCTGGCAGCAGTGTTGCTGCCACCTTGTATTCTGTATTGGTACCATTTTTGGATGAACTGGAAAAAAAAATGCTCAGATATAAATTTTGTTCTTGATTTTGTATATGTGTGTGCATTTGTGGATTTTAAACTCAGTATATTTAGCTTGCTTAGTGGGTTGGAACAAAAGAAGAGACTGGGGAAAAAAATCACAATGGATAACCGTGTCAGTCACCTACACCCACTGCTCCCCATGGAACCTTTGCCAGTGGGCCAGTGAAATTATCAGTCCTTGGGAGGGAGTAGGAGGATGCTCTTGCCGTTAGTTCTTTGATGGACTGTGTGTCACTTCTGTTTCGAGCACACCAAAAATTACACATCTGAATCTTCTTCGATCTCCCCCTCCTTTTGTGTCTTTGCTGCCTGGTCTTCATTGAGGGGGTACTAAATCAAGATGGCAAGCCCAGCTTGTTCCTCTTTGTTTAGCAGGGAGGATACCTTTGTTAATTAGCATGAGAATTGGTTTAGTCAAAGTAACGCTTGTGATTCAAAGATCATCCTTACTCTCTAAAACACACTAAGGGAAAACATCTAAGGGAAATACCAGTAACCAATATGTGGTTTATGCTTCACAATATATAGGAGTGTCTGTTCCTCTTCTCATTAGGATTTCTTATTTATTTTTCATGTCTATTTGAAGTCAGATGTTTCTCTTTGGGATTTACTGCTGTAAATAGCTGTCCGTTTCTTTATTCCCACCAGCTGTGTGTTTGAGTAGCACAAGCAAAGTTTATGAATCACTTCTCCTTGACAGTTCGTAACGATCACAACACTGCCACGGAGCCAGCAGCAGCCAGTGAATGATATTAGCACCTAACTCTCCAGAAAACTCGGCTCAGTAATTAAACATTAAACCTCTGATGCCTATCATCATTCAGTGTCAAGACCCTTTACAGTACAGGTTTTGCTGTATTCAGGTAATGATATTAGAGATGATAATTTATTCTGGAAATGTAGCTATCTGAGAAGAATGAATTTGCTGAAATCAGAATTTCGTTTATAAGCAGGCTTTTCAGGGCTTTTCTCCTAATACTGACATTCACCATGCAGGAATATTTACAAAGTTAAAAATCCTCTGAATGTAGGATAATTGACGAGGAGTGATGAAAAGAACAATATTTAAAACTGTGGCATCAGTAGCAGTGCATAATATAATGCAGAAATCTGCTTTCATTCAGTGAGGACAAATGATCCAGCAGCATTTCAAGCTCTGGGCATAGTTTCCAAGTTAATCTGCCACTGCTTTGTTGTCAATGTAAAATTGAGATCAACTCAGTCGCTAACAGAGCAGCTCAGGAAACACCAAGTAAAAACTCAAATTTCTAACAAATACAGCACCTCCAACAGAAACTGTGAAGTCTGCTTTCCACCAGTGTGTGTACACAGCTTATTTAATATCATTGTGATGAGAAATAACAAGGATAACCCCAAAGGAATGAGTAGCTGTGTGGGGCTTGGCAGTGGCTGCAGTTCCTGCTCATCCGCAGAAGCTGTAGTGCTCACTGCTGGTAACTCTCTGTTTTACAAAAATGAGCACAAAAGGAAGGTAGAACACACAGTTGTAAAAAGATGGAGCACACAGAAGCTTGCCCGTTGTCAGAAATAAGGCTGTCTCTGCAGCCTGAGCGTGCTCAGCCCTTCCCGAGGCGGTGCCATGTCCCATGGGCAGAGCGCTGTTGGCTCCCTGAGCCCCAGCAGTGGGCCCTGCTCCCACCCCCAGCAGTGGGGTGTCACCCTCCTGGCTGTTTGGTGCACACACTCTGCGTGTCTGTCAAGCCTAATTCTCATTTTCCTTGTTCATTTTCTATCTTTCTTCCTTCTCTGACTTCTAGTCTTTTCCCTTGCCTAGGTATGTGGGGTTTTGTTTGCTTTTTTTCCTCCTTTAACAATAGTTTTCAGACCTCCTTTCTTTCCTTTAAGTCCATGTCTCTCCATTCCCTCTGGTAGGTCAGTCTTTCTGTCTTCTTTCTCCTTAAGCCTTCATGTGCTGTCCTTGGCCTCCATCTCTCTGACTGGCCGCTTTCCATTCCCCAGTGCCTCATCCCAACTCACTCTTCTCTCTGTCCCCAGCCCTGGCCCCAGGCCTCCTGCTCCCTGCCCAGCCAATGGGGACATGTCCCAGCTCCGTTTGGGCTTGGGTTGCTCTCCTGTCTCTATACGGTGCCATCTCCTAGCAGCTTCCAGTGCTGCTCTGGTTCTCATCTCTGTGTTGAATTTTGCATGCTGGGGAAAAGTAGCGGTGCTGCTCTTTCAGAACCTGGTAGCAAAAGCTCAGGCTCATGCAGCCTTTCCGATATATTTCCCATCATCACAGCAGAGATGCTTTGCTGGTAACCTCGCTGCCAGGCCCTGAGGGCAGGGGCACTGTCAGGCCATCCTGCAGGGGAGGGTATGGGGCTGCTGCCAGTTCCTAATGGTTTTGATAGGACTTGTTGTCACGTACGTTGAACAGCGTGGTGCTGGCTGTGTTGTGCTGTTGTGTTGGCTGTCATAAGCGTATGATGTCGAGCAGCCTGGAGCTCCAGGTGCCGGGGAGAAGGGAAGGGAAGGGCCCTCCCATGGTCCAGGCAGGCACCCAGCTGCAGGCAGTCTTTGAAAATGGGAAATTTCAAAGCAAAATAAAGCTTTTGTGTACATGAACACAGGGATTGCAAGAAGCGGTTCCCTGATACAGAGTCCCTGCACTTCCAAATGCCTTATCTCTGCGGCAAAGCGCAGGGTATTCTCCTTGATCAAACAAAACGCTGCTCTGTTTTCTTTAATATGGACAAAACAAAATATTCCTTCTGTCTGTCTTCCAGAAAAAGTGTAAGCCAATTTCTGAAGCAAGACTGTGCCAGTACATTTATTGTAAAAGGATGACCAGGCGCTTTGGGAATGTTTTTAAGCGAGAAAGACAGAATTTTCTAGTAGGCAATATTGGCAAAGGTTAATAAGTAGCAGAGCTTTTAGTGCCCCAGATGTATGGACTGATGTAAAATTGCCAGAAATGTGGAGGACATGGAAAATTCTTTATTTTCTTTTGTTCATTCCAATTATTTTAGTTGCTGTATTAATTTTTATAAAACCTGTAGTTCTAACAGCTACATTGAAGTCAGTCTTGATTTACATCTTTAAGAATGAGAAAAATATTAAAAAGTCACTATGCAGAAGATAATAGAGTGTTTACAAAATAAAATAATTTTTGCTTGGAATAACGATGAAACAGCTGTACTAAGTCTTGAGACACTTGATTTCTTCTTTTTAATGCATCTGTAGGATACAGGCAAAAATATTAAATATCGAAAATACAAAGTAGCAATGCTGTTGAGTTATAAACAAAGAGAAGTTTACTTTAGTAGAAAACTTGAAGACAGATCCAGCAGAAGCGCACGTGTCTACAGCTCCTCACTGCGTGCTTGAAGGTAACAGTCTGAAACATGAAAGTAAGGAGGAAGTTGAGTCAACAAACAACTGGAAAGTGGTCACTTCTACAACATGGTATTGCCATCTGTAGCACGGTGCTACCTGCAGGCATGTGGAACATATAATTTCAGCTCTCAGTTTTGCTTAGCAGCAGTTCTGTGAGAGCTCATCACATGCAATTTCATGAACCGAATGTTAGTGTATAGCTGTGTATGCCTGTATCTGCTGGTTTTGGTTAAATGGCTTCGGAGGGGATTTTTTTGTTCACATGAAAAATTCTTCATTTTGAGAGGTTAATATGTATCTGCAGATACAGAATCACAGACTCACCCCCAAACAGAAGTCAAAGTCATAAGTGAGATGTCTCAAGCTGGGTAGTTCTGCTGAACTATTTGTTGCAGTCACATGCTTTAGAAACTGATTACTGAAATGTTGCTTTTGGTGAGGTAATTCACTCCTGTTTGTGAACTTTTTTTGTATTAAATGTAACTTTTTCAGGTATCATCTGTGCTCATAACAAGATGGGTTAGGGTCTTTCTGTGCTCTCAGGTAGAACGTAGCAGCATTGCTACCTCGGATGACTGATACAGACCTCACTGGAGTTTGGATAGGTCTTTTAACCGCTGTGTGTGACTGACTGGTTTTTAGGTCATAGTTTGGATGAAACTGTTTCACTCTGTCACCTATGTCTAGGTTAGAATAAGCATAAGATTATTTAAATGAGCTTTGAAGCCTTAATTCATTTGGCAAACTGCTATAGGGCACAAGAACTTGTTAAGGGGAAGAGGAGAGGAAATGCTGAAAGCAATTAGAGAAACCTTTTGACAGCTCTTTCCAGCAGATAAATCCAGCTTCTTGCAGGAGAGGCTCTGCTGGCACTGGTGTCAGTGTTTAAGGACAGTTGTGTCCTCAAGATGCAAACGCAGGGTGGAGGGGAAGGCATGCTGAGATACTTGCAGGTCGCTCCAAATGAAAACAAAATTGCCACGACTACAAATAAGATTTTTTTCTTCAAATCGTGCAGTCAAACTTTTTGGGAATTGTTTGGTGTTCTAACATAAAATCTAGTTTCTTGTGCAATCAACCCAGTGATCTGAATTTTGCCATATGCATATTCATGTGTGTTTACATATTTGTTTGTTTATTGCATCTGGTACCTCAGTAATGTGTAATTTCTGTTCCTTCCTTTTGTCTGGAGGCCTCTCATATTACATTTAGATTGTATCCTTTATCATCCCAAATTGACATTTATGCTTTTACTGCTATTGTTTGCCTAGCTCCTCTCTGGTATGGATCAACAATTTGTTTTAATCTATGTCACTTCTCTTATCTCCCTCTACCCAGAGATGCAGTCATTTTGCACTAGCGTACGCCTACAGAGATTGTGTTAGCAACACTGCAATGCTTCCCCCCTCCCCGTCTGAAGTGCTGGGGAATCTTAATTGCTTTTCCAGTTACTTTAGAGGAACGCGGAGCTGACTGCATGCGCGAGACCGGTTTTGACAAAAGTAACGGTGTGCCAGTGCCTATGAATAAATAACCACGATTTACATAGAAGAATATTAAGGCAGGAGACAGGAAGGCGCAGAACGGAAGCGCGTTGTGGTTCAGAGACGTCGTTCCCTATTCTTAGCAGAGGGCTAAGTGAGGTCCGAGGTGCTGCCCTACAATTGTAGGGCAGGCTCTTCTTTCTGATACTTTGTGTTACAAGTGTGGCTGGGTTGGTAAACGATATTTTTTCCGGCTTTCTAAAATGATGAAGTGAGAGTTAAGCAAGAAAAATTTGGATTTCCAGAGGCCGCGGGAAGCTGTTGAGCTTTACGAAGCTGCTGAGTTGTTCCCTGTGGATTTTTTGCTTTCTAGTAATCATTTTCATTGTTTGTGCTCAATTCCTTCCCCAAACCTCTTCAATCTTAAAGCTGGGATGTGAGATAGGTTTGTATAGAAGAAACACTGTCATAATATGTGTGTACTGACAGGTCTGGAGCTGTAAGCAGAGGCTCGAAACAAGTGAGATTTACGTACTGAGCAGTGAATATCTCTCTGTGGAAAGAAGGAATAATGAGAGCAATCAGAATAGTGGAGCAGAGAGCAGTCATGTAAAAAGTGTCCTGCAATACTCGATAGATCAACTTAGGTGTGAAGGCTGGAAATGGGAAGCTAGTGAAATAACCGGGTACCTGCCCGGTCCTTGCTCCATGTGTGTGCATCGGCCTCTGTGACCCATCACGCAGCCTGCGAGGGCCTCAGTGGCACTTCTGTTTTGCCTGGGGTGAATTTCATGCACCATGAGCTCACCATTTGTTACAAAATATGATGGTAGTATGCAATGTCTTCTCGGGAGGAAAGCCTGAGGAATAGGGTGGGGATGGGAAATGGCTTTGCATTCATGTACATCCAGGGGTAAATACTGACTGACTGCAGACAGTAGTCACCAGCTGGGTAGGAGCTGAAGAATATGTTTATTAGTGAAAACCTCTGTGTCAGAATTTGGTAGAAAAATAGGAGAAATGTCACAAGGAGGTGCAGCGTGAATTTAAACTGTTTAATAGATTACTTAGCAATAGCAGCAATGTGTATTTATCTATGCATATGTGAAAATAAACAAAGATAATACTCACCTGCCTCATTCAGCTCTGCTAGCTCTAACTTCATGAAACATCAAAGCAGCTGAATGCATTTTGTGCATTTCCTCCAGTACAGCATCCTTGCTGGTGACAGCAATCCACGCTTACATATTCTTCCTCTTTTTCTTTTCATGTATTGACTATTGTGGTTTTTTTTTTTTTTATTTTAAGTAAATAAATGCAGTTTGGAAGAGTACATGGTGTTTAGATGGAAGAATGAAGAGAAAATAGATTTTCCTTTTTCAGCAGTCTCCTGTTCTGTGATATGGGATTGAAAGCAACCCAGCAGGATGCCCACACAAGGCTGACAGTGATGTGCCAGCTAGATAGCCCAGGGACCACAAATAAGTGATGGGCTGTTTCTGGCTTTTATGAATTGTGAGATCCTTTTTTTTTTTTTCCCACATTTCCCTAAAAACTGTGACAGGCATCATGTCTGTCCTATCAAATGTGAATAAACAATGCCTGTAGCACTGTAGCTCTTTAATTTATGACCTAGAGATGCCTTATACTATGCAGCATCTCCTTGGCCAGCAGCTTTGTTTGCATTTGCTTCTAATTAAAGTTAGAAAATCAGATGCATCAACTAAGAATGTCTGAAGAGTGATTATGTTATATTTGCATCTGAACTGGCTAGTACGAATCATGTGACTTACTAAAAAAAAAGGAAAAAGTGTTGCCTCTTACAATGAAGCATTGTGAAACACTATAAAACTGAAGACAGTGCATTATTGTCTATCGTTTATGACAGTAATGTAAGTACTTTAGCTGTGCCTAAGCAATGCCTTTGTTTTTATTTCACTCAGTTGATGCTGCGGTTGATTTGAGCAGCATATACCAATGACTGGCTTGGCTCATGAGTGAAAAGAATCACATGTCCTGCAAAGTAACTGGATTGAACAGGAAGCTTCAGCTCCATTTACACAATGAACGTCCAGGCATAAACTGTGTTTATAATACAGGCACAGGATTCCTCCACATGGAGCTGGGGTTGTCTCAGTGATAACTGCTGATAACCTGAGGCTGTTGTGGGCTGAGCCTGGGGGACGTGGGAGCTGGCTGATCCCTGCTGGCAGAGACATGCCAGCGCCTCTGATTTGGGTGATGGAGCTGATCTCACAACAGAGGTGCTGGGCCATGACTGCTGAGAGAATGGGTCTCCTAAGCGCTTCTCATTTTGGATATGAAAGTGCTTGTGTCTGTGGGTCCTTTTCCCCCATTTGATGCTGAAGGTGCCCTGCTCGCAGTTGCAACAGCAAAGTATCTGACTGTTGGATCTAAAACCCAATGATAGTCAGCAAGTTGGGCCCAAGCCACCTTTTGGCTCCCTGAGCCTTTGAGTGAACTTCTCTCCTTTATTAATCCAGGACCTATCACTCCATCATGCTGAATTCTGTGTTTGCCACCTGATGATGGTACTATTATTACAATGAGGGGCCGTTCTCAAGCTCCATGCACACATCTCACTACTACGGTTTAAGAATTCACCGGAAGAGATTACGGACTTTAAATTTTGTCTTTGCTTGACTAAGACTCAACCATCAGAAGTGCCTGCCTGCCCTGTAGGCTGTCCAATTGGTTTTCTTGACAAATCGGCAAGATGTCATAGCTGAGTCTACGTAACGTAAGTAAAGAACAAACTGAGGGCACAGTCAGCAAGGGGTGGTGGGTCCGTGTTCACTGACTCACAGGTGCAAATGCAGAGCTCTGCCAGATTTGGGGCAGGCAGCTGGCCCTGTGATGTGTGCCAGTCAGGACGTGCTGAGGTCCTCACCAGTCCTGAGATCTTCCTGCACCCAACGAGCAGGGACTGGTTCTGGCTGCAGCAGAGGGTCCTGCAAGATCCCCATTCTAAATACTTGTCTAAGTTTACAGAGAACAACCATGTTAAATAGACATTTAAAACTATCTTTTTGCTTTTCACAATGCTAGGCACGAATGAGGCTGAATTAGTGTAGGATAATACACATCACCCCGCACACAATCATAGCATCGTACAATGGCTTGGGTTGGAAGGAGCCTCAGGGATCACCAAGCTGCAACCCCTGATGCAGTATTTTGTAACTTGATGTATTTGTGCACGGTAACGCAGCGTGTGTCGTAAGGCAGCTGTTGATTGTCTTCCACTTCAGTAACAAGGTTGTTCATGTATCACTTGATGTAAGAGCTTAGAAGATATGTTGCATTTTTGTTTTCTCTCATTGTTATGCATTTAAATTATTATCCCGGAGTATCTACTACATTGCAAGTGTTTTCATTGGATTGTTTACAAAAATTTTCCCCTCCACCCCTTTTCCCTGCTGGCGTTCATGCAGGTAGTTTAGAATCAATAGTTGCTAGAAGAACTTCAAGTTGCTCTTGCATTTGCCAACACCGAATTCCAGCTCCTGTCACAGCACCTGTAACCTACCTTTAATTCCTTCTGAAGGACCACACAACATATTTTATTCTAATTATTTTCATCAAAATAAGATAATTTTTGGGCTTAGCAATATTCATTCCCTTTACGTTGTTTCAGTTCTCAACATCTTCTCTGTTCAGTATTCTGTTTGAATTCTCTCCATTTCATAAACATTTTCTAAATAATGAATCTATTTTATTTCCTGTTCTGCTTTTACCTTTTTCTTTCAGCTGTCTATTTCCATCATAAATTCCAGATCTACGGGCTTAAATCTAATTTAGTTGGCGTTACAACTTCTATATTGATACAGAAGAGCTCCTTGATCTCCAAAATGCTCACTTTTTCAATTTTTATAGGTTAAAGCACACGAAGTATCTCTGCCCTATGATATTATTGCTGATTTTATTTAGACCATCCACAATTCTTACTCTTTGAGCAGCTTAGCCATCTTGTTCTCAGACTTGCTCAATGTTCTTGGTTTTAAGAATGCATTGGCCCTTTGAGATGCATCTCAAATTGCTAGTGGTACAGCAGCTATGTTGCGTGCTTTAGCTTCATTTTAATGTATCCTGAATTTTTGTCGTGCGTTGAGTACTATTTAAAAAAAAAGCACACTGTTGAATTCTGAATCTTGGTGTTTAGTAAATAATTTAATACCTAATATTGTCTGAAGGGATTAGCATTCAGAATACATAGATAACTGCATCCAGGGGCTTTCCCATTTTCATGTCTGCATGTGAAGGGAGAAGTAACATTTGAGCAAGTCATTAAAGTTAGTGAATGCAGCTGTCACGTTATTTGATCGTGGGATTGTTTCCTTGTGATTATATCCATTGGCTTGCTCATGTCTGTCAAGTGTATGAATTTACAAACCCTGTGTTTCTTGGGCTTCTAATACAAAACCTGATTTGGAACACAGAGTTCCTGCTAGATTTATTTTTGGTAAAATTTAACTTGATTTATTTGTGTTGTGGAACAATCTTGTGGTGTTCCCTGCACGTTTGACCTGTCATTTAGAACTGCTGTCTCACCGGCACAAACAAAATCTGCCATTAACTCTTAGACCGTGAAATATTTCTGTTGTTCCAGTCTACGGTTACTTGTCATAATGAAACAATGGCAGTGGCAAACAGGAGAAGAGATTGCCTTCTCAGTTTGACACCAGCAGCTGTATTAGACTCTTTGCTTAAGTTTGCGTTTGCTTAACTGCAGAAGCTCTACCTTGAAATACAGTTTGGTAAACTTAATTTTTTTTGCTTGCTAACTGTAATATTTCAAGATATGTGAAAATGAATCACAATAGGGGTTATCATATGCTTTTTTAAAATCCGTGAAGTTCCTAATGGGTGGATATTGCTTTGTTTCATTATACCATTTATAGCTCTGTTTGGACTATAATCGAATACTTTTATTTCTTTCATTTTGACTGGAGGAGCTCTGTATAGCTAGAATTATTTCATTCAAATCTTACTTCACAGAAATATATTTAATCTTCTTTCTGCTTGTTGAGAAGTTTGGCTTGTTATCATCTCGGTACCACCAATTTGGGGTGATGCAGGAACACAGAGCATGCTAAAATACAATCCCACCTAACGAAGCCTTTGAATGGGGACGTGGTTACCCACTGGGAGAGGAGCAAGCCAGCAAACGCTGTTCATCCTCATCAGAAGCGTGCAGTCGTGAGCAAGTGAAATACTGTAGGCACACACAGCATTCGTCGTTTGTCTCATCCTTGCTCTTTTTGCATTCGACCCTCAAGAAAATTTCTTTTACTATCCAATTAGTTTTTATTTTATTTCTGGTGAAGACTAGTAATATTAATTACCAACATAAAAACAAAGATGCAGTACGCTGAAACAAATGCATGCCTTTTTATGCTTAGATTAAAACATTACTTGTAATTGTTTACAGTGAAATCTCCTTGCTGTCACAGTGGCGTTAACAGGGTTATAAACTTTTTAAGTTCTTTAAAAGGAAACAGAAATGTATATTATTTTCTAGCTATGGTGTAATCTACCATTAGTTACCCAAATATTGCTGCATTTATACTGTATCATGTACTTACCAAACATCTACATGACTTCTTAACTATTTCGAAAACAAAAGAGTCATTATTTACCCACTGTGAAAATAGCCTTGTGTTAGTGGTATTAGAAATCATTAGCTCTATTAAGTCCGTTATCAGCTATGCTAGCAGCTGGAAGCATCCTACGGCTCAGGAGGGCTCCAAAATGTTCCCCAGTCATTATATTCTAGATCACTTTGTTTTCTTGTAGGGCGAAAACAGATGATAATCACATTCAGCCACAGGCAAAAATAGAAGCTGACAACACTGGTAGAAAAAGATTTATGAAACTTTTTATTGCTTGGGGCAGTATTTTGTAACAAGATAACAGTGTTGTCCCTTAGATAGGAGCAAGAGTGAACAGTTCAGCTATGTCTTCCTGTCATCTTGGTGCGCTGTGTCTCAAAATGACACAGTTATCACACCATAAATACAGCCCAAAGCATTACAGATGTCTATAAGCAGGATCTGTATTAATTGTTAATGCGTGAAGAAGAGACAGATCTCTTTATGTTACCCTAGGAGGTAGCAATCTATTTTTTTGAAGAGTATAGAAAATGTAGAGGAATCAGTTTTGTCTTGTCGTTGCTTGCTTTGAATGGGGTTGGCTCTGAAGATGGTATCATGAGGTGCTGGAGCTGACATAATTCCTTTAATGGTCTTTGCTCTGGATGGGGCTGACACTTCAAACAGTGTGTTTAGGTGACAGGAGAAAAACAGTTTCTTTAACATGACTTTTGACCATAGAATTTTTTTATTTTTTTCATTAGCAGATGCATTTTTTTGCAAAAACAACTCATAGGAAAAGGAAAATAATTCAGATTTGAAAAAGCTGCAGTATTGAAAAAGTACTGATGTGTATAGGAAAATGTCTTCGTTTAACTATCAGCTTTTAAGATGTGTATGGCACAGAGGTTCCCAGTAACACCTCTGAATTTGGAAACAAGGTGGTGTTGGTAGGACTACAGGAGAGAGGTGCATGTTCCGCGAGCTGCTGGGGCAGTGGCACAGCCGTGCCTTGCTGCAAGCACCTTCCCTGAACGCCGCCCGTGCCTGCACCAGCAATGCCACGCCAGCTTGGTACAAAGCTGTGTATTTACACATGATCACTAGTAGAGAGATGTCTAAATTGTGACACAGATGTATGTGATATAGACGGGTAGACACGCAGACATGTGGGAGCACAAATCTGGCTTACCCTGGTCAATACTGCGCTCCTCCTGCCCAAGCAGTTCCCTTGTCCCGCTCTTGACAGCTCTCCTGGTTGTTTCCCTCTCTTTTAATTTACCTGAAAAACCAAGACAAGCTGTCTTGGAGGAGCTCTCCGCCTCTCTATTTTCCTTCTTTTTTAACCTGTCTGCTCTGCTCTGATGGTTCCTGTCTCTGTTGCTCACTCTCACCCCAGGAAGATGAGGGGTTCTGCAGCCCCGGAGGCAGCATCCTGTCCTGTCCTCTGCCCTCTCTTCCTGGCCCTTCTGCTTCCACCTCCTCTTCCTTCATTGCCTCTGTGGCCATGGGCCACCTGGCCCTGCCCAGAGCCCCGTGGGCAGTGCCCACACCACGCTGCTCTGCACAGGGCTCTGCTGGCAGCCCAGCTCAGGGCCCCATCACCGCCTTGCTTCTGCCCTTCAGTGTTCTTTGCTGAGCAGGTGGGAATCATCCTGGTGTGTCAGGGTGTTGTCCTGCGTAGTCCTGAGCACTCTGCATGTGCATGTGCCCAAGTAACTGTGTATCTAATAAATTGTTAACCTGATGTGCATATAGCCTACCATTTCAGAATCTACCTTGTCTTTGCTTCCCTTTTCTTTGATCAGCTAATGTAAATTAACACAGTACAGATTCAAACTGAATCTGTAAATCTCTCTGCTGTTCATCGGAAGAGAAGGAATCTCATCACTTGAGTTCCTGTCTGGAGCATCGTCTGAAGTATTTATAACTAAGGCCCTAAAAATGTTACAAAGCTAGTAGCATGCCATTTCTTTTTACGCAAAATGCACTTCAGTGTGACATATCTGGAGCAGTAGGAAAAGCTAAAATGTTTATTTTGCCGACTGACCGAAGTGAACAAACAGATACAAAAAGATCAGAGTTTAAATGAAATTTAATTCATTGCATTCTTTATATTGAAACATGTTTTGAAACAGGCTGAGACTGCACTATATAACGATGTCTGAATTCCTACCTGATATGGAATATGTTTGAGTCTTTGGAAAGAATTCAAGTAACCATTTTAAGCAGAATTATTGGATTAGGAAAAAGAACTTTTGTGTATTTCTGCTTCTAGCTATAAGGATACTCCATGCATACAGGGAAACGTGAATGGAGAAGATGGCATTTAGGGAGGAGATTTCTTAGCAGTGTTTTATCTAACAGGGAAGCAAGAGTGTACAAAATTAAAATGAAGTACCCAATTTTGCATTTCTGTGTCGCCAAGACATTATGGTATTTAATGATGACTCTTTCAGATACCCTCGGAGCTCTGGCACTGCAAATCAGGCTGTTAGGGCAGCGTGCTGCTGTATTTGTGTGTGCACTGTTTCACTCCATTCAGTCATTGCACCAACTTGCTGCCTTTCTCTTCCCTTTCTTGTTCCTTTTCCTTCTCTTGTTCACCTAGGAAAGGCTTCCCATGCCATTACCATAGTACCATGCCCTTTGCTTTCCAATGGCACACACCCCATCGCAGCATAGAGATGAAGTGCCCACTCCTGACCAGGCTGTTGCCCACTGTGGGATCTGAAATAGGACACGGATGGTTCAGGGCTTCAGCTGCCATCCTCACCGCTGCGTTCCACGTAAGGGTTGCTGCAGTGAGTAGCACCTTTCCATGACTCAAGTTCGCTTCAGTGCAACTTTGCACAGCAGTACAAAGCTGCCCAATGGCTGAAGGTGGTACCATCTCATGTTGTGGCTCCAGGGTGCAATTAAATCCCAGCACCTTTTTTGCCAGGTGCTGCGGAAGCGTAGCTCACACCAGCCATGGTTACACCCAGCGTACACCCACCTTACTGTTCACACAAGCCTATCTTTGTCACTTGCTCCTAAATTTGACTCTGAGGCTGCTTTAGCAGGAGGTTCCCTCTGTTCAGGGGGTGTATTGCTGCCAAAATGTACTTGTAATGAGAGGGCCAGCTGTTCTCCCCCAGGACCAAGCTTCCACTTTTCCCTTTAGTTTACTTCTTAATTGTCTCATTGCTGATGAATAATTTAATATTTTTTTTTTCTTGAGTGTTTCATAAATGTAGAGCTTTGTGGAGTCTCAGTTAATATAAAGACACCACACTGCAGCACTTCCCCTCCCTTCCCTGCACAGCTTGCTGTGTTTCCCTGAGCTTGTACCAGACAATATGCAAGTAAATTGAAGGAGTGAAACCGTATCAAGATGTCTATCAGAATCCTACACAGATGTGTAGTTTGGGTTTTGTTCCAGACTACTTCTTTCTGATGCAGAAAATATGCAGGGAGCAGTCTTTAAGCTTTAATGATGATAGACTCTCAAGCCCTGCAGAGGATAGCACTTGCTCTTACGTTTTTGTTAAAATGTACTAATTAGACATTAGCTTACAAATGTATTCCTCCCCAGTGGGTAGGACTTCTGTTATGTATCATTTGAAGAACTTATCATGTTTTTTGTTGTGTTATTTTTATTTGCTTGTTTTTTGGTGTTTTTTTTTTTTGAACACCTACCTAAGAGGTTCTGCAGAAGTATATTGCATTTACAGATCCATGCCCAATGTAAAAATTGCCATTCTGTGATTCTGTAAGGTCCCTTCTAACCCACGACGTTCTATTATCTTTTTCTCTTTATTGAAATACGTTAGTTAAACATTCCACATGAAAAAAAACTACTTGAAACAATAGTTAAATTGAAATGTGTTACTTTCTATTAGCACCCACTGGAATTAGTTTTCTTGTGTTTTGCTTTGTTGTGACCAGAGGAATGAATGTGCCAGACAGGCAATCCCTGCTGCAAGAGGGACAGGACCAAGATGGAACCAGAGGGCTGGGGTCTGGTCACACGATTCAGATTTACTTCATTATTCCCTCGTCGCAATTTGTATTCTTTCAAATTTTGCTGATATCCTTACCTTGTGAGGCTTCATTTAAGAAGTACTTTAAGAAAAACACATGGCCGATATCTTAAAGAACACTAATAATTATCATTATTAGTTACGGTTGTTAGCACCGATCAGTACATGTAACATTCACTAAACGCATTTTTGACAGTTAAGAACTGAGTTCTGGGTTTGAAACACTGAAGCACAGTTACTGATGTTTAAGATCTCTTCATACGCCATGCTTTACTTTTCATTTTAGCACCTCTTCTGCCTTTTCACATTTGTGAATATTTATTTCAGAAATACTACCTGAAAATAAGATCTTTGCTACCTGGACATCTATCTGCCTTTATGAATATGTCAAAGATAATCGTAACATTTGGGAGTTGTGTTTTAGAAGAGATCATACTTGTTCCTGATCTAGATGCCATATGCATGTACCAACATCAGCGATAACCTTCTCAAGACACAGTCTGATTTTTTTTGTCAGAATAAATTTCCTTATCAGTGAAGTTGCCTGAGTTGATAAATGAGTGTAAATGAAAATCTTTCGCACATGCAAATAGCAAGACAAGCAGTAAAAATGAATGAATCTTAATTTATCATAATTTAAAACAATTTAAAAACATATATGCTGTTATTGGCATAGTGACAGACATCTAATGGCAATCCTTTTGCTAGACAAGATTAATTTTTTAAATTTTTTGTTGTCTTTACTTAACAAAGAAAGAAACACCTAATAATTGTCTCACTACCAAAAACTGTATATAGCTTTAATTTACTGCTAATAACATGATGGTAACTTTCACTTAAAGTACTGGAGGTGTTTAGGAAAAAAAAATTCTGTTGATCTTGTAATTTCTTAAATCTGGCTTTTCTGTTTCTGAACATTCCTTATAAAATTTCATTGTAGAAGGCCGTGCAGAAAAGCTTCAATGCTGAACACATCTCTGTGGATAGCTTTGAGGACTTAACATGACACACATCTTTCTTGCATATCAGTCAAGAAATAGGAAGATTGTGCTGTCATTCGGTGTCATAGTTTTGATATCAAACCAAAGTAACCTCATTGGATTTTTCAAATACAGAATTGCAACTTAATATCTGCTAAATTTTCAGTATTTTGCCCAGCTGACACCCCCCACATGAAATTAATACTGTACTTAAACTGTTCTTTTAAACATTTTTAAGGATGTTTTCTCATTACACTCTGAATCATTTAAAAACTAAGATGAATCAAAATTTTAGTCTTTCTCAGTGGGTAATAATTATTATTCTTGCGAGTTTTGCTCATGTGAAATACAGATTAACTGATAGTTTAGTAACAAACTTTAAGGCAGTGACATCTGAACAGGTGTCTGAGGGAGCTTGGCAGTGCCTGCGTTAGTGCTCTGTGGAGCAGCTGTGAAGGGACCCCTTTGGCTGCCCATCGTGTGGAGGAATGGGGTGGCTTACGGGGACATCTCTGCATGCACAAACACAGTTGCATCCAGGGAAAACTGGTTAGAATCTTTGACACAAATATACTTCTGCTTCTAATGGGGACATGAGAGCTGCAAACAGTAACTGGCCCTTGAGACTGCCTCAGACCACGTGGATGATGGGAGTTCTTGATCCAGGTGAACAAAACTAAATCCAGTCCAACAGCATATAGTGTAGAAGAGGGGCTCTAGGATCTTCTGCTCTGATCTCTTGATCTGCTTATATTGCGCCAAATTAGCTGCTAATCTATATACAGCCTGTACATATAACACACAGTCATCACGGAACCCCCTCCTTACGTGGAAGGCTATTGTCAAGCTACTGTAAAAGCTCACAGGAAATATTTATTTAGTGTCTTTTTCCTTCATTCCTGCTGACTTCTGCCTTGCCCCCATGTCTCAAAGCAGAAGACCTCCTTGACTTGCTGCAGAATCCTCCTTATCTCCTTTCCTTCTGCATCGTGGTTTCACAAATTAACATCAGTGTCAAAAGGTTTTGCCCTTGGTCTCCGGATTTTCTGAGGCTCTTCTTTTACATTATGGCTTTCACTGCCATGAACCTCTTCTGTCCAAGGGATTTAAGCAATTCACACGTACACTTTTGAGCAGAGATGTCAAACATAGGTTTTGAGTAACTTTTTGCAAGCTTGCAGATTTTTATCTAGAGGTTTTGGCCAAACTACAATCTTGGTATCTAGCCAGGGTTTAGTCTCTCCTATGGCTTTTGTTGGATACAGTTCTGCAATCATCCTCTTTTCCTGTTTTAAATTCTTCCTTAGTATTTCCGCCATCATTACTGTGAATGCTGCACTGCACCCAAGAGCTGTTTCTCTTTTTACAGTTCTGAACTCCACTTACTATTATTCTGGTCTCAGAGACTCTGAAAGAATAAATAGTACATAATTCAATTGTTTTAGCTACTTTTATGCCTTAAATAGAAAATTGAATCTGTTTCCTCATTACTCAATTAATAATTAATAACTTCTATGGCTCTTTACTTGAGTCTCTTTGCATTTCTGGTCTTCTCAGAAAAATAAAATCATGGCTTTGAGACAGAGACAGACAGTAAAAGAAGTTGTTACTCTGAGTTCCTAGAATGAAGCAGTTTTTTAAAACCATATCCTATATAGACAGCAGGCAGAGCCCCAGTATTTGCTGTCCTCTTGGCTGACACTGGGGCCAGGCAACATTGCCAAAAGATGTTCCAGCTTCCAAGCATTCTTACCTGTTCAACAGTGAAGCAGAGTGCCCAGAGAGCACACACGTGTGGCTTCCCCAGGGCTGTGGGTTCCAACTGTCCTGGGAAGCTCCTCCAGGGACCTTGCACATACTGGTGTCAGTACGTCTTCGTGTTCTGATGGTTTGTGTGCATTTCTGTTTACTTCCACCACTTGATTACCAGATGGTTCAGTCTACAGGAAAAATGGTATTTAGTTATTATTTTGCTGCTTTGTTTGGGCTGACAGGGTAATACTGTAAATATTTTTTTTAAAAAAAAAAGCTCTAACCCAGAACAACGGTGGAAGAGCATTGTACAGATCTCTGACACGGTTACCTTCAGTCATTTATTTTGAGACACATTCTTGTCTATTTTTTTTATGATTTTAAATGTAATAAGTAGTTTTCAGAAGGTTTTGGACTCTGCATAATATGTTCTGTGAAGTTTCTGAAACGATGAAACTAACGTATTGCATTAAAGCACCTGTGACTAACATTTCTTTTACACCCACGGAAAACAGCTTTGTGTGCTAGCTAACAGGGTTATATAAAATCCAAAGTACTCCTGTTATAGCTTCGGGGATGACTTTCTATTGCACCTGACTCCAGACTCTCAATGAATTGGAAATTACAGTATAATTATTCTTATGTCGACAGGAACATTTTCAGGCTCCCCCTTGAACCATCCAGGGAACCAGCCGCTTTCGAGCTGTACTCCTGTCAGGAAAATGTCACCAGGCTTACACTGCTGGCCAAAATACTTCTGCTCAGAAGTTTCCGTATGCTGTTCAGAAAAATGTCTGTCTTCAGTTTCTCTTTGGTGTGATTCTCAGTGTATCAAATTGAGTGAGCTTTGGAGAGTGTTTGTGTAAGACTTTAGATAGGGTTCAGCTCATTCTACAGAGCCAAGCATATAGAGCAAAATTTAGCATTCTGGATGATGTGTTTTGTGGCAACTATGGTTAACTATTTTTAAGACTTAGAAATATATGCATGCTTTTCTTTTTAGTTCTTACATCAGTGCCCTCTTCAGGCAAAAGTCGTGCATCTAGACTACAGATGAATATGCCCTTGGTCTCTCTGAAATATGTTTTATGTCTATTTCGTTATTAGAAAACTAAATGAGAAGTTTGATTGGGAAAGATGTGAAATGCGTGGATTTTATTTTAATTGGAAAGATGACTCTCTAACCTCCCTGTGACTTATATTTCTGATATGTAAAATTGGAACTGGTGCACCTTCTTGCGTGCATGTGTATGTGTGTAAAACTGTCACAGGATGCCGAGTCTGCCTAAAGCGTTCTTATTAAAGCGATGTGTTTTGCCATTGACAAGCCATTATTTCATGCAGCCAATGCACCTCATGCAGTGAGATAATGCATATTTAAGCGATGTATTTAAGCAAATATAATTAGTATGTGGCATCTCAGATAGTACTATTTTGTAGGGCAGTGGTTTTTAACCTTTTTGTGGATAACACATACTTGAGAAAATTGGTTATCTGCTTGTAGTCCATCAGCTTAGACTCTGGTGAAGGGCCCCACGTCTTTGTCTTCTCCCATGGGAGTATGCACACCTCTTTTTCACACTTGTCCTGTGCACACAGGGTGAAGGCCACGTCTGCTATTTGGCTTGCACAGCACTGAGAGCCAGAGCAAGCTGCAGCTGGCCGTGCCTGGCTGCCCCTGGGTGTCTGCCCAAGCTCCTCAGCACCGCCGGCCGCGTGATGGAGTAGCAGTCGTGCTCCTTGCACACACCAACAGCCCTGGTCTGGCCAAGTTAATTTGGTTGCTGCTGCTTCTGCCTCCTGAGCGATGAACTCGTGCCCTGCGGGCTGGGAGCCAGAGCTGCAGAGCGCTTTCCCAGCTCATACCGCACGAGTATCTGATTGCCTTGTAAGTGGTAAGGTAATTTACCTCCAACACTCCCGCAAAGGGCATGGATAAAGCAGTGTATAGATAACAAGTGCTTCATCCACAGCTGCTCGGGGGGGCCTCAGTCAGCACAGGCTATAGAAACTATAACAAAGTCCTACACTGATACTTTACCTATTAAACCACCTATCCCTTTTTCTGTGATTATCTGGATATTGTGCATTAGAATGAGTCTTGGGGGTCTTGTTCTCGGTATTTTTTGTTTGTTTGATTTTTTTTTGCTACAGGAAAGTTTTTGATTCTAATATTGTTCAGAGGAGATGGCTGCAGTGCACTGGCAAAGACTGATAAGTGACTCACAATTTCTAGCACACATTTACTGAATTTTCAGTTAGGAATGTACAGCCTGGGATGACAGCCAGTCATTCAATCTATTCTTGCCTCAAACACTGTAAAAACATGTGGACAAAAGAAGGAACACCTGGCAAATGGTTTGGTTTTACAGCAAGAGGGAGAGTTAATGACATCCATGGTTATAAGCAAGACAACTTGCTTCTTTGCAGCATACACTGAAAATATTTTGAGAGCATTGAGATTGCATTTAAACTTTGGCCTTCCATGAAATAATTTGGAGAACAAAAGGAAACAGAAGAACTAAATCAACTGTAGCATACACCAGAGTTCCCATTGCTGGTGAGAGGCCCTCATCCCATCCCTGCATGCTCCAAGCAAGGCTGAAATCTGGGATGTCGGCTCCTTGCACGCAACGTTCTGCTCCTGGGCACTTCGTGCTTGCTTTCCTCCAAGCTCTGTGTAACGTGATCTGCCTTTGGCGAGGAATTGAGCTTGGAAGGTGGCTCTGTGGTTCTGTGACAAACCTATTACTCATTGTGATAGCAGATGATGTGGTTTCCTTGAGAAAGCAGTGTGGTGGAGTTACTTGAATAAAGAACTAGGAATGCCGAAGACTGGGTTTCTAATGCTGGCTAAGAGGGGTTTTGTGGTTTTAGTTTATTTGTTTTATCTTTCAGTGCATCAGCTTCATTATTTTTCTGTTTCATGTTCGCATTGTTTAGATGTAGAAGATGCATTGCTGTTCATTTCAGGAAAATAATGTGTTGGTTTTTTTTTCCTTTTTGTTCTTTTATGAAATGGATTGAGGAGATGTTTATATGTCTATAGCATTTAATCATGGCACAGAGGACAGTGCAGCACAGCTAAGATAGAATCTACATTACTTTTTTGAGGTAGTGTATACAAAGAACACAGATGCAAGAAAGATACTGCTCTGCTCTCATTAGGGATGCTGCTGATTCTGCCTTGAATTTGGTCTCTGCAGTGGGAGCTTCACTTCTGCTCACATCCATGTGTTGTGTGGGTTTGTGAACGTACCAAGGAGTTGGAAGAACTTGGAAATTAATTTGACCACAGTGAAGCAGGTCTGAAGTGTTGCTTAGTGTGCTAGGCAGCATCTGACTTGCAAAAAAGCTGAGAAGCAGCATTTGGGGGCACGTCCTCGGGGCCGTGCTCTTGGGTTCAGCCTTGGGCTGCAGATCCTGTACTCTGTGTGCACAAAAGTAGGGAATGCCATCATGACAGAGTTGTGCTCAGGATGACTAGTGCCATTTTGCACCTTTCTTTAGCTGAATGTTACCTCTGAGCTAGCTTCTTTTCTTTAATTGTTTTCCTGAACAAAAGAATGAACAGAACAAAGCATTTTTTCCTACCCTTTTAGCGTTTTGGTTCGGATTAAACCCAAATAAGTCAATTGAATAATTTGTGCTTGCTTCAAAGACATTTAGATCAAACTTTGTATTCTCAGATTAATTAATTAGAAAATAATTTGTCCTCACTCAGCTTCCAATTTGAGCATTTGTAATGAAACACTGCTGATATGCTTGACTACAAGAAGATCTCTGCAGAATCACACACTGGTTCTATGGTGTCCTGGTTTGACCATATGGTCATCAGGTCCTGATTTGTCAGAAGAGCTCATTCAATATGCACTAAAATACACTAGGATTAAGTATGTTTGTCTGTTTGTGAATTTAAATCACAATTAAAAAAATAAAAATAAAAACAGAAACCAAAACAGAGAGGGTACCAATATTTCAGATTACCAGTTCTCTGATTTTTAATGCAGTTTTAACAGACTTCTTTAATCCTACATGTTGGAGATGAGATAGTGTATTCTGGTGAAACCCCTAGTTAATGTATTAATTGAGAAATGGTATCATTTACTCAGCATTTTTCCCCAACCCAGTATTAGCAACTGCTATATTAGAAGTAAAATCTCTTTCCTGATGTACAAAGCTAGACGTATGCCATCAGGGCACTTACTGTCTTTAAGCTCCCAAATGCCAGAGCAATCAGCCAGAGGCCGCAGAGCATGCCGTACGGCAAGATAGGTGCTGCCAGCCCTTGGGCTGCGGAGCTGTTGCAGGGCGAGTGGTTTATTCCTCTGAACTTCTGAGCCCAATGGGTTTGCCAGTACTGCTGCTGAAGTTTTAATTTAGGCAAGGATACTCACAAAGAAGTGCTCAGCTGTTCAGATGTTAATCCAGTTTTATAACCCTGGCAAGTTTAATGGTGTTCAATTTCTGCTTATTATTCATTTAAAGAAATCGATAAGAAGCAGCATATTAAGATTTTAACTCTCTCCTATATACAAATGTAACCTGTATATATACTTCTATATGTGTGTGTGCATTTTTCCTAGTTAGTATTTATATATGTATATATAGGCTTTTATAGGTTTTAATATGTATCTACATATAACTTTGATATTGGTATTTGATTTTTATTCTACATTAAATGCCACATTTCTCTTATGCAAACATTTGAGGTTTTGCAGCTGCAGTATGTGTTCAGTTACTTCTACATCGCTTAGTTTGTGTACTGTGTTTTATATACTGTGTGGAAACTGAGCCTTGCAGCAGATCAATTCATGGCAGCCCAAATTCAGTTCTTTCTTCTTTAGCCTTACAGAAATTGCACATTAATAAAAATGCACAGAGTTGTCTCGCTTCTATGAACAGCCTCTCTGACTTTGTGGTTGCAAGATTCAGTCTCTATATAGCTGACACTACTGTGTCTCTAGGAACAAAACTTTTCTTGTTTGTGTTTATGATTCTTTCCTATTTACCCTCTGAAAGGAGCAGCTGAATCAAAAATGAGCTGAGAAAATATGAACCACATGAATCTTCTGAAGTAATTTTTAGCACAAGGGCACACGTCTGTATTTTATCACTCATAAAGATCCATTTATTGAAATCCAAATCACTATGCTTTGCTTAGAGCCAGAACACAGGCGATAGGAGACTAATTCCGCTTAAGCTTCTATGCATGTGGATGTTGTCCAAACACATTTTCTTCCTGCTGTGTCTCACTCCACACACTGTTTGGAAGTGGCACAGGACCTGGTGTAGATTAGACATTTGATGTTTTAGGAGGTCCAAATGGGGGTTTTAGGTGTTAACTTTGCTGGGCTAAGCAGTCTTTTCCAAGGTTATTTAAGAGATGGCCAAGGTAAGGTCAGTAAGGTGGCCAGCCCTTGTGACAGCTCCAGAATTTAGGATGTGTTCCTGAAAAGCTTCTTCTTGTTTGAAACAGGTGCACACCACAGGGTAAGCATTCAGGCAAAAAGACTTTCAAAGGTGAAGAAACTTCTGTGCAAATTGAAAGCAGCATATGCAGCATCCGGCACTTATCATTCCCTTCCGAAGGTGCCTTGTCACAGGACAACTTTCACTTGCCTTGTGCAAGTCTTAATTGGATCTGTGTTGTTTCGCCTTTGGCCTGAAGAAAAGAGCTGTGTCTGCCAAGCCCTATCCTGTGGCTGTTCCCCAGTTCACTGCTGGCCCAGCCCAGTTCACAGCAGCCCCCTGTGTGTGCCCACCTAGGGCAGGGTGAGGCAGGCGGCCCTGCCGCCATGTTGTATGTGACATAACCGATGGGACAGGGCTGGTGGCTTCTCATGGGCCCCTCTCTGGGTTATGAAGAGGAGGGGATCTTAACTTCAGAAATAAGAAGCCTGGAATTTTGTACCTATTTTGGTTCCTGGCTACATGGTGTGATTCTTACACGGGATTTGTCCCCCTTGAACA
Organism: Penelope pileata; assembly: GCA_013396635.1. Lineage (NCBI taxonomy): Eukaryota > Metazoa > Chordata > Aves > Galliformes > Cracidae > Penelope > Penelope pileata. The sequence goes on from WBMW01005527.1 coordinate 2,364,872, forward strand.
AAAGATTTTAATGTATTGTTTTTTAAATATTGGCCTTAATGAGCCGATAGTTAATTGAGCATTTCAACAATTTTTCGGCACTTAATTGTTTCATATGGAAATAGATCAGTCTAGCTGCAAATGTTTTCCTCTTGTGATGCTTTCTTTTATTGTTTGATTCATTAAGTAAAATGTGCTTCAGTTTCTAAAAACAAGCATACATCATTGTAATTATAATTTAGCTAATATTACTTTTTGTGATTATTATTCACTAGAAAACTACAACTTGATATAACAACTAAAGCACGCCATTCATAATCCACTTAGTGTTTGTTGTGTTTTTTTTTAATTTTGCTCTTTTTATTAAAATTAAATTATTGCAACATATGGAATTATAAATTTATTTACCATTTTGTGTTTGTTTAGAAAAGTGATTCTGCTAGAACGATACCTCCTTATTCTATTATCCATGCATGTGCTTTTTAATTTAATCCACTTGCCTTATTGATTAGCAGAATTTTTTTTCATTATCCACGCAAACATGTCAGTACTTAAAGAATAAAAAAAGTGTAGATCCTTCCTTATCTCCCAAAAACATCTTCTGTCATCTTTCAATGAAGGAGGCTGAAAGACTAGCATAATTTTCAGACCTTGATGTGCATTTGTGGTGTTGCTAAATAGAAAACTGCAGGCCAAATCCCAATCACGTGTAAGAATGTGAAAGATACCATCGTTGCATTGTTGCTGTCTTTTCTTATTTGGACCTTAATCTTCTTTCACTGGCACAAATTCTGTTCCTTTGAACCTGGTGGGTAAACTAACAGCGAGTGAAAGCTGACTGAAATCTCTGATTAAATTTTATATTCTAAAAGCTGTTTTTAATGCATTAAGGTTCATGGCCTTAAACTCCCTGATAGAAGAAGTAGGGAGGAAAATGTCCCTCCAGGTGGGTATGCAGGACGGGTGAGTTCACCTGCAGTCCTGCTTGCTGCCCATTGGAGCCTTTCTCCAGAGAGAGGCCACGAAGGCTTTGTGAACTTCCTACATATACAACCTTTAAATGCTGTCTTATATCTCTAATCTCTAATAATCTGTGACCTGATTTAACAGTGTTTTAGTAGCTACAAGTCCAAAAGGCACATAGGGATCATTTCCAGTCTGAGGGTTAGACTTTTTTTTTCCAGCCAGTGGTCTGTTGAAAATGCTGAGAAGAAGAATTCCATCAACGTGGTTGTGATTTCTTTTTCTTTTTCCATTTCAGGCCCTTCAAACCATCACAGCCAGTCAACGCTGAGGCCGCCTCTCCCCCCTCCTCACAACCACTCGCTGTCCCACCATCACTCGTCCGCCAACTCCCTCAACAGGAACTCGCTCACCAACCGCCGCAACCAGATCCACGCGCCCGCTCCCGCGCCCAACGACCTGGCCACCACGCCCGAGTCCGTGCAGCTGCAGGACAGCTGGGTGCTCAACAGCAACGTGCCGCTGGAGACCAGGTGGGTCGCGGGGCCGCGCGCCGCCCTGCAGCACGGTCTGGCTGATGGGGGGGTGTTAGTTCACCTCGGGTTGGTGGTGGTTTTGGCTGACACACAGGGAGTTTCCAACATCAGAATACGTGTAGTACATGTCCTCTGATTTACATTGCGTTGGGAGGCAGATGGCTGGACATCTCTGTCCTATTCAAAAGCGTGTATTATTCATTTGGACAGGTCTTGTGTACGCAGCTACTGGTACTAGCATGGCATTGCTTGCTCACGGGAGTGAGAGAACTTCTTAGAAGTCAGTTTAACTGCATTGCTGGAAAATTATGCATTTTGCCCTTCCTGAAATCACAAACAGAGGCTCATTTGTAATTATGCAATTATGCATTTTGAGAGACTTGAGAAACAATCCCAGATTCAAGACTGACAGTACTATAATTTTCATTTATATTTCATCCAGCATGCAAGCTCATTTTAATCTCTTCTGTGTGTGTTAACAGCTTGATGCCCATGGGCAAACAGTTGCATATAAATTTAAAGGTGCAGCACTTGGGTCAGTCAAATAAATGCCCAAAAGGTGACAGTTTTCAGCACTGAGGTTTGTGGTCATTTGGAGTGTGGAATGCCAAATGTATTTAACCTGTGCTTTGAATGGCAGAGCTGATCTCCCAGAATTTAAAATCAGCCACTGAGTGGATGTTTGTAGGAATATGTTTGTCCTTGTTCACAGATGTGAGGCCGAGTCCAACTACCATTGTCAGAGCAGCCTGGGTGTTCACACGTTCTGCAGCTGAAATTTGTGTGTCAGAGGCTGCCCCTCTTGCTAATATAGTAGAAAGTTTCTGAATTCTAGAAAACTCAGTTTAAAAAAAGTGTGAAAAATAAGATTAGGGTATGAGTGGTCTTGCTTGCCTAGATGTATATAAAAACACAGAACACACGTAGAGCAGCTGGACCCCTGGTAACCCTGGCTAATGCAGTGGTTGCAGCTGTTCGGTCACACAGCTTCTCAGATGTTGTGTTTCAGTTGCAGCCTTCTGGGAATTTGAGGCTGCTCTACCAGATTACACACAGAGTAGCCCAGCATGGTATAGTTGCACCTCCATGCAGTCATTCTTGGGTACAACAGTACTGCTAGTATGTCATTTCTGTTAAGATTGTCCCAAACATTTATAGGGACAGAATTCCTTGGGATAGTTGCAAGATGGTTCTCTGTCAAAGTGCTGGCAGCCCCAGGTAATAAACCTGGGCTTGTCTGATTTTTTCTTTTACATTCTGATTTTCTGCCTATTTAAAGTCAGTGGAAATTATCAATTTTTGATACTAACCTGGGACCTTATGCTTTTCTGCTTTATATCACAAACTCAGGGAATATGTATGTATTCACGTTGCTGACCAAAGCAATGCTGTTGTTTTTGGAGGCTGCAGGACTCCTGGCTGCCAGTTAATTGCAGTTTTCCATAGGCACATTTGTCAGAGGCAAACATTGAGATGTCAGAGAGCCTTCTAAGGCTCTTCCAGAGGTGCTTCAGGATCGATTTTCTTCTTTCTGACATTGCACACCTGACAGGACTTGATGACAAGTTTCATCACAAGAATATTAACTCAGAAGATGATGACTTTTTTTTCTGGTTTGCAGCGAACTTTGCTGAAATTGATGCCTGCAGAATCACTGAAGAGTTTCCAAATTAGCCTGTAGCTCTGTCACTTTAGAACTGGTGTTTCCTCTAAATTCATACGAGTAGCCTCAAAAGTAAATGACACCTTTTTGCTAACTTGTCAGTTCCGCCTTTATTTTTTGGCTTTACCTTGATGTGAGCACTGATCCTACTCACAGTGCCTCTTCCCAGAGCGCTGCACTTGAATGTTTTCCCTGTTGGCAGTTGTTCATCTCAGCAGCGGAGTGCCCTGGAGTCAGAGCCACTGCTGACAGCAGCTGCTTGATCGGGACCATCTTTCACAACTTTTAGTTTTCACCTTTTGGTTACCTTCAGTAGATTCTGCTCTCAGCTGAAAACAATGTGCGAGCAGTCGCATTACTGATTGTGAAACAGAAAGCAGTACCTGAGCTGTCTGAAGGGAATGCTTGATGTCAGCACTACAAAACTCAGATCACAATTTAGATTCCAGACACCTCTTTATCAGTGTCAAGCACTGAAATCATTGAATAGTGCAGCGTGTGTCTGCATATCGTTATTTTTTGTTTGTTAAGAATGTTTTTCTCTTCTCTTCTTTCCTTTGCTGTATTATGCAGTCAGAGCTAAATCCACAGAGCACATGGAGACAGCACAATTTCCAAATACATCCTTTCTCCATCTCTTGTTTTAGTATTGATTTTGGGGGGGGTTAATCACATTTGTTTCAATTTGGTGTGCCCATTCTTTTTTGTTTGTTTGTTTTGTTTTAAAATGAGGCTCTTGACTCAATGCAAACATAAGCATAAAATATGTTGATGAAATTCCCTGTTTTTAATTACTTTTCAGATTACAAAATAAGTAAATTTAATGTGAAGCTCCCAGGACTCCTTTCTTGTTTACTACAGCATGCATGTGGTAGGTTACACTAGGTGTACGTATAGAAATTAGGAAATTAGAAACCACGGTGCTGTTAGTGGGAGCTGGCAGAGTCCAGAAGAGGTTATGGATCCCTGGACAGTGCCAGGCATGGCAAGCAATGGCCTGGGGGCAGGAGGATGGATGCCCTCAGCTCTGGCAGGCTGATGTATCAGGGCAACTTCCAACTTGAAAACACCACTTTGAAAACTGATGTTCGTCAGCAGTACGTTTCATGAGCAGTCAGTTCCAATCACTCTCAGTAGTTATCCCTACATTTACAAATGGTTGGTCCTGGAGAAGACTGTCCCGACCCAGCGGTGGGCGTGGCGCCTGGCGCTGCTGGCTGCAGGCCTCGATGGCCGCCATGGCGGAGGGGCAGGGGTAGGCCTGAGAGCGGGCTGTGGAGGGAGCCAGAAGGAAAGTGGAAACCTTTCTCATCCCCATCTTCAATCTCTCATTGTTTATGTTTTTACGTTCCTCACCTCCACCTAAGAAGGGAACAATTCTATCTGCTTTTGATATAGCTCAGCTTATTTTAGGGACTAAAGTTTGCTCTGGTTTTGAGTGAAACTTACTGTCTGTTCTGCATGATCTCATTGCTTCCATCCAACAGCTCTCCTGTTTTTTCTGCAGGATTCTTATGGTTTCATTGGCAGCCATCTGTCCTCAGTTGTTTCCTTGTAGAGTTTACTGCTTGCACATATTTGCGTGTACCTTCTTCTGGGAACTATATCGCAAGTCTCCATTCACCCTTTATAGCACCTTAACATAATTATGCTTACCCGTATTGCAGTAGTTTGTTGCTTTTAGTAGAGTTAAAATATTGCAAAATGCTTATACAGAGTTCCCAGTTACACTGTTTTGGTGTGGTTGTGTCCACTTCAAGGCAGACAAATACAGATTATATCTTACCCAGTCTGCTGCTGCTTTATGGCTGCAACGGGCTTCTGCTTTGCCTGCATAATTGTTCTGTTTTCTTTGAAATTAGATTCTATAATGGAAGGGTTGAAATACCTTTAACTAAGGATGCAGGAATGCATCACTGTAGCATATCATGATGCTATTATTATGGTTCATTTCTGCAGTACTTAGCTGCTTTACCTTTAGGCCCGGAGCTGCTGTGTAATGCTCTTTAACTTTTATTGTCCTCTTGCAGTCTGTTTCAAACCATCTCCTCCTCCTCCTTTCCAAAGTGCTGGTTTCTACATTTTGCAGTTAAGAGGTGTTTCTTTATCGCTTCTTTAATCATTGCTTTCAATGAGGATAAATGATGAAAATACTACCTTTGAACATCCCAGTGTGGGTCTCATTACTTCCAGACAGCCAGAGAGGCAGCACTCTGCTTTATAGGCTGAAATGCTTTGAGGGCTTCTGTATGACAGAGCACAGGGAGAAAAGTACGGCTCTGCAGGAAGGTTTGCATCACTCTGTGCACTGTAAGGTTCATCTCTGGTGGAGGAACCTTGCACAGGGCCATCTGCAGATGCCAGTCACAAATGAAATGACTCATAAATGAGAGTAACAGAGGAGCTTTCATGGTTGGATGTTTGTCTAAGATTGCCTAATGTGCTAATGCCTGTTCCTGTACTTCATATTGATGTTAATTAATTTAGTTGGTACCATTATAATTAATAATGCTTAATCCAGGGGAAAAAAAAAAAAGATAAAATTAAATAGAAGTTAGTCTTATTATTTAATCTCGTAATTAGTCTCATACTGAAAATATTTTCAGTCAAAATCTTTTAGCTCTAAAGATTTTAATTTTATATGTATGTTTATAGTTTCTTTGAGCTTGCTCACAAGGATTTTTTACTAGGCTTCAGTAAAGACTGTAGCATCCTAACATTCCTCCTGTATTACAGGAGACAGGATGATGGTCACTTGTCTGAGGGTTGTGAAATCCCTGTTTCCTTAGAAGATCTTGTGGGATGTGGTACAACAGCAGCAGTCCAAATCTGGGGTCATTTAAGCAAAGTTCAATTTAAAAAATGAAACATTTGTACAAAGTTAGCCTTAAATCATTCATATCGTTGTTTCAAATATTTGTCTCCTCCTGGAGTTCAAGCTTTATTTCTTTCTTCGCAAGCCTGATTCCAAGTTAGTCACCCTGTGGGTGAGCCTGAGGGGAGAGAGCAAGGACAGAATGGGAGATCAGTGGATGGAGTGGTAACATGAACTGTATCCCAGTTTGCACCAATGCAGTGCACGAACTCAAAATCACAGAGTGTTACAGCAAGGAAACACTCGTGCTGATTGTTTTTGTAGCTGCACCCTTGCAGGCAGTGAAGGAGTGAATGCAGTATGTGGTGGCCACGCATGGGCTAGAGCAGCCACTGCAAAAATCCAAAGATAGAGTAAGGGAAGAGTGGGATTTAGTGCTGAGATATTGTTAGTTTATTTATTTAAGAAAGAATTTAAATATCTGAAATACTGATAATACTTGGGCCAGATGCTGTACCACAATGGTGCCACAGAACTTCTGACCTGAATGTGTAAACTTGAAGTTTCTGAATGTGTAGAAGCTCATTGCAGCCACTCTTCACAACTGTCTGCCTATTTTGAATAATGTCTCAATATTTTGATATCTTCATACATGATGCAAAATGTTCTGGAAGAGAACAGTGAAACAAAGTCTCTTTTTCTTTTGTTCATGCAAATTTCTAGCATACGTTAGGCACAGCAAGCAAATACTTGGAACAGTGAAATATCTCTTCACTCTAATTTTGCTCTGTCTTTTATGGTCTTCTCTTACCAGTTCTTAAACTATAAGACTACAGGTAAATACGCTATAGAACTTTGGTCCTCCTTTTATGCTATAGAATTTTAAAGGCTGGGGCGAGAACTGGCACCTCTGTCTGCTTGTTCCTCCTTGAGAAGGTTGCAGGAAGGTTGTGTGGACTTTCCACATAAATGGGTTCTGCATAGATAGATTCTGGACATGTCTGAAAATCAAAAGCATTTTGAAGAGGCAGTAAAGCACAGTCAAAAGCATCCATAGGGACTTCATGTACATGTGGGCCATGTACTTGATGGAATTCCAAAAATATTGTAGAAAGGTCATTTTTAGCAGGTTGCTGTAGTGCTGTTTTCATGACAACTGTAAACTCTGATAAGGGATGAAAAAAGGGTAGAGGGAAATGCTGCAAAAGCAGGACAAGTACCAATGGTTCTGAAAATCCATGTGAGATACTCCTACTCACATACCCATAAGCTCAAAGAAGTTTGTACAGATCACAGATAATTGCTTGTTGTCATGGGCTGGTTGGTTTGCATTTTTAACTTTTGTGTAGAGTGTACAGCCAGCATGAATGGCTGCAGAGGAAGAGGCAGGTATGTTTAGGGTGTTATTTTTTGTTAAATTTTAGGTGGGTTTTTCTGATGTTGTTGGTTTGGGTTGAGTTTTTTTTTTATCCCAAATTATGTGATTTAAGTTTCTATTTTGTATATTTACATGTAGACTGATAATATATATATATGTTCTAGAGACTTGAGTTTCTTATTGAAAGATTCTATTTATTTATAGACCTGACTGACTTATTAGTCTAGCCCTGTTGCATGTGCTTTTCCTTTATTTCTAGTTAAGCGAGTAGTGGAATTAAGAGATACTGAAGAGCCTACATGTGTGCCTTTTAAAATAGAAGTATTTTGAAAATTAGTTCATTAATTGATGCAGAAAGCTAAAAATTAGCAGACCTATTGAAATGCAAAATGCTGTTGTCATTACTGTCATTAGTGAAATAACAGATGTAGGCATTGTTGCATTTCATCACTTTGCGCTGTGCAACTACTGCAGAACTTTATGGCAGAAATGAAACTATTTTTGCACGTAGGAATTTAAAGATCCTATAGTTTGAGCTGATTAAGCACTGCCTAAATCTTTCCAAGTCTGCTTTATAGCTCCTACTCCCATTTAATGTAAGTACATATGCGGAGTAACTCATTTTCTGTGTTTATATGTGTAGCTATTTCTACTACTTTTTGCCAGGTGTTAGCTAGCGGTTTCATTGCTGCAGACCTGGAGAATAAACAACAGTGCAGATTTTAATAGCTTCATTATGCAACAAGGTGTCAGCTTCACTTAAGTGAAGATTCATCTGGTAGGCAACTAGGAAAAACTGTTACCACTGTGATTCTGGGTCAGTTTGTCCAACTGGGCTCCAAGAGACTCTGCAAGAAGGATACAAATAAATTTAAAGGGTAAAGCAATTATTTATTGGCTAGCTCGGCAAAAGGTTACTAGGATTTAAGCTGGCAGGCTAAGTGCCTGTGTGCCCACCAGCTGCTGTAGGGCACCCAGGATGTTTGATTTTGGACAGCACCAATCAGGAGGGTAAGGGGTGGCCCCAGCGGCTCCCTGATGTTGCTGAGCTCTGTGTGCTGCCAGCTCCACCACACCAACACTTCAGCCCTTGCTGGCCTTGCTGTTCTTTCCCTTTCAGATCCTGGGACCTTTCCACCTTGGTGTTCTCCCTGTCACATTCTTAAGCTCCTAATGATCCCCGTTGCAACAAACCTTCTTCTCTCCATAGCTTACACCCTCTCTTTTTACAGGCTCTCACAGCTCTTTGTCACATCCCACTCTGCTTAACATTGCATTCTATAGAATACGTTGCCTTGGGACATGACAAACCCAGCCTTCAAGGAATCACAACCCCTTCCAGGGCTGGGAAGCTTGGCTGGAGGCTTGGCAGCTGCTGGCATATTCAGAGTTACACAGAGGTGAATAGAAATAGAAAGTGTTACCTTTGCTGTTGATGTCCATTCTGAATTGTTGTGTCCGTTCCTGATGGAGTGTCCTTAGTTCCTGCACAATGCAGTTAGTTGCAAACTGATTTTCTGCAGCAAGCTAAAAAACACAGCAATACTGTGTTCTTGTGTGGACTGGCCTCTACCTGTTTGCAATGTGCACTTCAATGAGAGGGGTACACATTGGCATGCTTCTGTGAAATGGCCACTTCATTGACCTACATGTGTGTGTTAAATAGTTTTCCACTGAAAATAGATCAAGAATCACAGAACATTGCCAGCTGGAAAGGACCCACAAGGATGGAGACCATCTCAGGACCACCCAGAATCCAAACCCTGTATATGAGAGTGGTATCCAAACACTCCCTGAGCTCCAGCCGTGCCCACTGCCCTGTGAGCCTGTGCCATGCCCACCGCCCTCTGGGGCAGAACCACTTCCTAACAGCAATCACTGGCAATCACTTGCCGTTCCCTCGGGCCCTGTCCCTGTCCCCAGAGCAGAGCTCAGCGCTGCCCCTCCGCTCCCTGTGAGGGGCTGCAGCCGCCATGAGGCCTCCCCTCAGCCTCCTCTGCTCTGGGCTGAGCAAACTGAGAGATCTCAGCCACTCCTCACACTCCATGCCCTCCAGACCCTTCACCATTTTTGCATCCCTCCTTGGACACTCTCTGATAGTTTTATGCCCTTCTTATCTTACGGTGCCGAAACGTGCACACAGTGCTTGAGGTGAGGCCTTAGCGTAACTGTACACCGTAAACACAGAAAATATTTTTTAAAACTTTGTTAATTTTTATTCATTTGGAGAATGTCCAAGTTAAAAAAAAAAAAAAAGAAAAGAAAGGCTTCCATGCAATTGTAAATTTCTCTTTTTTTGTCCAAGTCTCAAAATCTGTCACTGACTCCCAAAAATCTGGTTTTTACGTTAGGAAGGGCAGTGTCCACCGATGTGTGGATTATGTTTGCCCCTTCACCTGAGTGGGGTGCAGTAAAATGCCCTCTGACACACTTAGGGGGTGGAGCTGAAGCTTTAGCATCTTGTTTTTGTAGCCTGTTCACCAAGAATTCTGGGCAATTAAAAGCTGTGATTGTCAGAGAGTATGAGCAAAGTACAGAGTAAAAGGAAATGTCTTTTAGTGGAACAGGAGGTATGACTGACAGAGGAAAAGATTTTGGAAAGAGAATGCAGTAGAGGAGTGGATCTGAAGGAAGATTTCACGTAGTATGTGTGGAGATGATTCTGGAAATTCAAAGCTATTTTTTGTTTATAGCGGTTTTGACCATCTTCAAATTATGATGTATGTTGCAGGCAAACCAGCAGGTTTGGGCTCACTTTCACATCAGTTCAGTTGCTTTGGATGTAAAGGTAGTGTATGTGAAAGTACTTGTTTCTTGGGAAACAGGAGCATATATATCTACAGTGTATTCTTTTAAAGAGGGTTACCACAAAAAGCAGTGGCCACAGGATTTAGAGTGCTGGTAAATTTGGAGTTAGCACTCAGGATGAGATTAACCAGCCGATCTTTCTTCCTTCTGTGTTGTTTTTTCTCTACTTAATGTACTTTTGTTATAAATGGTGTGTGGTGCTTATCAATCCTAATTGAGTTATCTGTAGCAAACCTCCAAATATACTGCTGCGTGCAGTGGGGCTGGGAGAGCAGTCGCCTCTCCCTCAGAGAGCTCTCAGTTGTATAAACCTGGCTGCTAATCCTGTGTTTCCCTTCAAGAACCCCAGAGCAAGAACGTGGTATTAAACCTTTTTGAGTAAAGACTGAGACCCTTAAGCAAGCAACCAAATCTTGCCCCAGCCTAACACTCAGCTCATTCTTAACATAAAAAGCATTAGAACAGTTCATAGTTTTCTTCATTCTTGGTTTCTTTTTGGCTGAAAGTGAAAAAACTATCACTTAACTTTACTGCCTGAGTTTGGCAGCCATTTTGAGGCTTTCACTGACGCAAAATGACCTGTGCCTACTCTTTTGGAGAAGATTTTAGAAGACTAGATGATTTTTTCCGGTAAAAGCGAGCAAGTTATACTCCATATTGCATTGTTTTTTCTGCAACAAATGTCACAAAATTGTCACATAAAATTATAGATAGATGTGATTTTATCACAGCTTAAAGATCATTTATTTATAAGTCCTTGAACCAATAAATTGATCTGTAAACTAATTTCTTGGTATGTGTCTTTTCTGTTTATTAATTACTCTTAAAACTCTTAATATGAAAAAAAGACAATTTAAACATTACAGCTCTCCATATTTCTTTTACCATATAGAACAAGCTTAGGATATGAGGAGTGAAAGAAGCAATTTCTGTTAAGGTATCTTGTTCTTCCTTTCTATTACAGTTTTTCATCACAAAAAAAAGATAGATTTTTTTTTCCCAGCTGATTCTTGCAGCGTGCTGCCATGACAATCTGGCCATAAAGGAGGGGGGCAGAAAAAGATTGTTCTCTCAAAGAATATGGAAGTTAATACAGTCTCTGTCAGACCACTAGTCCCTGAACACCAGAGGTCCTTTTGACCTATGGGAAAATAAATGCTATAGAGAGCTCTGAATTAATGAAGAAAGCAAAATATAGCTTTTTCCATTTACCAGTAGTCCACAGAACTGTGGGCGAATGTCCCCTTGCCAGCTCCGCTCTCACAGATGTCACCTCTCTGCTGGCAGCGTGCCACGTGCAAGGAAGCACTCCCTGCTCCACCGAGGCTGGGAGCAAGGGGCCTGGGGAGCACGGGGTGCCTAGGGACAGCACTGAGCAAGCAGGGGTATTAGCTTGTTTTCCATGAGCAGCATGCAAACTCTGTCCATAGCTTTCATGGATGGTGAAGTTACTGAATCACTGCATACTGATGATCGTGTTTTGTAGTTTTCTAGTATAGGAATGCTGTGTGATGCACAGAAATTAGACTGTGCTAAGATTAGCAAATTTATTCTCATGTTTTCAAAATATAAATTTAGGCCCAATCTAAGTCAAAGTATTAACGCTAAGTGAGGTGGAAACTGTGTTTTTCGTTACAGTATTTGATAGATGAACAGGTAATGCATTGAATATACAGTTTATTATTTAATCCTACTGCTTTAAATTAAATGAATGGATACAAATAAGATCATTTCTTTCCAAAAGCATTCATTGTACAATATCTCCCAGTCTTACCTCTGAGAGACTGTAATTAATGTTGATAAATGCTTGTGTTCTTTCTTTGCAGCTTTGGTCCGCAGACAATTGGTTGTACCAAAGCATGTCAAATCCCACATAAAAATATACCTATAGATCATTGGTTTTAGGGATAGAGTTCAGACAAGTCAATTTATTTCCATTAGAAGCTGAATCTAGACTTAAAACTCTGGGGGCTGCAAATATTTTGTCCATGATGTTCTCAGTCATTCTGGCGTGCTTTGCTGTAACTGAAGGTGTTTCTGCTAGTCTGCATTCTGGCTTCTGAACACAATGCCAGTTTTCCAAAATGGCTTGGTGGGTGTTTAACATAACTTCAGTTAAGTGTCTCTTTCTCTTTTTTTTTTTTTTTTTTTACTCTTCTGAAGATGTAATTACCGTACTTTAACATGGCATGAAATCTTCCAACATGTGCCACTTTGTCAGAAATCCTCATATAGAGATAGTAAACTTTCAGCTTTTGAAATACATGGATAGGGCTTGAAGGTGTGACGAAATTCAGTTTATTTGAGTATATTTTCTCCTTTTTTCTCTGGGAAAGACATATTTCCACATATCCATTTCTATCAGCCTTTTTGCTTCTATCAAGCCCTGAGCAGGTTTAACAATGTAATAGAGGTCATGTTTGCATGTATAAGTATTTTGGTTTTCTTTCTATGCTTTAAGTAAGTGTATAAAGTGGACCATGGTGGGACTATTTTCTTCCACTTATTTTTTTTTTCTCTTCTCACGTGAAACAGTATATGATTGGCATGTTCTATTAAAACATATCTAGATATCCATTAATTCATTTTTGGTGGGAGCAGAGTTTCATTATATATCTGAGTTTACTTTAACAATGCTTTATATTAAAATTTCTGTTGGTACTGCAGCTGCCTTCTCGGCTGAAGAGTGCATAAAATTCCTGGGTTAAAAGCTTTGACATTTCAGATAAAGGCAGTGCCAAGGACTGCAATTTCCAGTTTGATTTTGTGATTTCCTGCTTTGGGGCAGGAGACAAAGAGCAGTGAGATCTGCCTGGTGCAGGCCTGAAAGGGCCGCTCGGTGAGAGGGCCCTGGGCTGAGGAGGTGCAGGGAGCAGGAAGGAGAGCAGCCTACCTGCCTGCCTGTGGCCCGTGCCCGCTCTGCCTCACCACACCTCCTCTTGTCCATCCTTCCTTCCTCACGCTCCGAGTCCCCATCACGGAGCAGTACTGTGTGTCCCAGCACCTGGGAGCCCAGCAAAGGGATTAAAACTGCTCCTGCTAACAAGTCGCTCAGGTTTTAACCAGGCCAAAGGAACAGAAGTGTGAGCAGTTCTCATGGAACACCACCAGCTCCATACCAGCGTTTCCCCAGCAGTTATTTTAACTGAGCTGTGCAAAGTAAAGAAACATTTGAAGTACAGTGCTTGTGAAATCAGACTTCTATTTTTCTTGCTTTCTGCCTTATTAATCTAAAAGCTTTGGTCATTTTGAGGGGAAAACCCTTGCAGCATTTGCCTTTCCTGTATTTTCTCGTTGATTGCATACAGTGCACAAGTCTAACATTGAGTCTCACTGATGCACAATATTATTTGAAAAAAAAAGAGATTCTTCTCTATTAAACAAATGGTTAAAATTTTCCCTTTTTATTCTGCTTCTTCCTTTGATTTATGAAAACTGCTTTTTTCTTTTTCCTTTCAAAAGCAAACAAAAAACTGAATTAATCCACTTGAGACACTTAGGCTTTGAAAGCCACTTCTGATTGTGTACCTGTGTGTCTGAAGCTTTTTCTCTGGTGTCTCCAAAGCACAAAGAAAATGTTATGAAAGTGAATGCTACTGCTGCAGTAGGTGATTGAAATGTTTTCTGAAATAAACTAAAATTTTGACCAGAAAGTTATTTGGTGTCTATAAGAGGGGAGGAAATAAACCGTAAATGCAGTATCAAACTAAGCGATTCATAATGTTCATTAATAGACTTTATTAAATGTCTGCATTAAAAAAAAGCAACCATATTTTCAGTGGCCTTCTTGAGGACCACTGCCTTTATTCCATGCTTCTCTTTTTATCATTGCTGGGAACGTGCTCTTCCTGGCTGTGAGAAGTTAATCTGGAGGAGCCAATCTTCTGGTTTGCTTTCTCCATTTTCTGTATCTGGAGCAAGTTGACAGTATTCTCTGAGAATTTGTTGGGTGGGATGTCATCCACTATTTTCTTCTTAGCAAGTGTCTGGGCCTTAGAAGTCTGGGAAGTTTTATTTCTACTGAGTCTTGTACTTTTGATGATTGTTCTAGTTGTTCAAACCTCCCTAATATGTATATATTTTAACATGGTTAATTCTAAGTCTGGCAAAATCTCTTCCTACAAGACTATAGTGTTTCTTTATTATTATTATTATTTTATTTTTTGCTAGCAGCTTTTTCCAAGGCTGTTAATGAAACTCAAGTACTTATTTATTTATTTATTTGGTCTTATTATATTTACTGGATATCATATCCCACAGGGAAATCATCTAGACGTGAACTCAGAAAGCGTGTTTTTTGTAAAGTGAGGATTCTGTTGAACTAATAAGCTTAAAAGTATTTTGTAGTGGAATTAGTTGGACTTTGTCCTAATGAAACGCAGGCCGAAAGAAATGGATAACAACATCACATCTGAATATGAGCTGTTACCTAACTGCTCCCACTTCTGACAGGCACAATCTCAGCATACTCAAAGACTCTTTATTGGTTACATTGGTGTTTTAGCTAGTATCCTGTCCAGCTGCATCTGGTCGCGAAAGGGATTAGGAGATATCCTGACAGAAGACATTCTGACGCTGTGTTTCGGTGCCAGTTGGTTGACTCTGGTGGCAAAAGGATTGTGTGTTTATTCTCATTTCTTCATGCAAAGTCATTTTACTTTCTTCTGTAATTTAAACCATTATGTCAGCTGGACTAGGAATAGGAGTTATTCTTTCATAACTACAAGACCTCTTGTTTTCCGCTGTAGTTCCATTTTTTTTGTTTGTTTGTTTTTTTCCAGGCATTTCTTGTTTAAGACATCTTCTGGAACGACTCCGCTGTTCAGTAGCTCATCCCCTGGCTACCCACTGACCTCAGGAACAGTTTATACTCCACCTCCCAGGCTGTTACCTAGAAATACATTTTCCAGGAATGCATTCAAGCTGAAAAAACCCTCCAAGTATTGTAGCTGGAAATGTGCTGCTTTATCTGCAATTGCTGCTGCAGTCCTGCTTGCCATCCTGCTAGCGTATTTCATAGGTAAGGCTGTTCTCTCTATCAAATCCCGTGGCTATATCAGCAAATGAAACTTGAGCAGATGAAAAGATGGTTGAATCTGTTTTGCAGATCTGTGCAGTTACCAAGCAAAGAAAAATATTTTTCTTTATACTGGTTAATGAGAAAAATATGATTCTCAAGTCCTGCTCACTGTCATAAGAGTGGGAGCAAGAAGTTGATTCGGGGTCCTCAGTGCGCAGTGTTAAATTGAGGTGTGTCAGAGGTGCTCCAAACAGAGGCTGATAGGAGGATTTTTTTTATACTACCATTGGTTTAAAATATTTTGAAAAAAATTATGATAGTGAATCCATATGAGTAACAGAAGCCACTGGTGTTTGAATTCAAGTACTACCATAGCATGATGCATTCAGAGAACAAAAATCATTTTGTTGATAAGTCTCAGTTTGTACCTGTTTGCATGCCTAAATTCCTGGAGTTTTTAGACCTGAGTAAGTTAACTCTATTCAGTGTGCTGTTGTTTTCCATATGCCACACAGCCTTTGTGTTTGATAAGGAAAATTCAAAATGTTGTGCTTGTTTTCTGTGCTTAACGTATTAATAATGACCACACTATGTTCTATTCATTCTGTAGTCTTTTCAGATTTTTTTTAAACATTCTCCTGGTTTTTTGTCTTCACGAAATTAATTTATTTCTGATTTTCTCTCCTGATATCCTCCTCATCATCTGTTGTTTTGGAGATCTTTCAAAAGGTCTGCCCCATTTGGATGTGTATTTTGTACCTTTCACAGTGCCTTCAACAAGATGTTGATAATGACATGCTACACACTCTGTAGCTTCCCTGAGTAAATGACAAAATTGTGGTAGCTTGTAAATACTTTCTAGACCTATTACGTCGAGATTTTTGTTCATTTCTGAGATTCTTTGTGCTGATATTAATGTGTTGCTATTATAAAGAACAAGATTCATATGTAGTATATAAAAGTCCTGTGAAGATGTACTCAATTTTCTCCGTTTTCCCTCTGTTTGAAGAGAATGATATTTTTTGACCATATAACCTAACTCGAGCGAGTAAAATCTGCTTTCTAAGGAAATATCGATGTTCACATTAATGATCTTCCACAGATAATTAATACATACAGGAGAGAAAAAGAGCTGATTAGCTATTTCATTGCTGCTGTCTCTTTAGGCCAGGCCTGCGTCCCAGCATACTCAATGCTACAGAGCTAACCATCTTTCTGTGCTTCTTCTGTAGAAAACCTCAGAAGAATAACAGGCTTAGTTCGATATATAAATAAAAAGATTGGAAAGCACATGATTTATTGAACTTGACAGTCATCATACAACAGCTCTCTGTTTGAGTGATTATGCACATGGGAAATGATATATAGCAAGCTGAATGTTTTAATCATGTGCGTAGCTTTGAAGTGATGGATTACGAGATGTGATTTTCCCTGTATTTAGGTTACTGTAATCTAAAGCAAAGCTTTGCAACGTGGTTATTGCTTTATACAGTTTCTTATACTGTTTAAGACAAGAGCTGATGTAAGGCAATGCATTGACCCTTAATAATTGATGAATGATCTATCACTTCAAGTCATGGCATAAGTGATCCGTTTTGACAGAAGTTTTTGAAGTCTTTTTTCCTGACTAAAGAATGATGAGTACAACGGAGATGACTAGTGAACACAAGAAAGCAAGTTTTAGAAAGAGCATAGTGGCTTAAGGATTAAATAATGAGAAGTTACCTGACAAGCTTTATGCCATACACTGTAAAGAATAAGTGCATTGAAGAGTAGCTGTCAAAAACAGAAAATAGGAGAAATTAATCCTGTGAATAAATGTGATGGATCCTCTGTGGCTGTAATTTAAAATGATGGAAAAGATAGAAAAGCAAAGTAAGAAAACTAAAAGGAAGTTGCATTGTCTTAAGTGCATTGAGAACCACAATCTGACAAAAAGGATGTGCTTAAGACCATCAGCTGTAAGCTAATCCACCCATCAAATTGTTGGGACTCTGCTGTCCTCCAACGGTATGACCTTGGGTGCTAAATCATCTCCTCATTATAAGGAACCTGAAAAACCTTTCCTTGTTCTGCTGTTCCCTGGAGGGATGCCTTCTCCTGGGCATGTGCAGGGCTTCAGTCCTGGGAAAAATAAATATCCTCTCCCCCGGGCAAAGAGCAGCAATCCAAAATACCGGCTGTCTGCTCTTCTGCAGCTTGCTTTGGAGCTGCTGACCTACTAATCCCTGACCTGCTGTGAAGACAGACTAACTGTATCTTGCTCCAGTCAGTTTGTTAGAAGAAAAAAAATGTTTTTTCTGTTTTCACAATGACCAGAATAATGTTCAGATCAGACCAAATCCCAGTTCTGTCCTAAACAGTGAGACAGTTGGAAATTGAGAGCTGTTAATCTGCCACAAGTCTTAGGATGTTGTTTAAGTTCACCCAAAATGTTGTTCACCCAAATGTTCACCCAAAATGTTGTTTAAGATAGGCAGGAGGAAGGGCGGCACTCCACATCCCCTAATGTGTTTTGCTGTCAGAACATCAAGCACAGGAGACTCTTCAAAAATGCTGCTAATGTTCTTCTGCTCTGCACGTCTGAAAAAGGAAATTTCTTGCTCTCCACCATTGCAGAAGTTATAAAACTGGAGATACATTTGCTAATAGTAATAGTTATGGAAAAAGTCATCAAAATTTGCAATGAATGGTACTGCTCTTTAGGTTTGTCAATATATCTGGCCTCCATGAAGATGACTGTATCAAAGGTGCAGTGAAGATACTGCAGGACTAAATGAAAATTGCAAGGCTGGCAAATAAGAAATAAATTATATTCATAGAATCACAGAATGGTTCAGGTTGGAAGGGACCCTAGAGGTCATCTTGTTCCAACCCCCCTGCCATGGGCAAGGACACCTCCCACCAGACCAGGTTGCCCAAAGCCCCATCCAGCCTGGCTTTGAATATGTCCAGGGAGGGGACATCCACAACTTCTCTGGGCAACCTGTTCCAGTGTCTCACCATCCTCACAGTGAAGAATTTCCTCCTTATATCTAGTCTAAATCTACCCTCTTCCAGTTTATAACCGCTACCCCTTGTCCTGTCATTATTTATCCTTGTAAAAAGCCCCTCCCCAGCTTTCCTGTAGGCCCCTTCAGGTCCTGGAAGGCTGCTGTCAGGTTCCCCCGCAGCCTTCTCTTCTCCAGGCTGAAGAGTCCTAACTCTCTCAGCCTGTCCTCGTAGGGGAGGTGCTCCAGCCCTCTGATCATCCTCGTGGCCTCCTCTGGACCCGCTCCAACAGCTCCACATCCTTCTTGTGTTGGGGGCCCCAGAACTGGACACAAGACTCCAGGTGAGGTCTCACGAGAGCAGAGTAGAGGGGCAGAATCACCTCCCTCGCCCTGCTGGCCACGCTTCTCTTGATGCAGCCCAGGATCCCGTTGGCCTTCTGGACTGCAAGCGCACACTGCCGGCTCATGTTGAAAGAATGGTTTGAAATTCCCATAGACTACAGGATTTCTGAATGAATTGTCCTATTATAAAGGAGATGTGAGAACCAAAGCAGTCCATTGAAAACGTGCTGTCTGCAGATTTAAACATCTGACTTTCAGACTGCCTAAGATTAACGGTGTCATGAAAAATTTCTAACGAGGGGTGATTTAAAAAGACAAGCAAAAAAGGTATCATAGCAGATAAAAAAGAATAGTAAAAGTGATTTAGGCATACCTATTGCCTTTTCTGATAAATGAAAACAGAACAAATGAAATGAAAAAAAATGGCAGTGCATAATAACCTTTGGAACTAATTGTCCTCCAGTCCTGTTTGAGATGTGTCATTTCATGAAGCCTGGGAGTTATTCCCATTATCCTGGAGCGACATTTGAAGAATGCAGAATCAGCCATTCAAATTAGGACATCCTGGAGATATTGGACTGGTGGCAAAACCCAGTTACAGGAAAGTAATTTATAAAGTGTCAGAAGGAAAGCATATACCACACATATTGTCTTTGTCAGAGTGTTCACTTCAGAGGTTATGGGAGTGATGAAAGTATTTGTCATGTTAAATTAGTTTTTAGCTCTTTAGATTCATGCCAAACTTGGAGAGGAAAAAACAATAAATAAAGGAGGAAGGAGAGGAAAAAGAGTTTCATGCTTTCCACGGTAGTAATTCCTGCCAAACGTTAAATATCATACTTTTGTAAGCCCCTACACTGCTCTTATTTCTGCCAGTGTCACTTGGAGCATGGTAGAACATCTGACCATCAACATGCCAGTATGTTAAAAATGAGATAGCTTTGAAGTATTTACGCTTTTTAGGGGGAGGAAACAACTAGAATTACTATTACCTGTGGAAACTGAAAACCACAATGGGTCCAAAGATGCTCCACTTGAAAATAATATCTTGACTCTCAAACTGATAACTTTTAGTGCTGATGCTATTTTATCTACTTCTATCTTGTGCAATGATACAGGAAAATAAAAGGAAAATGACAGAAGTTACGACAATAGCATGTTTGTACTGCATCTTTAGTGCATGTGCTGCATAGGAAAACGTTATCACTCATTTATTTTTTAGTGTTATTTGACCCTAAATATGCATGAGGCTTAAGATAAACTTCAGTTTTTTCCTTACGCTTAAAATAACACAGTGACTCTCTGCTCTAGAAAGGGCTGAATTGTCAAAGGCTCTGGCAGTTATTTAAGCGAATAAAAATTTCAATTTTTATTCCCCATAAATGTATTTAAAACTAAATCCTGAAAAATAGCGGTGCACAGTACAAATACTTTGGCAGATTTCTTGCTATCGGAACGCACCACAGTAGGTGATTTGTGGCTATAATACATATAGGCAAATAAATGGTTAATTTATTTGGTTATCTTTCTCACAAAATAGTATTCATTTGTTTCTGTGACAGGCAGACAATAAAATGTATGGGTTCCTGATGAAATTAGGCTTGGTAGCCAAAGCCTCATCTTTACTCTGCATGAAATATGTGCACATACCACAGCTTTCATAAAATTGTATTCTTTAGATGTTGATGTCATCGTGAATCATTTTCTTCCCAAAAATGAGTAAGATATTTGCTATTGTAAGTGCTTATGTGAAGTTCTTTCATTCATATTTGTAATTTTTCCCATTCATAAATGCAGTGTTCAAACTGATGCTGTAAATTCTTTCAGTGCAGCATCTAGAGCACTGCAAATGCCACCACTCCCAGAAACCTGGATATGTAACAGTTCTTAGCTTGACTGCCTACAACTTTTGCCATTCGCAGGAATATTTTTGAATTTAGGCGACATTGATGATGATATAGGTCCAGTTGTCTTTTTGACCCTGATTCCACAGGTCAGGATTCATCAAAATAGTTCATACAAGTGGTTATTTTGTGTATCAGTTGATTTATTTTCTCTGTCTTTGAGTTGTTTTTGACAAATGACAACCTGTGTTTCATTGGATTTCTTATGCTGCATTTGTTGTATTTTCACTTGTAAAGTCAGAAAATCACTGAGTTTGTCTTGTACAGACGTCACTGAAATCAAATATGCTAGACAGTTTGGAAACCAAGATTGAAAAAAGGGAAAATCATGCAAAGATGGAACCTCTGAGAGGCAGAGGGCATCTGGTTGTCAATCACTGCTATCAAGTTTCACTTGAATCTTGCATCTTGCAAGATTAGATGGTGACAGAAGGTTCTGTTCTTAAATTTGCAATGAAAATAGATGTCACTTGGGGGGCAATAATAAAGTTTTAGGATAAGCCTGTCGTGCATTGAGATATTCTTGTTGACTGATATCAGTCAATCTGAGAAAGAGAAGAGTGGTTGTAGTGCTGTAAGCTTGTCTGACGCTTATTCTCAGAAGAGAGGCTTCAAACCTTTTGAGGAAAACATCTGGCCCCATTCCATAACAAAACTCTGCACCAGTGCTGGGAATTGTGGCACTTGGCTCCAGGAGCATCGGATGCGGGGTTCTAGCCTAGCAAGTGTCCTATTTCAAGGTGCAAAGGTGGGCGAGGGAGGGTCAATGGGGGAAGGAGATCGTCTTCCTAAAAAAGCAACTTGCTCTTGCCGCTTTGTGTGCATAATGCCACAGAGAACAGGAGGATTTTTATGAGAGATTACGTGGGTATAGTTTGCCTGTGTTTTTCCTGGGTTAAAAATAAAAGCTTGACCTAGAGATTTGCTCCAAGAAAAGCCAATGTGCATTTTTGTTTTGCCTAGCAGAGATCTCAGAGGTAATACATGTGTCTGCCTTTCAGTGTTCAGGGGCAGTTCTATCTGCCTGTTCAATTCTCCTTCTGTCTTTGATGGGGATTTCCATATAGTAAACCTGAGCACTTGAAACTAGAGTGAGCCTAATGTTTCTATAACTCACCAAGTGCTGTCAGGTGCTTAGCACTTGAAATTGAAAACCCTTTCTGCCTGCCTTCCAAGTCAAACAAGCCTCCTCGTGGTGCTTTGGGATGGGTGTTGTAGGGGTTTTTACATGGGGAGAGCGGTGTTTGTTTTTAATGTATATTGTGCAATGCAATCCAGGATGAATCTCAGAAAATATTTTTCACAGATTTCTCAGATGTTGGTTGTTAAAAGTATTAAAAGATACAATGTGAACTAGAGTAAAATAACATAGTAATCAAGCTGATGCCACACTATGCAAAATGTGTGCTGAGGTTAGTATCATAAAAACACACAGTGTGATGTAACAGGATAACAACCGCTAACCTGGAAATTTTAGACAAATAGTGATTAAGCTTTGCAGTACAATCATACAATTATTGTTTACACAGCCCAGTTTTTCACTTTTTCTACTCAGTGTTACAAGAATGGCTTCCTCAGGAGTGCTTTTTCCCCAATTTACAGCAGCACTGCTGTTCCGTATGCTGTGCTTCACATGTGCTGTTGTTGCCCTACCACTCCCAAATGAGTAATGTCCTGGGTTTCATAATAGCATGGGAACAGAGCTTTTTCTCCCTTCCATCAGTGAAAATACTGATTGTTTTAGCAGTCCAGGATTAAATCCCAGAATTACAGGTACAGAGTCTTGTCAGGGCAAAGACACAGCAGGGATAAACAGACACAAAACAAGTCTTGGAGGAAGTCGGGGAAAAATGACGAAAAAGCTTTGAGACAGTTTACTGGGACATGCTTTATAACCTGGCCCAACACACTGAAATGAGACCATCTTTCAGAGGAAGAGCAAGCGTAAGTGATGTTCAAGATTAAATTTTGCTAATTTAATGCTAAGTCAGATATACCTATCAAATAAATCTGCAGTCATTTTCTCTGAAAAGTCAATGCTCAGTATCAGTGTAAGATCTCAGAGTTCTCCCTAGGGAAATGTTGCTCTGTTAGCTGCTATTTATACTGAGATCAACAGTTGATCATTTATGGATTCATTTATATTAATTATTTGTTGCTGCATTTCCTTGTTAACTGGTTTTGTTGTTTTGCACTTTGTGTACTTACAGATTTTATTCATTTAAGTGTAGAAGTATATGACTGCTCTTCGGATTTTGACTGTTGCTCAGTGGGGTGATAGCAGATCAAAAGATGTGACATGGATTTTCTAAGTATAACTAATGTAGCTGTTAAAACATTATTATGAAGGCTATGAAAAGAAACACAAATAAAAGATATTTAACCATACTAAAGAGACAAAAGAATATTTGAGGTACTTGCGGGAAGATAAAATATAAAAGTAGAAATTCAGGTTGTGAAAATAATAAGACAGGGTAACAGTACAGAAATTATGGAGTAAAAGAAGTTGAACAGTGGGAAGAGATGTCACATCACTATAAAATGACAGGAAACCTAATTTCAACCCATTACATTAAATGGTGAATAATCTCCTTTCAGTAATCAAAAAACTGTTTAAGAAACAGTTTTCAGGTTCATTTCAGCTTTTGCTTGTTTGAGCTTTAATTCTTTGTAGTCTTGCTGCATCATCCTTTGAGCTGCCTACTCAGACGTCACTCAGATACAAAAAAAATATCCCAGTCATTTCATACAGTCTGTGTGTCCAGCAATAAAGCTGTTGATTTGCAAAGGTCAGTGAGTCAGAATGCCTAACATATCACGTTCATGTCATGTTGTGAGGCCTTGTTTTTAATCCTTTATGTGATACCCTTGTAGTTATAATCAGGAAAGCAGTGTTTTCCATCACAATCTATCAGATCGCTGACACAAATTTTGCACTCTAGATTTTAAGTTTATCAATTTTAGGATAATTCAGGTTGGAAGGGACCTCTGGAGGTCTCTTGTCCAGCCTCCTGCTCAGACTTGGGGCATCTGTAAAGTCCAGGCAGGTCTTGAAGACTTCCAAGGAGAGGGACTACACAACTTTTCTTGGAGAGGGACTACACAACTTTTCTTGGCAACCCATTCCACTGCTTGGTTGTCCTCATGGGGAAAAAGTATTTGCATATACCCAGTCTGGATCTTGTCTCAATGTATACCATTTGTCTCTCATCTTCCCACCGTGTACCAGTGTGAAAAGCCTGGCTTCATCTTCCTGATGACCTGTGAGGTCTGAGGTGCTGCTGTTTGGCCCCCATAGCCTTCTCTTCCCCAGGCTAGACAAACCCAGCTCACCCAGCCTCCGCTCCAGCTCCTAAACATGCTCGTGGCTTCCCCTGGACTCGCTTTGGTCTACTGATGCCTTTGCTGTATTGGGAGAGCCAAAACTGAATCCAGTTATGGTAGAAGCAACCTAATGAGGGCTGAGCAGATGGGGATAATGTCTCCTGGCTGTGCTTCTGTTCCTACAGCCCAGGATGCTGCTGACCTTCTTTGCTGCCAGGACATGCTGCTGGCTCTCTTCAGCTCTGTCCACTGGGACCCCAGGACCCTTCCTGCAGAGCTGCTCCCAGCCAGCCAGCCCCCAGCTTGTATTGCTGCAAGGAGTTAGGCTGATTTCCAGTGGTTTGAGGCATCTGTGCCTGAGTAGTGAAAAGTGCTGAACTTTAAGATATGTGGTCCTTTCACTGAATGTGAGTGAATGTTTGTCTTCCACAACAGAATTTTACCATGATGGGTATAGGAAAGCCTAAGTCTATTTTATTTAGCAGAGTGTAGGTAATTTTCTTAGAATTCAGGGAACTCTGGCTTACTTTATTTCTCATAAACATTTCTGACATCAGAAACTTGAATTAAAACACCAAAATGTAGAATGTAGTTGGTTAAAAAAATCATGCATTGACTTGTATGTTGAGTAGATTTGATAATGAAAGAATCACTGTTGAGACCTCCTGTGTGATTATTAGACGTTATTAATGTCTTTATCTAGGCTATTACTAATTAAATAGTAGAGAAGACAAGCATTTGTATTAATATAGTTCCTGAATGGCAAAAGAATTTCATTTTCACATGTTGTCTTACAGAACCTTACGTAAAGCTTAAAATAAACTCTGTGTTTACTGGTTTGTTTTCTTCTTCTGGGATGTCCACATTTATCCTGCTCTGTTGCATTTAATTTTTAAAAAGTAATATACATTATGCATAAGTGCTGCAGTTAATTTAATTTTAAGCTTTTCTTAATTTTCTGGTTGGTTGATCAGTTAGTTTCTTCCCACATTTTTCTTACTAAATACTTTCTGAGGAAGGTCAGAGAGTAGAAATAGTCTTAACGTATTAGTGCCGCTGTAGTGCAATAGGTCCGCCCTTTGCCAGATGAGAACAGATAGCCTGGTTTTGTGGTACTTTGTCTTGTAGGAATTAACCTGGATTAGACAAGACTCTGAAAGGTCAGTTAGGCTATTGCGTATATCCTGCCTGTACCTGTGTGCCACTAAGGCTACACCTCGAGTACTGTGTTCAGCTTTGGGCCCCTCACTACAAGAAGGACATTGAGGCCCTGGAGTGTGTCCAGAGAAGGGCAATGAAACTGGTGAGGGGTCTGGAGAGCACTCTTATGAGGAATAGCTGAGGGAGCTGGGATGATTCAGTCTGGAGAAGAGGAGGCTCAGGGGAGACCTTATTGCTCCCTACAGCTCCCTGGCCGGAGGCGGTGGTGAGGGGGGGGTTGGCCTCTGCTCCCAGCTAACAGTGATAGGATGAGAGGTGATGGCCTCAAGTGGCACCAGGGGAGGGTCAAGTTTGGTATTAGGAAAAACTTCTCCAAAATAGTGGTCAGGCACTGGCACAGGCTGACCAGGGAGGTGGGGAAGTCACCGTCCCTGGAGGTGTTCAAGAAATGTGGAGATGTGGTGCTAGGGGACATGGTTTAGTGGGCAATATTAGTGAGAGGTAGACAGTTGGACTAGGTGATCTTAGAGGTCTTCTCCAACCTTTACGGTTCTATGATTCCAAGGTGTTTTGTTTAAACCTGAGTGTGCTCCACTCCACTAGCAAAAATAGTTGCTGAAGGATTTCTGCGTCCAGTCAGAAAAAAGTCACAAAATAATGCTTGATATGCTGAGAAAACTAAAAGATGCTGGAAAAAAATCTCAGGAGTACATAGCAAGTATTGCAGTGTAATGTGAACTTACAGCATCTCTGCAGGTCTGTGGTAAACGTAAAATACTTCAAAAAGTATTTAGGTCTTTGGTGAAAGAGATGCAATGAATTTCACAGCCAGTGTACTGAGAGTTACCATAGAGAGAGGCTGCAACATCACAGTCCCACTCACCTTGCAGTAATGGCTTTGTATGCTTATATCAGACAAGGTCTTCTCCAAGGAGAGAGCTGTGCATGTCTGTTAGGATGTGGTGCAGAGCTGGGACCCACAAAAACAGAGAATCATGTTAAAACTAGTCACAAGGCAACAGCGAGCTTGAAGAGAAAAGGGATGCAATTTAGGCCCCTGAGATTTATTGAGCCAAAAATTTGTTTCACCTGTTGTTTCTTTCTTTCGATATATATATATGCAAATATATATCCCCTTCTACATCTTGAGACTCCATTAATCACTGAATTGCAAGCCTTCAGCCACATGAGAAATGAGCAGGGAAAGCCCTTAATGGAGACTGCTTGTTAAGGAAAAGCTTATTCTTATTCTTACTTGAGGAGTATTTAACTTTTTTTGACTCTTTTGTGTCATTTTGACTCTTAAAGTAATGCTGCTGTCTTTATAGCCTGGATTATTTTGAACCTTAAAAACGTTCAAGTTCTTTAACGTAGGTCAGAGACTTGGGGCTTGGTTCATTAAATGTGTTAGGGTCTTTTTCACAAGATGAATTTCTCTGTACCTCTAGAGGCTTCCTGAAAATCCAAAAATAAATAATAGAAAAATAGTGATTTAAAACCTAATTTCTAATACAAACCAGACCTGGCTGTCTAGATGAAGAATAAGCTTCAATAAATGGGAGACAGACGCAAGCTTCTTCAGTATGAAGAGTAGCGAGGGTGCAGAAATAGAAATAGGTTTTTCATTACATGAGGGATTATGCTTGGGCCAGAAATGCCAAATATTCTGTGGACCGCAGCTGCACTTTCTGTCTGCTGTTGTATTAGCTGGTAATAGTAAAACAATGATGTGATGGTAGAGACAGCTATTTTGCTCTCAGAAATACAGAAAAGTTGTTTTCTTTTTCTTTGCTCAGATTGCCATATTGTACTCCGTGGTATATTTTAAACTTCTGTCCCTTTTGCAGTAAATGGGCTACAAATTAAAATGTACATCCTCCTCAGGCACCACCTGAGGATGCCTATCCAGGTGCTGATGTGCTCCCTTAGCCAAGCTCTTCTGTCATCCCAAAACTCCTTACTCAATGCGGGGTCGCGTGATTTGCTCCCATAACCTGGGCCACTGCAGTCGGCAAAGCAACCGCGGGCAGAAGCTGGCAGCTAGGCCTGCAGCTGAGGAGTTGTGCTGCTGTTCCTGACAGCAGGCAGCTTACAGACATTGAAGAAAATGGCAAGATGCTTCGTGATTGGTTTTCTGTCATTTGATCAGCAAAATCCGCTGTCATATTAACACAGACTGGATATAGCGTTGGTTTTCAGGATGTGCTTGGAAGGGTTTCACACAGTCTCAGAATATTGGTGAAGGGAAATTACTGAGGTTGAAAAGCTGTGATTTTCATCACTTTTACATTTTATATGGATCTCTGCAGAATGAGTTTTATCTCTTTTTATATCTTCATTTGCACTTTAGCACAAATTTAACAGCATCTAATACACAGTTTTCTTCATATTTAGATTTTTTTTCTTTTTTTCCTGTCAAAGCTTTCTGCATGTTCTTTCTATAAAACCACTGTGAAAACCATCTGCTTAACTCTGTTTCACTAGGCTATGAGGTATGGTTTTAATATGTTGTTTGACTTTTTAAAGTGAGCGCCCATAAATCACTGCTTTTTCCTCCCATATTTACCAGAATAAAACTGTGAACAGCTAGAACAGGAAAAGGCTCTTAAACACAGTGCAATTTGCTTAACATTGATTTTTAAGCCCCTGGAATAGGAGATACATGACAGGTAAACTGAGATGGTGCATATTTTCTTTGCCTTCACTGTGTGTGCATTTGAAAACGTGCAACTCTGAACATAGTTTCCATGAGTTGGGGAATACACATCTCGTATGGAATTCGCTAATCCTGGGTACCAGCTGTCTGCACACCAGCCTGCATCTAAACCCGAGTCTCAAGCAGCACTCTGTGCGTTTTGGCTTC
The DNA here is from genome assembly GCA_013396635.1 of Penelope pileata. Lineage (NCBI taxonomy): Eukaryota > Metazoa > Chordata > Aves > Galliformes > Cracidae > Penelope > Penelope pileata. The sequence goes on from WBMW01005527.1 coordinate 2,392,621, forward strand.
CTTCAGCAGAGCAGTGTTTGCTGATGTGTTACCCCTCGGCACAGCCCGGCTGAGTGTGGCTCACTCTGGTGCTTTCTCACTCTGACAATGCCAGAGCGGTTTGCAAAGGAGTTAATGGTCCCCTACATTCCATACCTGGCTTTATCTTTACTATAGTCACGACTCTGGCATAGTATATATATGTCTATATATAGTATACATATAGAAAATACTTTTTTTTCATAGCTGTACAAAGGAATTTCATAAGTTCAGTACTGAGGGCTTTGACACAAGCAAATCACTGAACTTAGCTGATCACCAGTAAGTTTTTGTGTGGATGCTGTTAGCCAAAAACTGCAAGTTTTCATAGCTGTTTTACTGTAGGTCATCATTCTATTTTCAGAGAGAAAATATTTTTTTATTTCTCTCAAGGCAAAATGGGCCTCAAATACCAAGGGCACGAGTTTTTGGAGGTGGCATTAACTCAGTATTTTACTTTGCTCAGTAAGGTTGCTCATGAAAATCTTGAGATGAAAGATTTACTGATGTGATCAGAGGGTAGGAGACAGGCTTTGAAAGTAGGCCGATTCTTTGTTTAGCCACATGTGTACTTGTAGATAAAGGTGAAGGTATGCAATTGTATTGAAGATAAGAGCGAATCTGTGTTTCCCTTGGCTGGAAATCTCAACACAATTGTGGCCTTCCATGGCTGAAAGAAAATACAAATTCCTAGATGCTTTCTCTTCACTTCAAGAGTCTTTAGGGCTTTTTGTCCTCTTCTGCGGGGATATCATTTGTTAAATATAATTTACATCAAAGTGCCTGTGCACTGTGCAATCTGTGTTCAAGCTTTGGTAATTCATGCTATTTGTCAGTGCCAGCTGCAGACTGGGCGAGGTCATGTCCGTCACCATCCTGAAAGTATCCTCTTGGCCATCTAGGAAGGGGAAATCTCTCAGTCATTATCCCTGGTTTTTAGGAATATGGATCTCTTGCATGTCATTTACAAACTGAGACAGTATTGCTTAGTCTAAAATGCTGTTTCAGTTTGGCCTCTCTGACTAGTCTGGTGAGATATTGTCCTATGATAGTTTTAAATTTTAAAGCTTTTTCTAAATATAAATAGACATTTTCCCTAAGGCCTTTTCTTGGAATTCAAAGGTCTGGAGTGAAATGGCATCCTTGGAATAGAGCTGGGGACGCAGATTATGAAAAGGACAAAGCAGACAGAATTATGTTATACATTGTAGGTTATTTCTTTTGTGTGTCTACGTATGTATAAAAATTTACAAATTTAACTGATTTACATATATATTTTACAGATTGATTTTACCTGCTTTTTGTTGTATGTTTTGCTGTGTTACTAGATGCATTGAAGTTATATATAAGTAAGATTCTGTGCTGTGCTACAAATAGCTATTGCTAGAAATTCCCTGGTTTTTAGCTTGCTTATATTGTGCATTTGTTAGAACTGTATTCTAGGTCTGCTCTTGAAAGTACTCCATGCATACTTTTCTGAGGTTTGTTGGATCTGCAAGTGAATATAAGGAATGGGAAACTTGATCAGTTTGTGCAGGGTTCTCTGAAACAAGGGAACAGTTATTTGTTTTAATGAATGTGAAAAGCAAAAATGGCAGAGGTAGTAACTGGAAATACTTTTATTTTGCTGAAATTAACTCTATCTCAAAAGTGTTTAATATTTCTAGAGCAATCCAGTATTTGTTTGCCAACAGTAGTTAGTGATAATGAATTATAAAATTGTACTGTTCTATAATTAATGTTGCTGTGACTTTGACCCATCGGTGCTGTGGGGTTGGCTGCAGTTTCAGTGCAATGGTCTATGTGAGTTTTAGCGTAGCATACGTAAGGTTCACTGAACACCCAATCTAGACTCTGCCAACGGATTCACAAATCAGCCAGGTCTGCAGGAAACTGCCACTCCCTGCGTATGTTTTTGTGAAAGAGGGCTCTAGGGAAAGTCTTTAGGCAAAAATCATCTAGGACAAAGCAATTCGTACCGATTAAGAAGTTGGGGAAATTTTCTCTAACTCTCATTTTAACGGTCTGGATTTAAACCCAGCCCTTAGCTGGGGGGGGATCAAAACTGCTGGAAGTATCTTAGGTAGCTCTAACATTTTAAAGCAAAAATTTCTTTGTTTCACTGGCTGAAGGCCAGATACAATCGCCTGCAAGCATGAGGTGATGGGGGGACGCGCTGCAGATTTTTCAGCCATTCCTCCCTTGAAGTAAGATCATCTGAATTTGACCATCCGTTTCTTTCCTGCCCTTGGCAGTGGAACAGGCATCACTTTGTGGGGCCTCTCTGTCACCATCAATCTGTTGTATGAGCTTGCAAGTCAGAAATGGACTGGGATGCCGTGTTAGGAAAACAAGTAGCACCAGTGTCCTAGCCATGGACTAACAGATGGGGCTAAATTCTGCTATCTCCTTATTACAGCTAGCTAGAAAAATTATAACCAGCATTTTCTTTACTAAACTGAAATAAACGAAGTTCAAGATCTACCAAAGGATTTCTATGTACCACGTCAAAGAATTTGAGAATCTTGGCTCTGTAGTTGAAGTTGGGATTGGCCGTTTCTTTTAATCATCACTTTATTTTCTTCATGTTTTCTTTTTTTCTTTCTTTTTCCTAACTGTATTTCCATATTGACATTTCAATTCTCAACTATCTGGAGATCTCCTCACTGGCCCATATGTTGCTGGTGTCATTCAACAAAATGCAGTTTTAACCATGCACTTGGATTTTAAGTGAAAACATATTCTGTGGTGCTCTCATAATTAAACAAAAGTTCTTGTAGAAGCCATTATTCTAAATTTTATTTTCCTTAAGAAAAAACAAGCATCTTATTTAAGAGCAAAAAAAAAAATTGTAACTTTTATTTATTTGCAAAGCAATAGCTGCTGTGATTGAAATTAAACACGGAATCATGCTGCTTCTGATTAATTCTAGCACAGAGGAGCCAAAAAAAGGACTTGATTTTATTTTAAATAGGCTAAATTAGCTTTTTGTAAATAATGCTAGCTGAAGGAATTGAAAAGACAAAAGTTTTATTTCCTACTCTATGAAATTACATATTCAAATTCAGTGAGATTTTTTAAAAGTGCTTGATGTTAACCCTGTGATTCACTACTTTCCAGAATCCAGACAATTAATATTTAACCATGATTTAACTTATATGCACTTTACTGTGGGGAAAGTAAACGCTGTTATTCCTACATTCCAGATTACTAAATTGAGTTTAATGATGTATATATTTTACACTTTTGTGGGAAAAAAAAAAAAAAAAAGTTAGATCTTTGAGCTGCTGGCTCTGAGTGTCCTTCTAGGGTAGTATCAGGCTCCGTGTTCTGATATTTAAATGTAATGTAGTAACTAGAACAAAAGGAATTGCACTGGCACTCACTTAGTGCCGGCGAGTACAGTGAGTGAAGTATGGCAGACAGTTCTTGTCTATTAAGCTAGCAAGGAACGATAGACAATTCAAGCCTATTTTTAGGTCATCCAGGAGGAGAGATCTGTGTGTGTGAACATTTGTGTTTGTAGATAATGTAAGTAATTATTTCTTCACTAAGTAAGTGCTAGAATAATATAAAATTCACCACATGCCCTTTCCAAAGAGTCCTAGATGTTCACATCACGTTTAGAGTATGTTATCGTTCCAGACACATGGTGACAGAGAGCAATTCCTTCAGAGTAGGAGTGAAGTTAGACCACTTACAGAGTCTTTCAGTGCTACTCCTATTGTGAGAGTGAATGGTATATATTAGGTTCTGGGCTATCAGTCTATTGTCTTTTATTAGCAGGATATTCACTTAAAAATAAAATTAATTAACGTCTAGTCTAATGTGGTTGAAGCTAAAGCAATAGTAATTATTTTCCATTAATGCTTTGTTCTGAAGGGAAGAAGATGAGTTTCATTTGATTTCCAGTACAACTTGATGAAAAGAACTTCGTGGAACAAGGGAAAGAGCAGTATTCTGCATTCAGGTTGATTTTGGTTTTGGGAGAGCGGGTCCCAAATCCCAGTGAAGTTTTTAAAATTAGTCTGCTTTCCTACCTCAGGTTTACTCATCCATTTTCTGAAGCTGGTACTTCCCACACATTTCAGTGCTATCACATGTAGAAGTAATTCTATTTTGTACGTATTACTGTTAGTGTGGATAATGTGTTTTCTCATTTCAAAATCTACAGGAATCTTGTGCCTGATTCCAAGGGAAATAATTTGCAAATTACTACTGAAAAAATTAGAAGAGCTTGCACAAGAAAGATAAAATATGAGAAGTAAAAATTAGCAATGCCTTTTTGCTTGTACTGTTGACAACTTGATTGCCACCATTCCCAAATTATTTTAAATACTTTAAACATTGGGTTTTTTAAAACAGACAGTCAATAATTTTATCTTGACAATAAGATCTTGATTCCATCCAAATAACCTGATACAGATTAATTAGGAGTGATGTTGCAAAGCTGTGTGAAGACATTTCTGTTTCCATGGTACAGATTCATGAAACTAGATTTTTTTTTTATCATTAAAGCTTTACTCCTTAGAATTTTGTTCAGTTTTTTGGATAGCTTTTTCTTTTTTATCTGCAGAATTATTATAGAAATATACATGTATTCTTGTTGGTGTATATGAATTGAAACACAGCTGGGTATGTCTTATTTTACTGCTTTCACGATTGCTCTTTCAGCACCCGTAATCTGGTGCAACAGCAGTGGTATGTGTAGCATTGTGCTGCTGCGAAATTCACTATAGCTTCAGCCTTCAACATTCTTATGTATGCCTGCAGCAGGTCACTTGTGCAAAGACAGAGACTTCCTCCCTCCCATCCTGTCCTTCTCTCCAGTTCTGTGTCTGTTGGCAATTTTTGTTACAACAAGTATCCAACTCCAGATAGAGGCCAAAGTATGTGATAGAAACATAAAATCTTCCAGTAGGGGAAATGTAAAACGGCAATTGATTCACAAAGCAGACAGTGAAGGGAAAAATCTGTTGCTCTCTGATGTCAGTGGGCAGCCACCAAATCCTCAGCCCAGGCACCAGCATGGCGTGGCGACCCAGAGGCGGCCATCGGCACTGCCATGGTTCTGCAGGGAGCCCTCTGCCCGGAGCGGCCTCCATGGTGGCAGCGGCTGTCCTGGTGGCAGGCCCCAGCGTAAGGCCACCATGAAGAGCATGCAGGCAGCCAGCAGTCTGGCTGGTCTCACCCTGGTGCTATGAAAGAAGCTGATCCATCTGTGCTCCCAGGTCATGTTTGTTTTGCCTGCAACAGATGAAAAGCCCCAGAGTCAGGTAGGGATGACCTGTCCCTGTTTGTAACTGAGTGAAGAGCCAGGCCTTCCTGGACAATTTTTAGTTTCAAAATCCCAAGCTCGGGGTTAAAAGGTTTTAATTAACCTGAAGTATGCAGAAGCTGATGGAAAACTGCAGAGAAAAGAGTCTTGGCTTAAAGCTACATGGTTTAACCCCAGATTTCCTCCTTTAGTATAATTATCAGACAAGCTTTTGTTGACCCCGAATTGTCCCTCATTTCACAGAACTGACAGTTGTTTTACCCTCCACACACAGAGAATAAAAGTTGTTTCTTAGTTCTTAAAAGGAAAAACTGAAGAGATCACGTTAATGTAGATCAGTTTCCCTTGCAAATACTAAGGTTTTGTTGCCATCTTACCTAGATACAACTGAAGCTGATAAGGACAAGCTCCTGAGGCTTTCATACAGTCCCATTGCGTTTTTCCAAAAGGGATTAAACTTCACTTCTCTGCTCTGCATGGAGTTACTGAACTCTGGTTAGACTGTATCACTCTTGGCTTTCTTGGAATAGATTCAAAGTAAGGTATAATGGATACATAGACTTCATTGGCCCTAGCTGGGCTCAGATTGCAAAACCGAAACTGTGAAGGATGTCAGGGCCAAGGATGTAGTGCCATAGGGCATGTTTCTTCCTCAGGTTCATATCAGATGCTGTTACTGAAACCTTAAAACATTGGAAAATTGGCTGTAGAATGCTTATGTTACTCAGGATTATTTTTGTATTGATACTTCTGTAGTGAAAGCTTAATATCCTTGCCACTGGATTTACATGGAGGACCTACTGAATATTCTCAAAAATTATACTACTAATTAAGAAATACCTTAAGGACTGTCTGCAGTTACAGGTGAAATGTATTCAGCATGGCCCTATTCTGCATAATTTATGCACATAGTTATGGCTATCAATGCCAGCGCAGCTATCCTAAAAATTAAAACATCCCTTTGTGGGTAAGATTTTTAGGCTTTTTCCCTGTGTTCCGATATGTTAAAGGTTCCTAAGTTGCTAAGATACAGGCAGAAAAGTAAGTTTGCTGAATATATTTTGTCACATATATTCCGTAAAACGCTATTATGATCTGTGGTTCACTATGTTATATCTGAGGATTTGCTGAAGCAGGGTTGTCATAAAGAACAGTATGAACTTGATTCGTGATTGCATTATTCCTTTTTCACGCTGATATAACTACATTGAAAATAATTGGCTTACACCAATGGGATGAATTTGGCTCTGTATCTTGAAATGAATACGTGCAGTTTTCTGTTTGGCATTTGCTGTACCTTAAGAAAAATCAAAAGACCAATTACATCAAATCACAGTGTTAAAAGAAATATTTTTTGCTCTGTGGAGTAGAACTGATCTGAAACATTTATGTGCTCAGAATTTTTTCAAAAGCATATTTTTTTCTTGCCCTGTATTTAAAAATTGATAACCAAGGGGAAAAGACTGTTGAGTTGTAAAAACTTTTTTTACTTGTAATTGTGTCATCCACTGGTAAAACATAATTGAACTCAAGGTTTGCATTTGCAAATGACCTTGAATAAAGTTTTACAACTCAAAGAATTTGTTTAATGGCTTAGACTAACTAGAAGGACAGAATCACTTAACAGGGCAAAAACTGTGTAGCTCCCACTGAGGACACTATGTCTGGCAAAGTCAGAAAGTGACTTTTTCTGCCCCTAATGGGATGACTTTAAGCTCCGTTTACAAAGAAATTTAGTATGAGGTAGCAGTTCAGACTGACACTGAATGATCTTAGGAGTCTTGTTCTTGCCTATGGCTTGAAGAACCAGCTTGTGAACTCTCTGGGGGTACCTGGCTCAGCAGCCTCCTGGAACCAGCAGCCTTTTATTGGCCCTGGTTTGGGGAATAATCTCTGCTTCATTGCTTTCTGCATATGGAGGCTGTTTTATGTCACCAGGATGACATTGCTTTGTTGTGCATGCTGCATGAGCACTGAAATAGTTCCTACAAGGGCAAAGATGGCTCTAGCATGTCTGCTCAGTACACACAATTCCCAGGTTCACACCACATATAGCGCGTATGGTCTATTGCTTATGGAAATATAATATATTTCTGTCAGTCCCCTTTGCTCCTTTCTCTCTTCTCTGCCCCCCCCCAAAGGGAAGATGCAAGCTTAGATTTATTTCTTTGATTCAAGTTTTTAAACTTTACTGATTTTTTTTTTCTGAGTAGAAGAGAAGGGAAAAGAGCAAGAGAATAATTACATACTATTAAGTGCCTGAAGATGAAAATCCTCATTCTTAATTTCTTACTGTTCAGCTACTATTCATTTCTTCCTGAGTAAAGCCTTCCCAAAAGCATAGTGACAGAAGCAGTTGTCTGCATGGATGTCCCCGCTGTAAGCATGTGTTGGGCTTTGTCCCAGGGGTGCTCACCCACATCTGTGTCATGTGCAGAGTATAACATAAAGCACTTTATTGCTGATGTGAAGGATGGAAGTGGCATACATTCACAACTTGATTGAGATGCATGTTATTCTTTCTATTAAGTTCACAAGGGATCTTTTAGAAGGCATAAATCATTGGCTTTATGACTTCTGAACAGATCAAGTAAGCTGTCTGACTGTACCTGACAGTACTCTTCCCTAGATTTCTCCTTCCACTCTCTAGCTCCCCTCACCAGCTGTATTTTCCTGTAAGTGCATTCAGGTGGGATGAGGGGGGGAAGAAATAATTGAAATCATATCTCTCAGCAAGAATAGTGATCCCCAAATATCCTAGTCACTCCTGCAGCAATAGAGGTGCTGTTAAAAGCCACAGACGAGCAGCAGTCACTGGCTGTGTGCTGCATCACTGCTGCGGGCAGGGCTGTGTGCATAGCCCTGGGGCACTCCCACAACACAAAGCAAAGTGCTGTGCTGCCCGCTCTGTCTGCGCTGGTGCAGGGTGCAGGGCCAGGAGCACAACGTGCTTGTTGCTGTGGTCATTGGCTGCACGCTCTGCTTCCCGTGGCTGGGGCTCTGGCTCCGGCTCTGACAGCCAGCCAGGTGGATGTCCCAGCACTTCTGGAGCTTGTACCCATCAATCAGACATATCCTAATTGGGCTGTGGGTGTGGACAACTGCTAGATAGGGAATTTTATCTGCCTCTGCTTGCTGGATAAAGAATTACATGGCATAATGAATGGGGAAACATTAGTGGTTTCCTAGCTGGCGGATGGGGGTTGTGTTGGCAGTGCAGAGTCCATAGGAAACTAGGTGTAGCTGTTTGCGTCCCTGAGCGTCAAGGTATCTTTTTCTTTTTTTTCATTCTGCTCTTTCTGGGTATTTACAACTCTGCTATTTTGTAAAAGCAGATTCCTAAACCAGGGACCTTGGTCAAAACACAGCAGCTGTGTACTGCAGTCCTGCTGTTAGGCTCTGTGCCCCTGCAGGACATGCTGTGTATATTTGAACATCTTCTGGAATGTTAAGGATATTGAATGTGCTTAAGCAATGGCTAGTATTTAAAACTCCACTCAAAGAGGATGGTGTTACAATCCCGCCTTTAGATTTTCTCCTTTGGGGTAACCTGTGTTTTAATGACCTCATCAAAATGTCACAACCTTGAAGGTGGCCTCAGCCTGCGAGGTGTTGGATTCTGCTTTTCTCAAGACGCGTGCTGCATAAGAGTTCAGGTTCATCCTACACCGCTCTTTATCTCCTCTCACATAGATGCTGCAAAATAGAGGAAGCTCAGGGATCAAATAAATGCCTCCTTTTTAACCGGGAAAAATATAAATGATTAAAAAATAATTTAAAATGGAACTTCCCATTATTACCAGTGCTATTGTGAGAGCTGGGCTGAAAGCCATACAGCTCCCTCCTTGCCAACATGGGGTATAACCAAGTTTGTTTAGCAGGCTTTTCATAAGTGTCAGTCCTTACACTGAAAGCTCCTATTCTGTCACCTGCTTTTAAATGCTTCAAATTTAGGAAGCCTGCTGCAGATGGTATCTGTAGTTTTACTGATCTGAGGCCTTGGGCGAATTCATTTGAATTGCTTTGAAACTGCATATTCAAAATTCAATAAAATAAGAGGGTCTGATGGTGCAGCTGCAGCAGATCCCCTCCAGCTGGGTAAGCTGAGATGGTTTCAGGCCCTGGACTAGCAAAGCCTGGATGTGATATACAGATTATACAGATAGCTGCCAGGGAAGAGCTGTTGGCAGGCTGGGTGCAGCAGTACGTCCTGCCAGGAGACTTGGGAGTAACAGTGGCTTTCATGCTATGTGGCATCTTTTACTGGCTTTCCTAGACAGAAATTTGTTGGTGCAACAGTGGCTGCAGGCCAGAGGGAGGGGATTGCCTCAAGGGTAAAGGGATGGAATGTAGGAAAAACAATAAAATCAAAACTCTCTGGTTGTTTTGAAAGTGATTGGCTATCCTGAATGCCTTGGTATGGATCCAGAATGATCTGTTCCATAGGCGGGTTTTGTTAAATTGCATTCAGAAATCATATTTGCCCTTGGGCAAATACCCTTGCTTTTATGCATACAAGGCAAGTCACGTGCACTCAAATGGAATTCACATGGTGCTTCAGTCAAAAAGCTGATGTCAGTCATCATACCTTATATGCATATCCAGTCCCTTGGTTCTTTATGCCCATTTACATATGCAGAAATGCTTTGTATTGTTACCTTGCCTGTAAAGCATTGGTACATATAAGCAGTATAATTTATTGCACTATAGACCCTTCTCTGCATCTGTTCAGCACTCAAAAAAATAAATTAAAATCGTGAGGCATAAAATACTTGATTTTCTGAGATTTCTGCTGTGAAATTCCGAAAACAATTCCTTTATGTACTGCGCATCCATGCTTTCCAAACAACTACTTCTGTAGCAGCGTGTGCCTTATCTCTGCAGCATTGTCGTGCTGGTGTCCTTGTGAGCTTCGCAGCTCTGGCACAACCAGCACAGTGCCTAAAGGTGAGATAATGGGAGCGTACATGCGGGGACGTTATTTGAGCACCATATCGTTGGGCTGCACAGCATGTCCCTCGTTACTGAAAGGGCTACCATGAAATTTAATTTAGAATTTTACAGACGCATTTTGAATTGGAAATCTCTGTAATAACTTTCCCTTTGCTCAGCCTTTTAACTGTGAAATGCAGTTGGGGAGTTTTGAAGCAGCAGGTAGCGTCGCAGCGCTCCAGAGGGATTTTGCCAGAATTCAGCTTAAGTGCTTGCAAGTGTCATTTCCATATTTAACTAATTTCGGTTTTTAATTAGCTCCATGTGAAAAATGAGAGTTCACACGGAGCTAAGCTGTCAGCATAGAGTCTTGTTTCCTTTCTAGCCTCTCAGGACAATAATTGCAGCATCCTCTGCGAGAGCGCTCAGCCGCTGCCCCTCCTGTCCCTCCCATTGTTCCCTGGCAGGGAGCAAGCGGGTGTGTTGTGTCTGGAGTGCTAAAGTGGGGAAGTTCTGAAAATATTTCAAATACAAAATTGGTTTAGTAAAGGTTCAAAGAACCTCATAGGTCTGACTCAGAAATATACAGCAGAACATAACGCATCTCTTCAGACCCCACCGGTCCGGTGCAGTCAGTGACATTGTTCAGAAGAGTATCTGATCATTTCGGCTTCATCACTTACTGCTCTGGGTAATGCTGCAGTTTAGAAAGCACAGTGTGAAAGCCATTTTTCTCATAGTGCTTTCTGTAACCTGAGTGCTAACAATGCAGCACTCCAGAGGCTGTTCCATCCCACAGGCCTGTGGCCCTCTGTAAACTGAGAACTGCTTTTGCATAAAATGCTGTAGCACAGTGTAAGAAGTTTGTTAATCCCTGTGTGTGAACTGAAAGTTTACCTCTGAGGACTTGAGTGCAGATGTTAAAATCCTTACTTTTCAAGAATGAATTGAGAGCTGCAGTTTATGTAAATTCTGCAAAAACATGGGATGTGAATGGATTTCTGAAACAATTCTATGAACCCATAGCAATCCTGAGTCTCATGTGCACGACGTACGTGTAGTGCCATAAGAGAATGCAGTCATTACAATGTCAACATCACATTTAAATGGAAAATTGGTGAAATAACTTAAGTTATCACAGATTTTTTTAAAGCTGTCCCAGAAGGTGAGATCTGTAAAGATTTGTGGATAAGTGTGGCAGTGTCCTGATTTTAATTTCTGTTTATATCCTAACAAAATTAAGTTCATGTGTATTTTATTTCTCACTAATTAGTATGGGTAGCCACTTCCAGTAGACAGAAATAGATCTTCTCTATTAGACCATAAAATCAAATGCATCTCCCTCAAATTGAAACTAATAGGCAAAAATGTCAGCTGTAGCACTTTCTGGGTACTTAAATATTAGTAATGTTGTGAAAGAAAGTAAATATGCTGCAAAACTTGTCAGGTGCAGGGACACAGCAGAGCTCCTGGTCGTTTTTCTTGTAGGTTGTTGAGGAGCAGCTTTGATAACTGCTTCTGAGATGCAGCAAATGCTCAAAAGCAAAATAAAACGAAAATAAATTTAACAGGGAAGAGTAAGGCTGAAGAGCTAGATGGATTTTGAATATAGGGCAGTGGGGTTGTTTGTTTTTTCTTTCAATTTTTGTTTTTAACGTATAGCATTTACTGTTTCTTCAGTCAAAGAGAAAAAGATGCATCATCCTGGTTTGGTTGCTGGCCATGCAGGTGTTGCAGACAAAAAGAAAAGCAGAACGTAGGTGCTAGCTGATAAGTATTAATGGGCAGTTCCAGCTACTGTTTATTGCTTTCTGCCCCTCGTCTTGTCTTTGAAGGATAACTCCTGGTTACTTTATTGGTATTCTTAAGTAATGTTGTCACATATGTTGAAATTGATTTTATTACTCATTTAATGTAATTCAGTTATACCTTATAAAGTATCTGTAATTGAGTTTATCATTGGAGTCAAAGTTATTTGTGGGTGTGTAATCTGGCTCGTATTTTATTCTCAGATTCATTAATTAATCGTACACAGTGATGCATAAGCTAATGCAATTTAAACCTTTGACTTTGGAGGGTGAGTTTTTTATGGGCTGCATTGCTCTTGCCTATAGAAAATACCATATTTTTTCAGGCATCGTTATGATATTCGCAGTCTCCAATACTTAAAATAAACAGAAGAGTTCTCAAGTGAAGCTGTCTCCACTGAAGTCAGTGGCAGTTTTGATCTTGATTACAATGGGCCTTGATTTTAAACAGCTCTAAACAGCCTGTTGATGAGCAGTGTGCATTGCTGACCTCAGACTATGGAATTGGTTGCTTCACCGTTTTGTATGCGAGATGGAAAGCTTCATTAAAATGATCATGCATCAGTTGCTCTATACAATAATCTGGCTTCATTTTTCTGTTGTGGACAGCAGCTCCATCTGTAACAGATCTGTATTATCTCTGCTGTTAATTTTGTTATATCAAGAAAAAAATCGAGCTATCCTTAAAAACTCATGATAAAAGGCAGTTTAAGGTGTAATAGATCAAGAAAATAATAAAAAAAACGCTATTATTTCTTTAAGTATATATTATGATGGTGTTCCCTAGATGAATCAGGATTTAGATATCTAAATTACATTTAATTAAATGCCATTATGCACAGTGTTAAATGGACTTTGGTACTCTGATGTGCTATCGTGTTTGTTTCTCAGGACTTCAGATGGGTGTGCTTGCTATATAGGCCAACAAAATTGTATAACAGGATGTTTTGGTGATCTATCTGCTAATCCTATATTAACACACACACAAATGCGTTGTAAAATGTATATTGCTGCCATTTGAAAACTTGCAGCTCTGCAACTTAAAGATAAGGCAGTGATCTAAAACTGAAATCCTGGTATCGTACAAACTTGTCATCGATTTCTTTGTTCTTTAATGTGCTTCCCTGTTGGTGTGATCTTGCAGAAATCATGTCCTCACTTGTAGCTGGCACTTTCTTGCCTGCTCTAGAGATCTAGACAGGGAGATGAGAAGGCATGGATGCGGGAGGGCAAGCTTTCAGTCTCTGCTGTGTTGGTTACTGTGGAGGAAAACTAAGAAAAGCTCACGCTTGGCAACCTGCCAAGAGTAAAGCAGGCATAAGATTAAAAATGCAATATAATCTCAGTTATAGTAAACCCATTATGAGAAATGGCTAATGGAAATCATGTGAGAATAATGAAAAAAAATGTTTTCTCAAAAACTAAAATCCAATTTTAAAATTGCTTGTTTTTAAAAAGTTGCTATTTTAAAAAATGGAGCAATAGTAGTTAGAAGGCTTAACTGTTTGGGTTTGTAAGACATCTATTAAATAACACCTATATTTTTAATTTTCATATAAGTTTCTGTTCTGGGTCAGTAGAATTTCTGATCATAGATACATTGAAAATGTCATCTTTTCAAGGCACGTATGAAGTCTAATTTTGCCTAGATGCTAAATATAATCTGTACCTTTTTCTTAATCCCAAGATACAATTTAGGCAATGTTTATTATATACCTTTTGAAGCACACCATGAAAGAAGTATAAAGTGTGTGTAGCGTTGAATATGAGCAAGAACCTTAGGGGAAAGAAATCATGTTTATTTTTCACTTCTGATTTATTTTCTCCTTGTAATGAACATTACATTCAAGAATCATTTTGTGTAGAGAGTAAAAGTTTAAATTTTCTCACTCATCCAATGTTTTGCAGTTATGCAATTCAATTAGACTGATCTGTATAATTTCTATTAAGGGAAGAATATAGTCTGTTGTGAGACATTGTACTTTCTTGCACTGGGGACCTAAATCTGACCGTTCATAATTACACAGTTCAATTTCATTTAGTGTATGTTAAAGAACAATCAAGGTTAAAACTCTTTTCTTATCAACATGGATAACAATCAGAGCTTGAGTCAAGGTCTGAGTGCTTCGGAAGAGTTAGATTATGAGAGCCTTGTTCAACATGTTTGTAGAGATTAGGGCAGTTGCACTTTCGAAAGATGAACGCAGTAATAAATGTTTGACATGATCTCCCTTAGAGCTACAGTTAGTATTAAAAGTGAAGTAGTTATTCCAGATGTATATTGTAATTCTTGTAAGCGTGTGCACCAGCGCTTTTAGAGAGTATATTTATGTCTATATTCCTTGAAATTGCAGTTTCAAGTCTCAGCTAGTTTTTTCCTTCTCTTGAAAAAGGATAGAGATAGCTGAGTACTTCATTCGTGATAATGGTGTCTTTTAGGTGTGAAATTAAAGTTGGATTCAATTTGCTTTGTATTAACATTAAATGCTCACAATTGCTCTGAAAAATGAAGGTTTCTATTGTGTTTTTGTCAAGAGTATCCCTTTCTGCTATTTTAAGCCTATTTCAGAAGTGGCAGTGTTTTGACAATGCTGGTGGAGCGAATATTCTATAATGTGATATAGGACCTTCCAGGTTGAAAGATGCTACATTAGGTAAATAAAAATATAAACACTTTTCTTATTAGTTACAACCACCTAGTTCAGATGAAAGACCAGAAAGACTGCAGCCTTGGTTCTTGAAATTGCCATAAGAAGTGAGTTCATTTTATACAGTCTCAGGAACTGATTAATCTTGTGCCAGTTTTCTATGCTCTCTACAATCTAAGGCCTGTCATGAGAATAAATGAATAGTGCACTGTATTCTGCTTCTCTTTTAAGGTCTTTGTTGCGAGATTCCAGGTTCTGAAGGTAGCATGCAATGCTGTTATCCTTCTTGTGACAAAAAAAAAAACTCTCTCAGGAAGTGGCACAAAATCAAAACATTTCAGTAAAGAGGACTGAAAAGAGAAAAGTCAAAAAGTATAAAATAAGAGTTCTTTGTCAGTCCCCATCAGAATGGTGCCTGGGGAACTGAGAACGATCCCAGGTACAGCTGCTGCTCCTGCAGTCTGAGTCCCTCCTGGCCTGCTGTTATCCTGGGAACTGGGAACTGGGAGCCATACTCTCCTGCTCCCCACCACCCCCAAAAGTAACAGCAAGTGTGTGGTGTAAGCTTTGCGACTATTTTGGAAGTAGAAAGGCTGAAGTTGGATACAGAGGAATGAACTTTCAAAGCATTGCATGGCAGATAAGCAGACAAATCACATTACCACTAATGGGATTTGTGGGCATATCTTTCATGCTGTGCTTTGAAAATTCATTCCTTTCAATTTACTGACGTACATGAGGAAAGAAATCAGTTAGCTTGGAGGGGGTGTGTGAACAATTTAAATTAAAAAAGGGGTTTTTTGGGTCCCCCTCTTGCTTCCTTATGAACACAGTGACAATCAAGCATCTTAGGGCTCCCCATCCATTTCCTGTTTCATCTTCAATAACATTTATTCAAATGAAAGCAATTAATAAATCTCAGCAGAAGTTTTGCTAATTATAACAATACACCCATTCACAGATTTTTTATGGTTTTTCTATAAAATGCTTCTGGGGTTAGAAATGCTTCATAAAGCAAAAGCCCTGTCCTAAACAATTTATTGTCTAAAAGAGTTTACATGCTGAGGGTGAAATTATGCCTGAGGAATGGTTTCCTATGTGTAAGATTATGGAAGTCATCTTTCCTTTCCGTTGTGCTGTCAGAGAGGCGCAGAGTCCCTGTGTCACCCTGGTGAGCACACAGAGCACGCCTGACTGTTCCGCTAGGGAGGGGAGCTCTGCTTCCCTCGCACTCTGCAAGCACTGGCATTACAGAGTGCAGAAGCAGAAATAAGAGCCTAGCACTGTTCCCTTCTGCTTATGTCCTGGAAAGTGAGGCACCAACATTCAAGTTTTACTGTGATAGTATTTGTGAGATCACTCTTGGAGAGGGGAAGGTAGAGTTCATTCTCTCCAACTGTGAAAAGGCCACTAGAACCTGCAGCCTGATGGGGCGTGTTGTTTCATAAGCCTGTTGGGTAGTTAGTCCTCGGGATATCACTCCTGGCCTAGTCATAAAATAGACTCTGTATTTCTCTTTGGAAAGTCAGAAGACATTTAAGATTACAATTATTGTTTTATTTAAAGTAAAGCTATTGAAAAGCTCAGACACTGCTAAGTGTAGAAAATAGAAATGTATATGAATAACACTATCATCAATGTAATTCAACTCCAGAAGTGGAAAAAAAGTGTGTAAAAAGGTATAGAAATATGTAGCAGTATACGTAAAAGAGTTCGCTATTTCTTAAAACTGCAAGCTGAAAAAAAAAAAAAAAAAAAGATGCTAAGTGGTAAAATATGATGTCTAATGTTATGTATAGAATAAATAAAACATAAAAGATGGTTCTTTTCTGGGCTCTCAAGCCATAATACCCATTATTATACTCTCTACCATAATGCCTATTGTTTCATTCAAAATACTGAGAGCTGTAACTTCTTAAACTTGTGCATGGTTGTAGTGCTTTAAATGGAACTCCCAAATGTAATTTTAATTCAAATTTATGAAGAAAATATAATGCATACCAAATAGCATAGTGATGATTAAGATGATTTACTGAGAATTTATGGTCTTGAAAGTAAACCGTCGTTGAACTTCAGTGGTCATGGTCACTAACCACTGCTTTTTGTATAAACTCTACACTAGTAATATTAAATTTAGATAAAGTGATTTGTTTGAAATAGTATTTTAACCTTTCCTGCAAAGAACCGAATGCTCACAAGTAGAGGTGATAATGTGATCAGTAACATTAGGGTTATTCTACAAATATTTTACATGAGATCTGTAGGATCATTAATAGTGCAGCTTGAGTTCATTAACTCCATCTGAGCTGATTGTCCAGAGATTTTTTTTTTTTAACTTGATCTTTGATCTCCAGTATAAAACGTAACAGTTAAAGTCTCATCTCTTGGGTCTCTGGAATCTTCAGCAAGGTATTTCAAAAATATTTCTCTCATAACCGTAACTTTGCTTTGCCCTTGTTTAAATAGGGTATTTACTGTTGTGCTGGTGAATAACACAAGGTTGAAACACCTGCAAAGTGAAAAACAAGCTTTGTTTGCCCATTCTCAGCCCATTCAGATGTACTGCAGCTTATGCCCTATGGTACCTAAAAATCACACTGCTTCTAGGAAAAGCTTTGTGGCATAAAAATTCAAAGGTTTGCCTGTGATGTGCTGATCTAAACTTTCCTTACTGCATCTCAGCTGGTGCATAGGTAGGGGACATGCTGTGGTACAGTGTAAGGGATAGAAATGCATCAGACACCTCAAGGAACTTGGGGACATGCAGATACACCAAGGAGTGTTGTATATGTGTAGGAACAGCTGTGTTGGGTCAGATAAAAGTCAAATAAGCAGATAACTTACTGACAGCATCCAAAAAGTGGATGTCTTTTAAGAACAGGCAAAGCACGTGTGTACTTTTCCCTACTGATCTTCCAACTTCTTGTTTTGGGTCCTTTCTGGGAAGCAGGCAGGTGGCCTAGCAATATTCCTGACTTTGCTTGCTCCTCCCATACCGGTTCAGCGTTTGAACTGAGTTACTTGAGCACTGAATTGAAATTTTCAGAGAATTTTACAATTTAGCCCAAGATTTCTCTTCAAGTCTGATAACAGTCAGCTCAGAGATCATTATTTTATTTGTGGAGTTAAGACTACTCCTTCCAGTATGTATTATTTATCCTAATCTTGAATTTTGTCTGCCATTTGACAGCACAGTCATTTGGTTGCATTACGTTCTTACACAGTTCTTGCTCTGCTTGTGCCTTGAATAGTGCTGTATCAGCAGAAGACTTCATTCTCACCCTGCATGGCCTGGTTTTGATTTGGAACCCTATCATACCACAATATTTTTAAATAATACTTCAAAATTTCCTACAGATAATATATCAAAAATGGCAGATGTCCACCCACCAAGCCATGTGGCTTTGTTTTCCCTTAGAAAATGACTTGGGAACATGGTGACTTTTACTGAGCTCTCTCAGAGATCCTTAGGAGGACGACATTTGTATTATAACCACGCCGTGTGTCTCGCAGCGTGGTGTGTTTCTTTCTCCTCCACTTGCAGAAGAAAATCAAATGTGACATCAACGTAGTTCCCATAGGTGTCAAACACATTTCTTTCACTGGTGATCCACGTGCAACTATCACATGCTTGTCTTTGAATTTTTTGGAGGGGACCACAATGAAACCAAACTCATTCTGTTTTCTGATAGTAAATTATCTCATCATGATAATTTAGAAGAATGTCAAGGAACAAGGAAGAACAGAAAGTTCTGGCAGCAAGTCCTGAAATTTAGGAGAGACATTACTGTATATCTGGCAAGGAAAGGTGATAACTCGTTCACATGCATTCATTTTAAAACTGCTTCCTTTAAATAACAAAGTCTTGTGTTCCTTGGTAATGATTTTCCAAGGACTTTATCATATGTTAAAGCAGAGGAACTACAGTTTAGAACTTTCTGGAGACATTGTCCCTTTCTGCCAGTAAGGGAATATGAAGGAGCCTTAGTGCAATTGCAAGTCCAAGTCCATTGGGCCAGCAGCTTTCTTTCAGACAGCTGCTGCCTTGCAGTACAGGAAGCCATGCAGTCCGTTGTAGCTGCGTACTGACAATGCTTGTATTCCCCTTCTGCACATGCAGCCAAAGGCTCGCCAACAAAATTACCCGAGCAAAGGGATTGTGTCAGCCTCTGTAAGACATCCAAGACTTACTGGAGTCTGACTTTTGCAGGCACATGTGTTGCCAAGTCCCTGCTTTGGGGGAAAAGGCTTTTACTAAGTGTCTACAATGCAGACGTACCAGGTACATAAACACAACTGCAGATCTGATGGAGCCGAGCTGTCCTCCATGTTCATAATCACAGGACAAGTTAGAAAAATATGGATCTTAATTGAAATTTAATTTAGCAAGATCTAGTTGTGTGTGTGTTAAGATGAACTGTCAAGAGCTAGGAAAGGCTCCTTGCCTTTCTCATTACAGCCACCCAGTAATACCTGCTCTCCAGCTAGAGAGCTGAGAGCACCAGTTAGAGCCAAATATATTGTTTCCAGGCACTGTGCAAGTTTTTCTCGTGCAGTTCCCCTATTGCATGTTTCTGACCTGCAGTCTCCTGCTGATCCTGTCTCAGGCACCTCTGGAAGAGAGGTTGTTAACTGTGATGAATTGAGATTCACTTGGTAACAGGGACACGCAATCACAAGGGAATAAGGGAATAGGCCAGACACACCCATTTCACTTGTGACTTGAGTTAAACTTGCACCTATTTCTCCAGTAGAACATTGAACTACTACGTTTCTAGTTTTCTCAATAAATTTTATTTTATGAGTAATAAATCAGTAAGATCAGCTTCTGGTATGCAGGGAACTCTGTTTCTTGATCAAGAAGTGGTAACCAGTAAAGAATCATGAGTCTCAGCTGAATAACATTTAATACAAATTAAGCATGCAACTTGTTTAATTATTTTTTAAATTTTTTGGGATACATTTATTCTTGACAAGTTATACAGGTTACCCATCTGTATGTGCAAAGAAGTATAAAATGCTAACCTCTCACTTTGTGTACAATTATATGGATTGTGTGTTAATGCCCTACAATGTTTGGACAAATATCTGTCTGCATGTCCATTTTTTAACTCATATACCCTGTATAGTGTTGCAATGTGTCATAAAGTAATAAAAAGTGCATGTGCAGGTATTCTTTAAACATATACACTATAAAATGACATGCCGCTGGGATTTATTAGGAACCTTTTGTTTCATGGTGTCTGTGATTCATTAGGCCTGATTCAGAACTCACACTGTTGTCGCTCAAGACTAATTAAGTATACCAGAGCAACAAGTTATCTCATTGTCCATCTCACAACTGATTAGAAAGGAGCTGCTTTCTAGTGTCCACTCCTCTATGATAGAGTAACCTACATAAAGCAAATGTGCTTTTAGTGTTCGTCTTCCAATGTTGTTTGTGATGTGCGCCAATTTCTTTTTCACAAGAAAAGAGACAGAACTGCTGAAGTTAACAAAATACTTTGAGGAGATATATCTTGACAAAGTGAGATCATAGCTTGACAGGTTCACAGGGTGAAGCAGATAGGAGGAAGTGCTCAATAGTTGTTTAGTAAGCGTAGCAACTTGGAAAATTAACATATGGAAACACTCTGAATTCTGAACACTTTTATAATCTTCCCATGTTTTTGAGTCTCTAAGGGAATATTGAATTTCCTAACAAACCAAGTGATGCATATCTCCCAGTCCTCAACTGGGAAGATGCAGTAGAAATGGGAAACGTGGTGATCATTCATCTGTGTATTTCTCCTTTGAAGGAGTACCATAGAGGAAAGATCTAAGTGCAAAAAGTGATTCTGTCCTGTTGGCAGGCTCTGAGTTGTAGTACTCAGTGAATGCAGAGACCAAAGGTCTCTCATTTAAAAAACAAAAAACAAAAACACAGTCTAGGGCTGTCAGGGGACCACCAAGGGAGGACAGAGAGCTTTCTGGGCTTGGAAAATGTCATCCATTAGGCTGGGCTCTGACTGGAGTGAGAGTGGGGCTATGGCCACAGAGAAAGATTGAACAGAAGATGAATCTTAGAGAACATTCGAGAAAGCTTTACGTGCAAATTTTGTCATTTTGCTGTGAATTTATATACCTTTTGGGATTTCCTAAAATAAGGTGTGATTCACTCTAATAACCTCCATCGTATGTAAGTCTTAGACTGGTACTTTGACAGCTCTACCACCTTCAGTGCCAGACCAGTTCTCTGCTTCTGTTCTTGATGGGCATGCGACTTTAGCTTCCAGTTTAGTCCTTTCACTGTGTGTGCATGTGTTGCTGAGGTAAGGTTGTTTTTTTGTTGTTGTTTTGGGTTTGGTTTTTTACCTAAATTTCAATGGTTTCATTTCATGTGCTGTTATAGTTTCATTTTTAGAGAATATAAAAGTACAATTCAATCTCCTGAGTTGCTTGTGCTAGTGTTAAGTGAACCAGATAAATTGTGACAATCCCAGTGTTTGAAATTCGCAGCAAGAACTTGGGAAATGTGCTTAAATGTTGAGGAAGAAAGCAAACAAATACAATTAAATATTTACAAAACATACGTAACTGTAATCCATAAATACACCATATGCATGACATAAAGTAGCACTTCTGCAGGGTTAATTTATAAACCTAGTGTAGAGCTCTGGAAGTGTCTGGTAAGTGGGCTGGGTTGGAAAACTGCGCTCCCCATGGTGGTCTGCGAGGCCACGGCGTGTGGGAGCCAAACAGCACCCAAGTGCCAGACCCCGGGTCTGTCACAACAGACGGACCTGGCTGGGTGTCCCAGCAGTCAGCTGGTGAACATCCGTGGGAGAAAATGTGGTCAGCACCCGACCAGAGTGTGGAGCAGGGGCAGAAGGCAAAGTCATGGCATCACAGGTTGTTTAGCTGTAGCTTAAAACAACAACCACACAAACATAAGAACCCACAACAGAACTAGAGGATGGACACAAATCCACAAGCCCAAATTATTCTTCTGACACACATGCACTCAACTTCTGAGTGGATCCCAGTATTTCTAATTAAATGGGCTTCTACTTATTGCTTGGCTGGAGGCTTTTTTTTTTATTAATAGAACAAAAGGTTAATCGTATAAATTCACCATCTCGTGTCATTCTGAAGCAGGAGAGAATAGGTGGCTCCTCGTTCTCGCTGCTCAGCTGCTGTTCAGGTCTGCTGTGTGCAGTGCAAACACAGAGCTTCCCCGCAGGCCCCAGTGACATACTTTCCTCACTGTGTTCGTGGTAGAAGATGAACACTCCTCACATTTGTGACTCTGCTTGTCTTAGTGGAAGGGTGCAGGCCAGGTAGCGGCTGTGTGGGCATCAGCATCGCTGGCTCTGCAGGGAGCTGCAGCAGGCATGCAGATCCCAGCCCCGTTAGGAAGGAGCTGTAATTGCTCCTGCCTAATGCATGTCTGTGATTAAAACATGGAGCAGCGGAGTTGCTAATGAAATCATGGCCTAGTTGGAGGCAGATGGATCAAGGTATTTTCTTAATACTGTGTTAATATCTTTTTTAATTCCTTGTATAAATTTACCTGGTAATTATAAGTTAGTAACTCTAATTCTCTGGGAGATAATATTAGTTATGATTTCCTTATCTCTTTGTTGTGTGGAATGGTTCATACCTGAAACAACAGATTTTTTTCCCTGCTAACGACCTACATTTATGGTTACACTCACAATAAAAAAAAAAAAATGCAACTTTGAATAGGTATGAAGCACAGAAGTCTGATTTTCGATGACTTGTTTTCATTCTGGGGCTCTGAAATCCCCTTTGCTCAGGAGAGTGGCCCCACTGATAACTTTTTTTATGCTTTCCAGGAATTCTTAAACATTCTGAAGAAAAAAAATCTGACTAGTTGCCCAGCTGAACATCCTGTTCAGGCTTATAATTGGTGGGCTTTTTTAAAAATAAAATGCTTTGATTTCAAGTTTCCCTCCTAATAGAAAAAATGCTGCAAATCGAGCATGAACACAAAAGCTGGCACCTGCCCTCCTCACCCGGCGGTCTCCCTCCCGCCCCCAGTTGCTGCCCTGAGGTGTCTGTGTGTCCTGGCTGTGTCCCGGGGCAGGAGCCCTCCTGCTCCTCAGCTGCCCCTGACACAAACAGGGAGGGTGAGCTGGGCATGGGCTGCGTGCTGGGGCTCCAGCTGTGGGGATGGGTGGCTTGCGGCAGCAGGGGCACTTTGTTTTCTGCGTTGTTACAAATAGGTGTATGAATCAGTCCCACCTGAATGGATGCCTGTGCTCAGAGATGTCCACATGATGTCCGAGCGCTGCCAGCTGCAGCTCCGGCAGTAACTCTGGTTTGCCTTTGCCCATGACATGGAATCTTGGAGCAGTTGGTGTCACCACTGCCACGCGCCCATGTCCATGTCGCTCCTCCCATGCCCTTGATGGGGTGCGAATGGCCATTGGTCTCGTGTGGATCTGACACTGCAGAAGGGAGCAATAAGGGTGCCCATAATTACAACGTTATTTTCTGCCTCTAAACTGACAGTGTGTCCCCTCCAACACTGCTGTAGCATATAACCAAAAATGCTGTGTTGTGTGGTGGGACGAGGCTGTCTAATTGGGGTGAGTGCTGATGGAGCACAGAGAAAGTGAACAGAACACTGTGGTCTTTTCAGTCCCCCACCACTGCTCTACGTTGGGAGGCTGCCACAGGGATAATATGATGGAAGTATGGAGATGTATTCAGATAGCTTCTGTTTATCCAAAGTGAAGATGCACATAAATCCAGCGGCTGAGTGACTCAGAGCTGCCAGCTCTCATGCATTATGCACGGCCGTTATTCCACCAGCCGTGCTGCGGGGCTGGAGCCCGTGCTCCCACGAAGGTGTTGCCACGGCCCTCCTCCTGCTCCAGAGCGTGGAGTGTTGGCCATGGCTGTGCGATCTCACCCATACCACAGGACCACACTGCAGGGCTGGGGACATCCTGCCCCATGATGCACACGCCAGGGCCATGCAGCCCCGGTGGTGGAATTCCATGCACTAGATTAGGGAAAATGGTGTTGTCGGAGGGTCGGCAGAGAGTTGGGTTTGTCAGGAAATTGCACCCTGTGACATTAAGACAGGAGCTATTGAATGTGTTGATTTAAATACATTGTAATAACCATGAAATAATTGCACGTTGCTAATACACGCACGGCTACAGCTAATTGTGCAATCAGGGTACAAATCCTCACACACCCCTAAGGCCGGGACACAGCGCTGTGCTGTGCCATGGGCACTCCTCCATGGCCCCGGGCAGCGGCGCTCCCCTCAGCACTGTGCCCGTGTGTGTGGGGATGGGAGAGATCCGTAAACAGCAGATAAATAAGTAAACGAACGATGTGACTCATCGGGGTTTTCTTTTACGTTCTGATTTCTGGTGTTGATGCCTTTTTTAACATCTTATTCCCCCGGGACAAGCTGCTTTAGTGCTTTCCAAACGACGCTTAATTGAAATCAGCTGTATTCCCCCTCCCCATCCGCGCGCAGCGGCCTCACTGCTCCGCTTTGTGTCTCCGGCAGCGATGCACCTCCTGGGGCTGAACTGGCAGCTGCAGCCCGCGGACGGACACACCTTCAGCAACGGGCTGCGCCCGGGCGCGGAGGACGGAGCGGCGGCGCCACCTTCAGGCAGAGGTGAGGCGCGTCCCGGGGCGCCGCGGCGGCCCGGTGGGGTCTCTGCTGGCTTCGGTCTCTGTCTCGGCTGTGGCTCCGACAGGCACAGGGACAGCGGGATCTGGGCCGCAGCGAGCAGCTGTCCCCTGGTGCCACAGTCACAGGGGTTGGAAAGGCCCTCGTGCCGCGTCGTGCTGCCACGAGCAGAGCAGGTGACAAAGTGTTATTTTTTCCTCGAAGGAAAACCGTGTGCTGGTAGTGAGGGCAGTGAGAAGGAGGAAACGTCTGCAAACAGAAACAGTCACTTAAACTACAAAAGCTATGTTGAAAACAAAGAGAAATTGCATTTTAACTACAGTGATTTTAAACATTTGCGTTGAGTGCTTCTAGTGGTGACGAGGTTCAGGCGTTCCCCTTCCCACACAGCAGTGTCCCTTCCCCTGGTCGCTCCCAGAACGCAGCCCCACGTGTGGTGCGCGGTGCTGGCGGCACGCGGTGCCACAGGAGGAGCACGCAGCGTTGCTCCGCAGACACGCGTTGCTCAGAGCACGGCATCGCTGCGTGCTCAGCACCCACAGCTCACGGTGCACTTGCTGAGCCCCAGACAAGGGAGGGGCTGCTGAGCAAGGGAACACGGGTCGTGTGCATCAGGTGGACTGCAAGAATTTCAGCTGAAGTGGAGGTGGGAGGACGGCTGAGTTCAGTTCTTTGGCATGCCCAAGTCCTTACAAATTATGAATTTGCTTCAGTTTTCAAGAAGTAATGCTGCTGCACCTCTGCTTCCATATGTTTTCTGAGGAAGGACTCCCTTTAGCTTCCTCCATTTGTTGCAATGCAGCATCACAGTCATGGTAAAAAACCCTGCAGGTTTTCAGACAGCAGCGTGCTGGCCTGGCATCCATCTCCGGGTGTAGGTCCGGCGGTGGCCAAACAGCACATCCCCACGTACCAGGCAGCATGTTTGTGTTACTGCTGAACTTCTTCCAGATTGCGCACAGGTGAGAGACCCTATGGTTTTAGGCAGGAACCTGAAGAGCCCAGGACTTCCATTATGGTCACTTAGCAGACAACTGCAGTGTTTAACACATTTCCAAATTCCCTCCCCTGCAGCTTTCTGTTGCCATCTCTGTGCAAATGTAGGGCAGCAGAACTGTTGAATTGGAATGTGCTCATCTGCCTGGGGCACTTCAGTGCAAATTCTGGCAGCACATCCCAACCCCACGCTAATTAGCTTTGCACATTTCCAGAGAGGGAGATGCCGGCTGCTTGGGAGCAGCTGCCTCCCGCGGAGGGGACAAGCAGGCAGAGCTGCTGCATGTCTTAAATTGCTGCAGGTGGGATTCTTCAGAGCATGCTGGAGAAGTTTTCTTCTGACATTTTGTAGAAGGTTCCTGTAATGTTGATAATTTTGTAGGAGGAAGGAGAAAATATTTAGGTAAGTAGTCTTTCACAGAGGAGTAATATGAATGTCAGGCTTGGATGAACACAGAGGATATCTAAAACAGAAATTCTTGTAGCAGGGAAGAGCGAAAAGTTTTCCAACCTCACCATTCATTCTGTTATGTACAGGTTAATATTGCTATCCCAGCAGTTTTTAGGAAAGCCTCTGACAGCTTTTAACACAACAACCATTTTCAGGGCTCTGGCTGTGGAGAGTGACCTTTTTATAATTGACACAGCTCAGGATGAAGCCATTCTTTTCGAAACATGGCTCTCCCAAAGAAACCTTTAACCCCTCGACTGAAAACAGCCACTTAAACACAAGCTGTGCCTACTCAGCAAGTAAGGCATTTTAAAGAAGAGCAATTTAGAAGGGAAAAAAAAGGCAGATATTTCAATTTGATCTGCTTGTTCCTTCTTAAGAGACTAAATTCGGATAAGAAATAATAAAAATGCAATTTAAGGGGAATGCAAATTACTTTATTACCACATTTTCTTATCGGAATGAAAACAAAATTCACTATTAAGATAGCACAATTGCAGGGTTTTTTTTTTAATTGCACACTGCATCTCGCTGATACTGGGGATGTCTGAAAGGAAAAGGCAAGTGCAATGGGCAGAAAAATCCCCAGTGCTGCTGTAAAACTGCAGGTGAAGCCCACCATGCTCTGGCTGTAAACAAAACAAGAGAGAGCCGCTTTTGCCTGTAGGCTCTCAAAGTTCTGCTGAACTACAGGTTTAGATTAATAGATAAATTAAAGAGAATTTTCTCTCTCAATAGAAGTGGTAAGGTTGTATTCCTTCACAGTGCATTGGAAACCAAAAGTTGGCACTGCCATGTGATTGTGGAATTGCTAATGGCAATGACAGATAATGGCGTTATAACAAAAAAAAAAAAGTCTGAGATCAAAGTCCATTTGTCTGTTGCAGTTACGCAAGGATAGTGTTAGAATTTTGGTGTAATAAATCTAGAAGAGGAAAAAGGAAGGAAGAGGGTATGTTTGGGAATAATCATTTCTTCACAAACAAGTGAACTAGATGACCTTACAGAGGTTTTTCTTTGCCTAGAAGCTGTTAATCTATGCCAAGAGTATATTCTAAATTTAAAATTATATACCTAGCTAGACACATGTATTCAGAAAATATATGGCTAGCTATGTGCCGTTTCCTTTCTAATTGACAGAATATACTGTAAAAGTCAACTTTAATCATTTCAGAGGGCACCTAAGATAAGTGTAATTCATGTGGAACTATCCGAACTAACTCCAGCTGCAAACCCAAGTAAAGCGTGCTTCAGCTTAGAGATTTTTTTTATTGTTTGACATTTTTTCCTTGGTGTACTCACAAATTCATTAGATTTTCTGCTAATTCTTCAAAGAATAACAAGCAGAAATTTCTTTAATATTTTTTAATTTGATGATTTGCTAAATTAAGCTTCCATAAAGCTGAAGGGCACAGTAAAAGCTTGCCCCTAGAAGCCAGCATTTTAAAAGACACCGAAGACTATTATGAACAAGGATTGAATTTGGTTATTACAAATATGCTGACTAACTGGAAAAAGTGGATTTGAATGTATGTTCTGAGAGTCAGAAAATGCTGGGTTTGGGTCTCTTTGGACCAACCAGCACGATCCAGGCTCACGCTCGGTTTATGAGGTACTTTCGTAAGTATCTAATGAAAGCATGTGGATTTCAAAAATACAATTACAGTTAATGAAAACCACTTGTTTCCAGTTATCAAGTTCAATACATATGAAGTCAAGAATGAAGAAATTTAAATTTGCTGTTTAATTTTACAGTGTCTTCTAGTCTAAAATTACTTGCTTGAAGTAGATGCCTAAAATCTGTCAGATTTAGGGAGAGGAAAAATGGAATTCCTCTAATCTAGCAGAAATTGGCTTTGAATAGATATGGAAAGCTGAACTCTGCAGCCGTTGTGTGGCGGTGCAGGTTGTCTTCAGCTCTCTCCAAATTTTCTTGAGAATGGGTTGACTTCCCTCTTCCAGAAGCTGCAGTTCCCAATCACGTTTTGGTTTGCATACAGCAATGTTTTTTTAGTAGTTAAAATATGTTATTATCAAAGCAGCAGACAGGCAGTGTTAAGGAATAACAAGTGCATTAAATGGGAAGAGTTACCACTCATTGCCGAGCTGGGGTTCGGGTGCAATAGGCCGGCCCTGGCGGAGTGCTGCTGGTGCTGGGACTGGCACAGCCATCGGGCAGGGGAAGGGCTTGGGACAAACGGAGGGGTTCCAGTGCCATGTTGCAGAAAATAAAAAGGTAACCTCAAAGCTCATTAGTGATGTAAACAACACGAATCTTTTGGTTCCTAGTACTTCCTTTTAGATGCTTTGAAATAGATGATCAAAATGTAATGACAATCAATGTATTTTAAATGTCACTTCCGTTGCCTTCATTCAACTTAATCAAGACATGCCATCATTTTCCAGGCGGATTAATCTTATTAAGTAGTTATGTGGCTAATGTAACATAGATCTTAATTAACTTGTTAGCAAGCAGAAATTGTAATGTGGACCCTATGAAGGGTGGCAGATGTGGTTCTGTGAACGCGTACCAGGCTGCGGGGCTGCCTTCGCAGAAGCGAAGAGTTTGACCAAGTTCAACAGAGCGGAGGAGGAGTTTTATACTTATGTGACTGTGGTGATGGCGATAGTATGAGCTGCTGTGGTCAGAGTGACTTGGTGAGCTGTGTTATACACCGCCAGAGACAACTGTTATGGTGATGCAGAAATCCATGCTCTTTGTTAAATGCTGTGAACTAGCAGATCTTAGCTTCATTTCAGTTACAATTTGCTTTTGATTCTGAAAACAACAAATCTTGTGAAGCCGTGCCCGTGGGAATGTGAAAATGTGCCTACGTTTCTGGGTGTATCAGAGCAGCAGAGAGACGTTCCTTAATTCCTCCTACGGGGCCAGAGTGCTTGACTGCAGCTGGGGCAGAGCAGTGCTCTTATGCAGAATTTCTGCAGAATTTCTCTCCGTTCACCACAATAAATATGTGATACTGGCCAACCTGATGCTGACTTTGTTTCAGATGCCATTTTGCTGGACTTCTGGAAGCTCATACAAATGCAGGAACTTCCTTCCTCTTCACTAAATAGAGCTCGTTATTACCTCAGCGTCTTCAGCATAACTGAAGTTCAAGAAGTGTCATAGCAGCTTCTTCAGGCAAACCCTCATTTCCTGGCTTTTCACTTTATTATAGTTCTGGGAATTTGTTTTGCATCAGCAGTCGATCTACTTTACTCATGGCAGAAAAATACCTGTTTTTCACTTGGGCCCTAGGTATTAGTAGATATTTTGAAGCATAATTTCATTGACGAATTAGTAAGTGAGATAATAATGCATAACACTGATTTTTATTTTTAATTTATGAAACAATAAGAAATGCTTGGTTGTATGAATAACAAACTTATTTGAAAAGTTGAAGAAAAAAAGTCCATCATTGAAAACTGTAGTAATTATCATAATTTGTTTTTTGGCAAAAAGTCAGTGGAGTGCATTTTTGAATGTTTATGTATATTTTATATATTGATTGATTATCTTTACACAGCTATACCATAAATTTCTTCGGAATTCTGTGTCAAGTGTAAAAATCCCTAATTATATCAGAACAGTAAGTTAGATAAAAAGATAAGGAAAGCTATGTCTGCAGCAAAGATCCATAAGAAATGCAGAGGTACAGGAAGAGAAGCAGAGGGGAAAGAAATGGGGGTACTTATTCCTTGTACTTAATTTGAGATTATCAAAATTATTTTGGTAGTTCGTTATGGATCCATTGGAATGGTTATTCTGCTAGATGTTTTCCAAGCATGTTATCAAGACGTGTTTTACAGTCATCTGGTAGAAAGGCACAGCCAAAGCACTGAAGTTAATTGCTTTTTCAGCGTGATGTCTGTAGCAGTGGCCAAATTAGTTTTTATTTTTAAATTTTGACTATGGCATGGGAGGGGAGCCCGTAAGTACCAGAGTTTATCTGGTCTCAGCATAGGTACGGTTGTGCCTGCGAAGCTGACGCTGCTTGATGTGATTTAAATGGAGGGCTGAAGGGCATGTGGCATCAGCTGCCACCCTGGAGCCGACCTCCAGCCCGGGGATGAGGCCGACTGACACGGGGGGGAGCGTGCACTGCTGTTGTCATGTATTGCCTGTTTGAGAGCTTCAAAGGCAAATATACTGGAGTGCTAAAACAGTCTTTTCAAATGTATATGCCAAAATAGTAATTCAACTGGGTAAATAACACAGTAGTTTAAATGAATAAGTGTTATTTAGTTGATAAATATATGTTTGACTGAGAGACTGAAATGGCTCCCCTGGGTAAGAAGAAGAAGTGTGCTTTTAAAACTCTCTTTTTGCAGATGTTTATAGAGAGGAAATCACAGGGGAAAAAATCAAGTATCCGTAGGGTTATGAAATAAACAAAACTCTGAGACAGCCACCCACAGCAGAGATAATGGTTTGGGGGTTTATTTGCTCACAGTAGTGTGAGTTCTTTGGTTTAGTCTTTCTGCTCAGATTTGTCAGTTTGTCACATCTGTAACTTCACTTATCTGCAGTTTATGTCCTTTGAATGTGATCTGCAGTGGTCCATCAAAATGGAAAAGCTTCTAAAAATAGCTGGAGGGAGTGAGTCAGGTGGAAAGATGCATTCTCTGCATTAGGTGAAGGCTAAAGGAAGCTATAAAAGAGGTTTACTTTAAGTCTCTAGAGACATTTTTAAGTGAAGCTGTTAGTGCAAAAAAAGCTATTGTAAATATAAAGCTGGGATGATGATGTTCTGCTTCCTAAGTTTTAAGAAAGTAAACTTAAATCTGTTGAGTAGGAAGTGATTCAGTGATCATATGTATTTTGCATTTCATTCCTTTATTTCTAACTTGTGGTACAAGGAACATGAAGAGGCCAGTGTCGAGACCCTTTGAGTACTAGGTACTATGTGACTGCTCTGCATTACTCTTCAAGGTGAGAATTTCTAAGAGGTGATGATAAATATTTGTTTTACGGGTAGTCATCTGGGAATATCGAGATCCTGACCAGCTTCGTGCACTGACTGTGACAAAGCACGAAGCACTGCCAAGATGCTTTTGCTGGTTTTGTGTTTTGTAACAACGGGAGAATAATTCAGCAGGAATTTGTGAGAATATGATTCAGTAATGCATACTCATTAGAGCTCTGCTTGCTTGCTGGGCCTAAACCTTTACAAGAAGTTTGTTGAAAATATTTTAGCACAACTCCAAGCATTTCTAAATCATGTTCCTTCAGCGTTATAGCCTGGAGCCATAAAAACAGGATGTCTTGTGTTAAATTCTTATAACTAAAAATAAGGGTCTCTTTCAGCATGCCAGAGACAAGGCAGCAGCTAAGTTTCACACGCACATGGCATGGGCTGGGTGTAGAGCAGAGAAAAGCCATCCTAGAACAATAACGACTCGAAACTGAGGGGTCATCCATCCATTCCATTTTCTCTTTTTTTTTTTTTCTTTTTTGGTTAAGGGTATCTTGATCACACATCTATCACTTGATAAATGCTCATCTAACTTGCTCTTAAAGTCTTCTGCTGTGCTGAACTCCTCTGGCTGCCACAGTTCTTCTCGTAAGTGGAGTTCCTTGAAACAGTGAAATATTCTAGAAGGAGTGGTTTGGACGACTAGAAACTAGGTCATTCCTGTAGGAGAGCAAGAAAAGAACATCTATGGGGAGATGCTTCTAAAAATAATGCCAAACCAAACTGAATAGCTTCCGTTTCAGGAGCCTGAGTCATGTCTTTAGACCACTTGCTCATTATAAGTTTGCTGGTCTTATCTGTCATATAAGCAATTTTAAAGCTAAAAAGTTCATCATTTCCATGAGAAAAATAAAGAAGTTGTCTTTTAAAGTAACCTTTATGGGGAAAGTTTGACATTCAACATATTGTTCATGCATGTGGTGTGCATTGAAGTAGTGTGAATGTAACCCTGGTTCTCTTGATGACTGGAATATTCTCTTTTAAGCTTAATTGATGTATTTGATTATAACCTCCTGAAAAATAACCTTTCTCTGTTAGAAATACAAAACCGAATTTTGCAAAAACAAAAGAGACTGAGGCTAAATTCAGCCAGAAGTACTAAAAACTGAGCCTCGATTGAAGAAATGTCTTTTAATGCTAGGAAGTAAATTTAATTGCAAAGTAACTCTAGGGAATATGCAAGGGCTGCTCTGAAAGTAATGCCTGCTGTTTTATTCAGTTGGCCCCTGACATCAGAGGTGGATGTTGGTGGGATGGCAGCAGAGGTTGAACCTTCCCACCAATATTCTGTTCCATGTTGTTACCATGTGACAG
Organism: Penelope pileata; assembly: GCA_013396635.1. NCBI lineage: Eukaryota > Metazoa > Chordata > Aves > Galliformes > Cracidae > Penelope > Penelope pileata. The sequence continues at coordinate 2,424,709 of WBMW01005527.1, forward strand.
ATGGCAGCAGAGGGGCACTCTGACCCAATGGTGTATGACATGGGAGTGCAGACGCAGCAAAGGGGTGAAATTGAATTCCTCCACACAGATAAAATGGCACCCACTGACATTTGTGGACACTGCTGAACGTTGGAGACCAAACAGTGACTGTGAGCACAGAGAGGGGGGGTGATGCGTTTCAGCAGTGGTGACAGTGACAGTGGTCACCTCCGCTGGTGCAGACTGTTATGAGCACAACATGCAGGCTCTTGTTGATGCCTGGTGAAAATGCAGAGATAATGGTGGTGACTGTGTTGAAAAGGTGTTTTGTAGCTGAGAATTTGCCCTCTCAAATACTGTTATTGTGCTCTTTGTAGCTGTTGTTGTTTCCATGGAAATAAATAAAAAACATTACTTTCGGAGCAACTTACATATACTCAATGGACTTTCAAGCAATATTGTTAGCGAAAGTTATTGATGGTGGTGGATTTGGGTTGCATTAATAGCCAATGACGCTTTTATCATCATAATAATACCTATTGTAATACTACCTGGAAATAGCTTTTTCTTTGAAACTATCACTTTAACTGAGAATGTCATTCTGAAGAATGAGTCAAACAGTCTGGTCACAGATTGCATAGAGTTGATGTTCATTTAAGTATACACAGTCTGCTTCCAAAGAAATAGTTTACAGAACGTTTTTCAGGAACATGGGAGAAGATAATCATTTATTGCCATGACTTTGGAAGTGTAGTGAAAGTGTGATGTTGTACACAAAAGAAGAAGGAGCGCTCACTCTTAGGCTGACTTCCAGTTTGCCAGTGGTTCCAGTACAGCATTCAACAGGGGATTTCATGTGTCTGCACCTGGATTCCCTTCCATGTAGGTAATGAGTAATTTAAATTCTAGTGAGATGGTGCCAGACTTCACAGAGCTAAGGGCTTTGAAATATGGTCTGTTGCAATCAACAATTAGAAGTAAAATCACTTATTATGTTTTGTGAAATATTAGGTGTTTGAATCTGGCTGATATGTCTGCAGTTCTTGCACAGCTCTCAAGGCACGTCACTTGACATTCTCAACCATTCCTCCTTTCTTTGCAGCCTGTCTTGGCCTCCTCTTCTTTTTTGTCAGTGCCATACCGTTTTTGTAGACCCATTCACATAGAAAATGAAAAAAGAACAATTTACCAAAAACTGGATAGCAGTTGGCGTTCAAAGCATTCTTTTACCACTTCAAGATGCTGCCAACATATCTGTTTCATTATGTACAAGTGGAAGTGCTGCTAACAGATTATTTGGAACCTGAAATTGCAGCCATGAAATTGCAGCTCTCTCAATTAAAAATAGCCAATACAGAAAAGCTGTTGTGTACTTACCTGCTGGAATTGTGTCATTCTGTGCCATCCTGTGCCCTCCTCTTACATTGATACAGTGCTGGAAGATGTTTCAGCAGTAACTGGCCACATATTGAAAACACCATTACACCATGACAGGAACGTGAAGTAAACAGTTGAGCTTTTAACAAATGCTGTCAATTTGCATTACAGGTGTTGGTGCCATCCCGTGTGAATTATACCAGTATTAATGATACCTTTAGATTTCTGTGGTGGCAACAGAAATTTCTCTGGTTTTCTGGTCCTTATAGTATCTGTTATAAAAATTTATAAATGGACTTATCACCAAGTTGTTTCGGAAGATAGGACACAAAACGAAACGATGCTGTATGCTGTAGCTTGAAAGCACTGCTAACTCTTCACCTATCTCACCCTATGTTTGAAACCTCAGAACCATCCTGATCAGCTGCCAAGCAGAAGAGATTTGCACCAAGTTTTAAAGGCTATTTCATGGGCTGGAAGCCAAAGCACTCAACCAGAAGGGTCCTGTATCTCAGCTTCAATAATGCATGCAGAAGAACCATCAAGTGATGGATTTTAGCTAACCCAGCAAATATCCATGGGGAAGAGACCTGTAGATAGTCTCACTGCTTCAGGCAGAGAGAACTTAAAAGGCAGTGAGTTGAGTTGTGCTAACTTTCTTTAAAGAGCAAGGAGATTCATGTTAGTGCAGAAACTGTTCTCTAAATCCTTTTCTGTGCTTTTCGTTTCTTCTACCAACTGTCTATGAACTGGGGTTTATATGGGAACTTTCCCATATAAAGCAATAGTAAAAAAAAAATTGCAACCAGTTTGTTAAGATTGAAATTATCCCTTCAGTTCACCTTTCTGATATTTTTTTTTACATACTGGTTGCATAGAAGACACAGCTGAAAAGAGCAAAGGGAGATTTGTACGTGCTTAATTGACTCTCTACTGTTACTGTATTTGATCCGTAAAGAGCGGTCACGGAATTAAAGGCTTGGAGGAATTAGAAGATTGCAGGCACTCCACAGAAACAGGCTGAAAGTCTTCTTTCTTATGGGCCAAATTCTTCCATACCTATTGAAACAGCAACCAGATTGCATGAGATTAAGGAAGGAAAGTCACAGTTAGATTTAAACAGCAGAACTGCCGCAGTTGTTCCTCTTGAATGGCACCACTAAAAATGCCTTAATTAAAAGCGGTTATCTCATTCGAATTATTTTTGGTTTTATTTTTATTTTCTAGGACCATGGGTCGCTAGGAATAGCAGCATAGATAGTGGAGAAACCGAAGTTGGCCGCAAGGTCACCCAGGAAGTGCCCCCTGGAGTTTTTTGGCGGTCTCAGATCCATATCAGCCAACCGCAGTTCCTGAAGTTCAACATATCCTTAGGGAAGGATGCTCTTTTTGGTGTTTACATAAGAAGAGGACTCCCACCATCACACGCCCAGGTACTTTACCAACGTATTTCTTAACTTTAAATATGAAAATTCAAAAGTTTGGAGAATTTGTGTAGGTTCATGTTTAAGCTATTTGGAGCTTAAGATTAGGGATTCTGTGCGGTATTTGGGGAATTGCTTAATTTGTGGTATTTGCCCTGATATTAATATTTGTAGGTTATTACACACCTTAACAGTATGTTGATGAAAGAAGTAACCAAGGATGATGTTCTTGCCAGTCAGCTTTTTAAAATAACTTTCATTTTGGCACTCAGGGTTTTAAATCTCTGTGGAAATTGTGGAATCAATTGCAGGAAACCTGTCCAGTTACACACCAGTCAAAAATGACAAGTGAAGATGGTCACATTCACTGCATCAAAACACCGTATACAGTTGGAATGCATGCACAGCTAGATTTGATAACACATAGTTTTCTGCCTTTACTTCATAGAAGTTTCAAACTCCTCAGGCTGGTGAAAGCATTGCTGGGCATGCAAAAGCCTTAGGTATCACTGCTGCCCAGCCATATTGGAGGGCAGAACACAGCAACTGTGTCTGGAAAGCTTCAGTTTTACTATTTTTCCATCTCAGGTGGTATTTAGGCATAATATCTCACTCAGACATTGGGCAAGTCTTGCAGCTGGGAACCCCAATTCTTAATTTCTAACCAGCTAGGAAAATGAAAACTCAGCCATACCACATTTCTTTGTGGTGACCCTGTACTGCAGAGCTAAGGGCCATAGGTACAGATAAAGTTAGTGAGACCAAAGTTTTCCTCTAAGTTGTGCAATGATGTTTGGATTTCTTTGGTGTAAGAATATATAGACTTTTTTTTTTAAAAGAGAGAGAAAAAAATATGTTATATTGAAAGTAATTAATGTGAATAGAAAGGTTCTTATTTACTTAGAGTAGAAATGTAATGAGAAATAATATTTTGCAGTTACACATACTGAAAAGAAAGAGCCACCATTCTTTAGAGAGCAAGGGAAGGATAAATAGGAACCAGCTCTTGGAAAGGAGCCCTTACTTCATGCATATCCTTGCTGCTGAAAATCAGTTCTGCATTAAAAAATTACCACTTAAATGCTTTGTTTAGTTTATTATTTCCAAAGATCAAATGTAGAACTCTGGGGAAAAGGCTGTTTAATGTGAGTAGATGCTTTGCCCTGATTTGCAAAGAACCATGTTTTCATTTGGCAAAGCAGACTGCAGTTACATACCTGATTAAACCAAATGCAGAGAGGCTTCATCATAGTACATTGTCATACAAAGAAAGCATTTTCTTATTGCTTGCAAGGAGAAATCAGCCTGAAGAGAACAGTGTCCATGTGCAGGCACAAACCTCCCGGTACAAAGAGTGAACCAATGAATATTCTGTGGAAAACGACACCTACGATAACTGAATTTTGGATCCACTTCCCAATGCGGGGTGGACTTATGGAACTCATTTGTATTGGCTCTTATTCCTTGGCTGTTGTTCCTGCCTAAAGTCTGAATTGAAATCCAAAATGTTTAAGCTGATTTAGGTAGAAATGAGAGAAAAGGTTTACATGGATTTATGACCTCTACTTTTAAGAATGTGTAAGTAAGTAGCTTTATGATTATCCAAACTCCATTGACTTCTTGTATGCTGCTATGATTTTTTCTCTGAGTTATTGAGTATTTGTATATGTCTGATATCCGGGTACATCTGACTATTAAGAAATTAAGACCAGCAGACCACAAATGGGCAGGTGGTTAGTTTTCCATATAACTAGGGGCTTGCATGCAACAACCTGAAGTTCTGTGCAAAGATTAGATGGACTGAGAAAATTAGAATGGATTGTTAAATAATTTTCAGCCATTTTCAGACATCCATCCATCATGGAAGATATCCACAGAGAATATTATCCAAGGCTGGGATCTTTTTTGAGAATGTTTTGATTTTTGGCACTTGTGTTTCAATGTGTTGTCTCAGGGGCAAGGTTATGTCTCTGGATTTTTAACTGCACCAGTGAGGTAACAGCATAATTCATTCGGTGTGTCTCATTAGTTCAGAATTTTGGTGCTTTCTTCCCATATCATTCCAGCATGGAAAATAACCCAGCAATTTAGATGATGAAAACAAACAAAAGAATAAATCATGAGGTGGAAACGGCCTTGGGCAACCAAAGCTCCAAAATGATCATCAAAATTTTCTGTAATTGTATGTTAATTATAGTTGTCTAACTATCGTATGATGGAGATATGCCTATGGTAGTACAAAGTATATATTTTTTGTTAATTCAAGCTCAGCTTTAATTTTTATTGTACTGTGATCAGCTGTATTATGATGTTCTTGTCTGAGAGGCTATGATCAAGCAGAGTTCCTCCTCTTTCCTTCACTAAGCCTTTTGTGCATTGGATATAAATTTTATAATCTTTCTTATAAATTAAACAATGGAAAGTATCAACTGTGTTTCCAGTTTAGCTGCATTCCTTCTCAGAGAACTTCTTTTCCAGTCTTTCGTTAGCTGAAGCAATTCCAACCCTCTTCCATAATGGCAGTTAGTGAAACCCACCAGTATAATCGGCCAAATTTCTTTCCCATATTTGTGCAAGTTCTTGGCATTTTTCAATGCGGTAATACAGCAGAAGATTGCTATATCAAAATCTAGCCAAACTGCTACCAGGAAAAAGAAAGGCAAGCTGTTGAGTTAGTGAAAAGAAGCCTCATCCTGACAAAAAGAAGCAGAATGATTTTCTGTTAATGAAAATAGTCTGAGGTTGACACCAGACAATATTGTAAAATTGAAATTTGAAATCCTTGTTTCTGCAAGTTAGGGACATGAGCTGTAAAGCGGTGAACAACTTGGCTTGACAGTTCATCACTGATCAGTGCTGATATGTCAAGCCAAGCAAAATCCTTTGTGGGAACAAGTCAATAATCAGCAAATTAGGTACATGATTAACCTGAGACAACAAGATGCAGTTCCTGTCTGTGGGCCCTGCTGAGATTTAACCTTCTCAGTGTTAGCATTTAGCAAATATTCCAAATGCGTAGTTTAGTCAGTCAAACTGATGGAGCTGTAAACTTCTTTAGAAGCAGCCCTGTGCGCCATGTGCATGGGGAATGGAGCTCTAGAGGAGAAGTAAAAGTATTTTGAGTGGCAAGCAAACTAGAAACAGAAATGCATTGCTTTCAGACAAATTTCTTCCCATCTATGTAGTACTACATAGAGATAGAAAAATGTGCAGTGCAGGGTTGAGTGATCAATAGGATCATAGCAGAGAGTCTTATTAATAAAATTGATAATGTATAGAAAATGAACTGTAAATGTCCAACAGTGCATGAAGTGACCCTGCAGAGATTAGAGCAATTATGATTTTACTACACATTGTTAGAATGCTCCAAGTGATGCATGAAATAAAGTAACCATATAGAAACATCCCTACAACGTCTGGAGAAGGCAACACATGGACCTGTTTTGCTTTCATTTGCAGCAGTCTTTTTAATTTATAAAATTTTTATATCAAGATGAATACCATTTTAATTTAGAACTAACTTCTGTTAAAACAATTTGAATAGCTTCAGTGTTCCCGTGCTTTTCAGCCACTGCTGTGGCTAAAAAGTGATCTGGTCACTTCAAAGCTCTGTGCCGGTGGCAGTGCTGTGCTGCACTGTTCCAGTTGTGCTGTGTCACACTCAAGAGGCACATTCAAAGGCTGAAACAAAGCCGTTGTCTGCTGCAGTGGGTGTCAGATGTTTCATGGGGGTATTTTAAAGAATAATTACCAAGTGGATTTTATAAAGAACTAATTTTAAAGCACTTTGCAGAGAGGTTTCCCTGACATTTGTTTTATTATTGGCTTCTTGGCTCTTACAGGGCTTTAGCATAAGATGAATGCTAGCCACAATGCCAAATATGCTTTTTTTCTTCTCCCTTTTCATTTTTTTTTTTTCCATCTGAAGATACATCCATTATTAAGACAAGAGCACTAAGAGATCTTTCTTGTAGCTCTTAATTTCAAAGACTGTGAAGGATTTTGTGGTAACATGCAAGTACTTTCAAATCTAAGAAAAAAGTAAAGGTTGTGCAGACAGTGTCCCAGTGCCTGAGAGCTCTTTGCTTTGTGATGCTTTCACTACTTTTTTGCCTCCTGTATGCAGCGGTTCTCAGTAGGTCTGTGCTATACGGATGGCATTGTGCAGTGGAGTCACTATCGTATACGTAACATTCTCAAATTGTTTTTCTGACTCCCTATGGTTCCTGGAAAAAGAAAGGCCTTGTTGGCCTGTGAATAAAATGCATCAGAGGAAGATAGAAGCACTGAAGGAAGAAATTATAAAAACAAATTGCCCAGAAAGAACTTAGCGTGAGATTTAGGCTTGTAAATAAAAGTATGCAGTAGGGCTTTGGTATGCTGTGTAGTAAAATAAATAAAGTCATGGGAAACATGAATTTGGAATTTGTTTGAAGAAGCCTTCTGTATGTGGAGCTTTAACTCCACATACAGAAGAAGAAGTAAGTACTTCTCCTGCAAACTGAACCCTGATGATCCGGTCATTTGTGATTTACGGTGCATTTCGTTTCTGGGCAGATTTTTGTCATTTCTGTGTCTTTCTGTACAAAGACACAAAATATAAAGGATCATTTTAGAAAAAATTCAGTGAAACTTAGGAGTTACTTCAGAGGTTTAGTTTGATTGTTGACTAGATCCATTCCCTAGTACACATGATTTAGTTTTCCTTAGCAGTTAGATTTTTTTTAGATTAAAAAACTATGCAGTGGCTTCTTAAAGATCATGAAAGTATTTCTGTTTGTTTCCTCGATGGGTCTTCTAATCTATGCATATTTGTCAATGGGTAGCTTTAAAGCAAGAGCGGTATTTTCAGAACAGCATTATATAATGGCAATTAATCGTGGCAGTGGGGTAAATCAGAAACCCAACAGAGCGGCGAGAAGCACAGTGATGGTCCAGCCAACCGTGGGAAGAAATCTTACCTGGTTGTGACCTTCTCAGTCACCTTGTGGTCAGGGATTTTAGATTTTGGGATGCATATACCCCATACTTCCAGACACATTAAGACTGTACAGCCAGGGAAGCACCAGCAGATATGTTACATTCCTTCTTTTTCCCTCAGTCCTGAGGAATCCAAAGAGAGATAAACATTTATTGTTATAATCTACATCAATTTGTGCTGGTACTTCACAAGTCATAAACTTATTGATGTTTAGTCATTACGCTTTTGCCTGAGCATGAAATAGTTCTTCATGGTTTAATTAAAGAGTCTCTACAGTGTGTAGTTAAAATTATAGCCTTATGGGGAGCCGTGCCAAGAGACCTGCTCTCGCTAGGTCGCACCTGTCATTGTGAAAAGAGATTCTGCAGCTAAAACTACTTCAGGCAGTTTCAGCCTGAGTACTATTCCCCTTCGATCTTGCCAACTGCTGAGCCTTCTCTACTGTATGAGGTAGAATCAGCATCAAACAGAGGGGAGGCAGAGGAACCTGCCAGCACAAGCAGAGATGAACAGCATGTTGCCAGTGAGAAATGTCAGCTTTTATTGCTACTTCCCTAGCTGACCCTTTGTGAACAATTGTTCTGAAGAACAAGATTTCTTTTTCCCAAGATGTTGCCCAAGTAATAACATTTCCCAAGGAGGTGATGAGTCTGTCCTTAACCTCTGACTGTTAGACAGTAGGTTTTAGTAATATTTCCAAATGTCATTGATTTATGAGATAGATACATGTGTGTTTGGCACCTCTGATGCTCTGAGAGTTACTGACATGCCAGAATTCTCTAAGTCTCTGGTGTGCATTGGCTTAAATGCACTAATTTACCTGAATTACCTTCTTCTGTGAAAATCCTGTGTGAAAAAAGGCTCAATAAATGGCAATTAGATGTTAACAGTTTGGTGAAACTTTTTATTTCATGTCTCTTATTCTTTCCCATGAGTAAAGGCATTGGGAAGAGTGACTAATGCACTTACTGTGACAATAGCCTTCAACATTTGTAGATACGGGCTCAAATTCCTGTGCTGTCATGAATTTCCTTTGTGGCTGCATACTGGTGTCATAGTTCCACATATTTAAAAGGAAGGTAATGATAGCTCCATATTTTTGCCTTTGTTGTAATGCTAAGTGTATTGAGTGCTCTGCTCATATTATAACTGCTACAGCATTTCGTATAGAAAGGTCACCTTTTATATCCCAGTTTGAAATAGTTGTGTAATATGTCACTAACTCATTAAATCCATCCATCTGTCTCTCTTCTACACGAAGGGTGAATCTTTATTATTTTATTGCATATACTGTGTGTTATTTGCTAGAGCTCACTGCTAAGGAGTGGAATTCAGTGTAGAAGGCAGCCCTTATGGATCTCTTTCAGATGCAGGATGACAGTTCTCTTTTTGAAAAGAAATTGAGTGAAGGTGGATGGTTTCTTAGAGCTGCCACAAGCACAGGCTGTACATGCTAGAGATAGCAGAAGGAAGTGCAATGAAACTACTGGCCAGCAAGCACCTACCTTTACTGCATTTTATTGAACACATACCTTTCTTTAGACGTGTCTGTCTCTATCTACTCCTAGGTAGAGAAATGTGTCTAAAACATGATGTATTTTCATAGGGGACTTGTTATACAGCTATCAAAAGATGAGATATATTTTTGTTGTTACTTCCGTTAGATAGGGGCTGTGAGAGCTAGTAAGTTGAACATAGCACCAGCTCCAGAATCAGAAGCATTAAAGATAGAAGAAAAAGAAATGACTGTTAGGCCTTTTAGGACTTCTAGACCATCTGCTTTGCTATGCAGAGTTATTCCCTACTGTAGATTAACCAATATTTCTTCTAGTCTTTGTTTAATTGTGTGATGCAGTGGCATCTCCACTGGGAGGCTATTACTGACCTTAATAGATGGGAAGCTTAGCTGACATTCATCTTAAATTTACTTATTTCTTTTTTTAGTTTCATACCATTAATGGGGCCATCCCTCTTATACTCTAAATAATCACTTACTCTGTTTGAAACATTTTCCTAAGATTAATGCAATGTTCTACCTTCAAAGCATCCAAACAGAAATTCTGTTTTCCTTAATTCGGTTCAGTTCCTTCAGCCACCTGATTTGTGTTATTCCTTTCCATGCTCCCTCTGGTTTCTGTATCCTACTTACCCCTGATTGTTCTACATACAAACTCAGGTAAGCAAACTGCTCTGTGTTGTAAAAACTTTACAGGATACTTTTATTGGGTACTAAGTTACATTTAATTAGACCAACATATTTCTTGTTTGTGCTTTTCCTGTTTGTTTTCATGTTCTGGGGTTGTCCATTCAAGTATGTGTCTGAGGGTAAATCTGAGACATCTCTACTTCTTGCAGCAATAGTTTATTGTGGGTGATTGCTTAGGAAAGGATGTCTCTCTCATAGGTTAAAGGTTTTCAGCTTTGAAAGCTGTAGGAACCTACGATTTAGTGATGGGTCAAAGCATTTATTTTAACTTCTCTCTCAAAGCTTGGTTTGTCAAGAAATACTGCTTGTACATTTTTGATCACCTATGCAGAAAAAATGCATTAATAGTTATGGAATCTACGTGTTCAGTGAGAATCCAGTAAATATTAGCTTCATATTAACGTATATTTCAGCAACAGTATTTTATGACATTTTTAAAAACAGTGTCAGATTTTGAGATGAAATATCATTCTGTATTCAGGTCTGTTTGTTTGGGGTTTTGTTTGCTTGTTTTCTTTTTTTTTTTTTTTTTTTTTTTGATCCTACTCTGCAGTATGATTTCATGGAACGCTTGGATGGGAAAGAGAAATGGAGCGTGGTGGAGTCCCCACGGGAACGCCGAAGTATTCAGACCCTCGTTCAGAATGAGGCTGTGTTTGTTCAGTACCTGGATGTGGGTTTGTGGCACCTGGCATTTTACAATGATGGCAAGGACAAAGAAGTGGTCTCTTTCAGTACAGTTATTTTGGGTAGGTATTTCCACAAGCTGAGCATTTTTTCTCTTTATTGATACCTTCCCAATGCTTGAAGTCAGAATACTCTTTTGCAGTCTTTAGTAATCAACCTTTTTGTCCTTATGTTGTTGTGCATTTTTCCTTAACACTAATCTCAAAAAGTCTGTAACAGGGTACTGATTTTAATTTCACGATTTCTCTTTTAAGACCTTAGCATTTTTGTAGTTCTTGAGGTTAGTTCTGGGAAACAAGACTGTCAGACAAGTTTAATCTGAGTCAAAGCATTCCCCAGTTAATGTTCCTCTCCCTTATCACTGTCATATTTATGCCTATTTACTTCTCCAAAGAACCTTCTTTATAAACCAATATCCAACAAGATACTGTACCCAAGAAGAGAGCTGTTCAATCTTTGCAGAAAGATGGTACCAGAAACTGACAACTGAGCATGACGTTTGCAGTCAGCTCAGTTTAATTGAGTCTGTAAACTAGCTACATGATATTTTACAGCTTGCTACTTCACCTAGCTGTGGGTCAGCTCAACATGATGGAACCAAGAGCAGAAGAACATCCAGCCTATGGTCTGAGAAGCTTTCAGGTTTTTTTACAGGAATAGGGTTCTATTTAGTTGAAAGCCAAACTGAGCATAAGTCCTCCAAGCTTTATCAGAAGATTTATTGAACTTTGAAGCGCTTAATGTGCTTTGAATGTCTTGTCACAGTGACATCAAAAACTCTGAGACAGTCTACGTGCTATTCCATCCTGGCTGGTGGAGTGTTAAGTGGCAGTATATTCCATAAATCTGTAATTTCTGTTAGTTTAGAGAAAGAAAAATTGCAAAAAGTCAAACTGAGTTTGTAAGCCTGATGAAAAATAGTTGGAGGTCTTTTCCAGCCTTGTATGACTAATGATATGAATCTTAATCTTTGCCTTTTACATTGATATGAAATTCATTTTTTGGCTTAAGTCCAAAAGAGTGTAGGAGGATAGCCAATACTGTGTCATTAAGTGTGAATATAATTGTTTCTGCTAACCAGAACATGATTATTTTTCCATAGCTTATATGTGGTTTTGAAAGGGTTACTAGATACTATGCATATTGATATATGTATTTGTGTATTTGCCCATAGAAGGCATTTTCTGCTTCTCCAAAAACAACATTTGTGCTTATCTCTTGGTATGCCCCTACTGTGCTTCTTAGAAAATCTTCGGATATGATAAGCTGTCCTTAAAAGGGTTGCCTGGTCTAGGCTACAGCTGTCAAGAACATCAAAGGTCTAATAGCCAGGTAGACTATATGATAGTGCAATAGTAGTAATTGGGCTGAAATATAGAGAAAAATATAGTGTTTTATCCAGTTCAGAGGTTATTCTACACACACCCAGTATCAGATATTTCATAATCAAAGGATTTGAGATAGCTGAAAGTTTCTCTGATATGAGAGGAGAAAAATAACAGAAATGATGTTAACTCACAGACAACAGTGAATTTGCTATGATTTTGAATACATAGAAGATACTTTTGTGTGCCATGAAACAAAACAATGAATAAATCTATAGACAAACTTCTACTTGAGACAAATTGGTATTTTTGACCACTACACATTGCAGTTTTCATTGTTTATATGAATCATTTCAAGAGGCCAACCTAATGACATCTTTTTGAAATTATGCTTCATATTATTATTATTGTTGTTGTTATCATTATTATTATTATGGTGATTTACTTAGTGTCCTGCAACTGTGAAATTAGATCTAGATTTGGGTTTGACTCCTTTCCCTCTTTTCAGTTCCAAATCCAAAGTTTGTTTTCTGTGTTCTACAGCTGCTTTTTCTTTGGTGTCTGGGACTGACATTTAGTATGGGACCACAAGTCCCACACCACCAGCAAGTAACAGTGAAGAGTAACAATGTTCCAGTTGTGCTTTTGTTCCAATAATTCTGTGTTGAAAATGAGTTCCTCTGAAATCCAACAGCTTTCAGTTGAAAGTAATTTGAAGCATTAATTTCAAAATTGGTATTTTATTTCCACTTTGTTCTGCGAAGTAGCGTATGTGTCATCCAAATAATAACAGAAACTGTGGAAAGCAAACAGCTTGATACAGCTGAAACTTTATCATCAGGCTGGTGTGCTTATGCTTCACAGATTATTGAAGTCATCAGCACTTCAGTTACTTAAACTCCAGTGATAAACCTTGCCGTCTGGCTTTACAGACCTCTTTGTCATCCACTTGCATAGCTACTTGCACCAATTTTTATTTATTTATTTTTTTTAGGATTAGTAATATTTGTTAGAGCAAAAGAGCTATTCTTTGTCAGGTACAGCAGACATTTCTGTCAGCTTTCTTAATGAAACTTTAAATGTCTGTAGAAGGAAAAGAAGATACACTCCTTGGAATAATCATTTCCACATGGAAAGATGGTTGTGCAAGATCAAAGTCAAATTGCAAGAGGGAGATTGGCAATTTTCCTGCTGAAGCATTATGTTTGGTATATAATATGAATTCAAATATAGCTGTAAGGGTCGTAAGAAGCAGTTTTGTCTACCTGTTTGAACAAAAGGCCTGAGTGCCATCAGCAGATGTGTGCTCGAGTGCTCTCAGTAGAGCACTGAGCGCTGATGGTGCTCAAAGCTGCAGCATGCTGCCTTTAGGCTGTCACTAGCTCTCCACACTTACTCATGCTGCCATAAATCTTGGTAACTTTCTGCTTCATCTGTTATTGTTATTATTAGTTATTGTTCTTCTAAGTATTGAAGACAAAAGCTTCAGAAAAACTAAGCAAATAATTTGCAGACTAAATAGGAACCAACTGATGTCAGCGATGTTTGTATTTCAGATTCAGTGCAAGACTGTCCACGTAATTGCCACGGGAATGGCGAGTGTGTATCTGGTGTCTGCCACTGCTTTCCAGGATTTCATGGAGCAGATTGTGCTAAAGGTATCGTTTTCCCTGTGTTTACAAATAAACACAGTGTGTGCTTGAGATATATGGATCTACAGTGCCTGCTAGTTAGCATGGGTCCAAGCCAGATTCAAGAAGATCAATACGCATTTTTTTTCTTAATTCTCTTAGTTAAATATGATCAGGTGGAAGTGTTGCCACACTGCTGATGTGCTTGCAAAAGTACAACTTCTTTTTTTTGTCAAAAGTAGTATGCAGAAATGACAGAAAAGATTTATTGTCTGTAAAAGCGGATGAATTATCATCAATGCTTTCTGATAAGCATTAATTGGTCATAACAAAAGACTGATTCTCTCCATTGATAGAATGGCTTGGTTGAGCCATGCTCCTAGTTCATAGTTGCTTTCTCACATAAACAGTTGCTCTTGACAAAAAAGAAAGTTCACCTTATCTTTTTAGGAAAGTAGAAGGACTTGCAGATTCTTAAAATAAGCCTTTTCTTCAGTCTCGATCATAAATTTTAACCACTAAAGCTAGGAGATGAGCGATTATCAAGGATTGGCAGTGTGTGTTTGCTAAATTTTTCCAGGAGTCTGGGATAGCTGTTGTAGGGGAAAGATTCATACAGGAGGACCTCTTCAGTTTACAAAGTTAGTAGTGCATACGTGGTCTAAAATCAATGACTCAGTTGAATTCCCTAATGTTCCTGAGCACAGCCATAACGTTTTACTGCTTGCTTCCTCAGTTTATGTGAGGTTTTGGCCCACTGTAAGTATCATGTGTTTATGATTGTTTTCCACAGGGATAGGGCTGTTAGCATTCAAAGGTGGAAAGTGTGAAATGCCTTGAAGAGCCTTAGAAGAGGGCTTGGTTTTGCTTAGGTCATGGTCCAGTGGTGAGGACAGTTCGCTGTGGCCCCACCTCCTCCACTGGTGCAGCAGGGTGGCACCCAGCATAGCTGCGCCTGTCTGTGTAATGCTCCATGAACAGCTCTAAGAGCCTTACTGGAGGGAGTAATTTCTACTTTGTGTCACTGTATTTGCCTCCTAGAAGTGTCCCGTTAGGGAAAAAACAACAACAACAACAACAAAGACCCCCCAAGGGCCTTGGGAAGTTAATGGTATCTCAGTGCTAGCCCTACTCATTCTAAAGAGTGCTGAAAATGTGCCTGTGTTTTGATTACCTGAGAAATTATTACACTTGGCAAATATATAGAGGAGACATCTGTATGTTGCAGAATAAATGGTGTGAAAATGTGTGCTATATAAACACATACTGACAGCGATATGCATTTCTGTGGTGTTGACCTGTGAAAGTATGCATGTAGTGACTGTGCTTATGCATACGTGGCCCTTAAGTCAATTCATTTGCATTTTAAGTTGTGGAGAGATCCTGCTTTGTGTTCTGAACCTCTGTGTAACGCTGTATTCTGTGTTTGTGCTAGAAAATAGTCTATTTAGGCTACATCAGAAAAGTATCTTTTATAGGGTGCTTGTCAAACTATCAGGTTTCTACAACCCCTCAGAACTTTCCCTCTGGCTCCTGCTTTGTCCTTTCTGTGTTGTCTCTCCTGAAAAGCAGGTTTTGTGGAAGCTTCTTTCACCTCTCTTACTGTTTACTTGTCAGACATCATAGTATTTCTAAAGAACAAAGAAACCTGAAAAACTACCTAAAATGACAAAATGGCTGAATTGTCAGAATTCTCATGTGTATATGCAAGCACATCACTGCACATCTACACCCTGTGAGACATACTCAGAAGTGTGAGGCTGAGTAAGTGTGTAAGGGCTGTGTGCCTCACCAATGCCTGTGCTTGTGTCCACAGGTTTTTCAGCTTGCTTGAATGCTGATTATATGTGAGAGCAGCTTCAGAAGATAGAAATCAAAATTGAGATTGAACAGAAAGCACAGTAATAGGAGATATAAATTAAATCTATTGCAGCATATTATATGTTTGGATACATTTACTATGTATTTACTGTAATGTTACATTTATATTTAAGCTGTCACATGTATGGAAAAATAGTGATTTTTCTTTCCATCTGATTTTTTTTTATTATTGTTCTAGAAAGAAATTTTTAAGTGTCTCAGTTCTCCACTGTAACATAATACGAGGCAAGACTCAAATAGGGAAATGTGGAGAAAATGCAAACAAACTCCTTACATAGCTTGTAGAACTTGCTTCATGCAATAGCACAGCAGCCTGAGAGCTTCAGCTGGGTGAAACCCAAGCTTGAGAGATGAGAAGCATGACTTTATATTACTTAACCACTGTTTGCAGGGGTGATTTTGAGGATATCAAAGGCAGTGAATCTTGAGGGGAATCGTCTGCATGCTTTGCAGGCAGTGCACAGGTACTCCCTCTGTTACTTTACCTGATCCATGTAAAGAAGTAAAGGGAATGTATGAGAGAGGTCAGATTTGACTTCAGATCCATTAGCTCCAGGAAAGTACCATGAAAATGATTAGAAAGAGCTGAACTTTTGGCCCAACGCACAGGCTGAAATACAGTTTCATGCCTTGATTGAAGTAAATTTCACCCTGACAAACACTCCTGCCAAATACTTGGGCCTTTAATTCTCAGCCTTATCTGTAGAAGTATCTTACTCTCAGGTAGCCAGTCTCAACAGATGCACTTCATCGTTGCTTAGGCAAGGTTCCCTTTGAAATCATGTGGAGTTTAACATGGTTATGAATTGCATGTATCACACAAGAAAGGAGATATATTTTAATCTCATGTGGTTAAAATATGGCATTGAAAGAAAAGGAAATTCTCACAATCAAAAAGATAATTCAGAAGATAGATATGTATCATGATCTAGAAATTGTGCATGTTAAAGCCGATGGAAGATGTGCTGTAAATTGAACTGCACTGTGAGTAGCCTCCTGTACACAAATAACTAGAGAAGTCATTGACAAAAAGGGATGCTGCAGCCAAAGACTGATTAAAGAACCAGACTTGCAGCTATGATTGTTGGTTCGGTGTGTTGTCACAGTTTTATATTCATTTCTATTTTTCTGTAATTTCCATGACATACCCACCCAAGCATATCAAGATGCCCTCCTTACTTGGTGTTCCCACTGTTAATGCCTGGTAATGGTTTGGTCTTGTAACTGCCCAGTCTTGTGGTAAATCAAGCAGGCATCCTTCATCGTGTCCTGCTTTTCATCATTTCTAGAGTTCAGTGTTACAATGAAATAGATTTCCAGAAGTGAAGTGGCTGTATTTCATTTCATCTCATGGTATTTTGGAGGGCATGCAACTCTTCCATTCGTTTAACAAAAATACTTTCAAAAACACTGTCGTGCACTTTCGCAAATGTGCTCAGAGTCATTTTTGATTTTGTGTTTTAAAATTCTAGCATTTGCATCGTAAGCGTATTTATCTAAACTGAAAAGATGAAACAAGTACCATCACATGGGATTTCTACAATAATACAACGAACATAGCCTGTTAAGAGATGGTGTGTGATTTGTAAAGGGGAAAAAAATGAGTTAAGTAACTTGTCAACTGCCATCAAGTTGCCATTTAGTAGATACTGTTAGTTGATTATGCCATGCAATAAGAAACATGTTTAATATTTT
Organism: Penelope pileata; assembly: GCA_013396635.1. NCBI lineage: Eukaryota > Metazoa > Chordata > Aves > Galliformes > Cracidae > Penelope > Penelope pileata. Next base: position 2,441,895 of record WBMW01005527.1, read on the forward strand.
AATCTAAAGAGAGTGAAGGCTTTTGGATTTTTAAGACCATGTTTGATCAGTTGACTCTTTTATCTGATTTTAAGAGCTCTAATGACTTAGATTTATGTTATACTCAGTTTCTTTTCCTGTTCTCCTTGTGTGGGTTTTTCATTATTTTATTTTCATTCTGTTTGTTTTTGGCTTACTGGCAAAGGACGGCGCCACTTTAATAAGTATAAAAAGAAGGGTAGGTTTTTAAAATTTCTTTTTATTTCTTTTGTAACATCTATTTGGTTTGAAATAGTTGCTAAGCTGTAAAGTGTAGTCTATCTTTTTTTAAATTTATTTTAATGAGTTTGCTGTTTCTGATAATTGCCCACACCATGATAAGAATTCTTTCCACTGCTATTTTCTTTGTTATATGTGTACTGTTAACCTATGTATAAAAATATTTAAAAGTCCTCAATTATTAGGTAAGTAAGGTATAATTGCTAGAAAAAGCAATGCTCGCTTCCTCCAGGCTGTTATTGAAGAACTGTCTCTCTTGCAAATTTCAGTTGTTGGGGACTCTTCTTGCTCTGAGGTTATTCAGAGCCATGCTGCTTGGGCAATTAAATCTTTAAGTGCATAAAGTAAAGGTTTTTTGCCCACTGAATTCTCTGCTTGAAACTGTTCTTAATGCCTTGTCCAGAATGAATGTCCGGTGGTATAAGAGGTACTGGGAGTGATCACAGTGGGGAAATCGTGAATTTCAGAGTGCATATTTCTGAATAATTCCATATTCAATGCATTGCTGTAGAACACATGGCCAACGTGAATGAATGCTGTCCAGCATACACTGCTAATGTCTAGCAGTGAGTATTTCCTCTCTGTGTGAGTAAGGAAAGTGTTATTTGTCTTCACAATTTGGCTCAAAACTGCAAGAACTGAAAATAGAGCAAGCAGACAGAAGAGCACTGGAGTTGGAAGGGAAAGGTGAGAGCTGGTGCTGAATAGCCTTTCTCCTTTGCCCATCCCGCACATGTTCTGTAGCCTGACAAAACCCATGGTCAGGCAGCACTTTGGATTTCCAGGGCACAGTCAGACTGGGAGAATGTGTTTGTGTTATTCAAGTGAATCACTGCAAACTTATGGTGTAAAGGATTATAGACAAGAAAAACAGGTTGAATTGAACACGATGGTACCCCAAAACAGTTTGGCTTGGCAGAGAAAAGAAAGAGAGGAACAATAATATGGGAAAAACGCAATACATAAATTGTCATGAGCGCTGCTACTTGTTCAAACTGATCTATTGTGGTTAGGGCTATACAAGCAAACCCAATAAGTAAAGGCAGTGCCTACCTCCAAGGACTTACCATGTCAATGCAAGTTAAAAGAGAATAAATGGGAACCAATTGGCATAGGTGGAAATGTAAGGAAAAAATGTGATATAAATGTACTAGCAGTGTTATAAACATGCTAGTACTGTAACTGTTGTTAGTTTTGGGGAACATTGGTTAAAAGGTGGTTTTAAAGAGGGATAATAGGGCAAATAGATACCCTGTAGTAATGCAGGAAAATGGTGTCTCCAAAGAAAAGGGAGCATAGGAAAGAGCTGTTTTGAAATGTGACTTTCAAACCCAGCAGGGATAGCACTGTGGTCACAGAGGTGAACGTCAGAATTCTGGCAATGAGCAGTGTGGGATGAAACAGATCTGCAAATGAAGTTGGAGCATGGAGTTCATGTTCTGTGGGATAAGAGGAAGGACCCTGCAGCAGGGCAGGGAAAGAAGAGTCACTTCTGAAGATTAGATTAGCGTGCTTTGTGCAGCAGTGTGGCACGCAGACATGAGCAGAGAGGACTGAATTTATCCATGCTGGAGAAAAAGATTTTGGTTTCACGTAGATTTTATTTGCTAAAAGCTAACACAAGAATCCTGATAAACAGACGCAATGCAGAACAAATCTGTAGGACTTCATCAGAGTTTGAGTGTGAGGTGATAGAACAGACGAGTCAGAAAAAACACCCAGATGGGGGACCAGAGTGACAGGCAGGGCAATGGTCCTGTCCACAGTGACATAGCTGGGAAGCAGTTCATAGAATCATAGAATCCCCAGAGACTGAAGGGACCTCCAAAGGTCATCTAGTCCAACTGCCCTGCAATGCACAGGGATATCCACAGCTAGATCAGGGTGCTCAGAACTTGGTCCAGCCTGACCTTGAATGTCTCCAGGAACAGGGCCTCCACCACCACTCTGGGCAACCTGTTCCAGTGCTTCACCACCCTTACTGTAAAAAACTTTTTCCTTAAATGTGACCTGAATTTCCTCTCTTTCAGTTTGAAGCCATTCCCCTTTGTCCTATCCCCACAGACCCTGCTAAAGAGTCTGTCCCCCTCTTTCCCGATAGCGGCCTTTAGACACCAAAAGGCAGTAGTTATCAGGTCACCTCGGAGCCTTCTCTTCTCCAGGCTGGACAGCCCCAGCTCTCTCAGCCTTTCCTCGTAGGAGTGGTGTCGCATCCCCTGGATCATTTCTGTGACCCTCCTCTAGATGCTCTCCATCAGGTCCGTGTCTGTCCTGTGCTGAGGACTCCACCTCTGGACACAGTGCTCCAGGTGAGGTCTCACAGCGCAGAGCAGAGGGGCAGGATCCCCTCCCTGCCCCGCAGGCCACGCTGCTGCTGGTGCAGCCCAGGGTTCGCTTGGCTTTCTGTTGGTTAGAGAAAATAGAAGGCAGAGAAATAAGTTTATTGGCAAACATTTCCTGTGTTCTTAATCACAGCATGTCTCATCACTGACACTGTACCAGTGAAATAACTTTTAAGTGTGCTTTCCTTTAGAAATGCTGCCTTCATGACTTGTCACCCACACATAACTCTCCTTCTTTCTCGCAGCTGACAAAATCCAGCATGTTCAGCTTCTTTCTTGCTATCCCTTTCTGGGTGGGTTTGGGTTGGGTTTTGTTGTGCGTTTGTGTGCGTGAGCCAATTAGTGCAGCTGCTGCTGCCGCCGCAGCCCTGCCCGCCCCCAGTCCCTCTCAGGGGATGGAGGTGTTCTGATGCTCAGACAAGTCTGTCTTGGCAGTGTTCCTCTCCAGCAGTTTCCACCTCTTTGATTCAGTACCTTAAAATACCTTTGTTATAAATTTCCTTCTCCTTTTCCCAGTCTTGTATTTTATTAGCAGACGTTTTTCATTTCTGGCAAACTGATTATGTTCTTGGTTGGCTTCCAGTGAGTTCCATGTACAGGGCAGTGCTTGTCCTGCATGCCCTCAGATTTTGTAGTTTTACATAGCTGCAGTACGCTCTGAAAAGAGTTTTGCGCTGTTAACTGGGCCTAAAATAATTACAGAATAAAGAAATGGACATGTAACCTATTTTGACAATGATTGACAGCCGTTGCTATCTATCAGCTGCTGGCTCTCCCGCACGAAATGGTACAGTGGCTCGAAATCCACCACTCTGACACTTTCTAATTGGCAATTTGAACAGGAGCCGAGAACGGAAGAGGTTCCAGGCTGAATTCTGTCTGATCATTAGTGGTCATGACTCCGAGGGGCTCAGAGCAGGCAGGCAGTAATGCAACAAGAAGCAGAATGCAGGAGCAGTTGTTTCTAGCCTTGAGCTTTCCTCATCAGTTCTCATAGACGCAGCTGAAGATTAGATATTAAAAAAAAAAAAGGTGGACTAGAAAGTCTGAACTAAATTCTGCATACAGATATCTTGTTAATTTTTTGTTACAACACAAGTCATTTAGCATCCTAGGATTTCATTACTCTTTAAGAACATACACCTGACCCTATAGTACATTGTAGATTAGATGTAAGGATTAGCAGATGTTTGCTAGACGCTGATATGTGGTAACAGGAGGTGACATAAATGTACTCAGGTTACCCTCTGCACAGAAGTTGCTGCTTTGTGCCCTTTGTGTCCTTTGTGAGAAAATAAAGAAATAGGACCCAGGAGCTACTTTAAGCTTATGACAATTAGAGAAAACAGACTTTTTAAAAAAATACTGTTTTCAACATACAAAGTATTAATTTTTCATTGTTCTTAAAGCTTTTATGGTTTCTGCTGAAGCCAGCCTTGAGTTCAGGGTTGTTAAGATTTTATCTACAGAAGAGCTGGTCCTGAATAATTTCAGGCTGGGATGCTCCTGTTGTTTAAAGGCACATTCTTTTTTCTGTTCATTATATTGTAGCTTTACAGGGCAGCCAAAATGCTTTAACATTTGTTTAGATACTTATTTAATGTTAGATATACCCAATACTAGCATCTAATATAGAGACTTAATTAGCATTTATTTTCCATATTAAACCACGAGTAAACCTGTTGCTAAATTTGTGCCTGTGTATTGCATTGCCCTTTCATACCTTTCATTCATGCTGCAATAGATGAGCTTCCCAAGCTTCCCAAGAAGGCTGCAGGGTGGAGTTGCAGCTGAGAGGACAGACTGACTTCTGTAAGAGAAAATTCCAGAGAGCAAGCTAAAAGGGCTAAAAAAGAGTAAGGAACACCAAGGAATTTGGCAGTGAAGAAGGAAGGAAATAACTGAGAAAGGTTGCTAGCACCTCTTCCGTACAAAATACGATAGATAAAAGAAGTGTGTGTAGAAGTAATTATGATTGATTTCAGTGCTTCTTTATATGATTGCTCATTACCCAACTTGTAGAAATTCAGTGACCAAAGGCAGAGCAACAAGCAATGCTGTAGCTGAAGCCTAAAATCCGTAACCAAGTATGTTGGCTTACTATGATCAGGAAGATTATATTGCTTGTGTCCACAACTGAAACCGTATGGAAACAGAGTAAAATCTTATTGAATTTTCCTTCAGCTTTATAGCCATATTTTCATATTTATTAGAAGCTATGTAGTATCTAGCTTTGATCTCTCACCACGGTTTTCAAAACCCACTCTATTGTCAGTTACTTCATTTTATTTTTCTTCCCTTCTTACACATGTGCAGCAACAGCACATCTACTTGCACAAATGTTTTCTGTTTCAATGTGATTCCAATAAATAGAAATTTTCAAAAGGTTCCCAGTGCAGCAAGGAGTTGGACAAGCATACAGATACATGCAGGATGCATGCTGTTGTGCAGTTCAGTTTCTGGCAAGCCAAAAGTCCTTCTTCCAATCTTATACTACTTCCATTAGAGACTAAGAATCTCTCTGCTCTAACTGTGCTCTGCTGAGTTGAATTGTGCTCATGATGATGTATGCTTTATAATTTTTTTTTGTGTTTAATTGGTTTGTTTATTTAATTGTGTTGCAATCTACCTTTTCTTTTTAAATCACTTCATCTCTATGGATGTATACTAATATTTGTTTATTTCATTAAGTTTTAAGAGTTTGTCTTTGCACTTGTGTTGACATCATCTTGGAGTCCTTGCGATGATGGTAAATGTCATTGAAGCAGCTGCAATCGAGTAGCTGCAAATCACATTATGGAAATACAGCCGTTAAGAGACCTCCTGCACTTTCTGTCCCTGAATAACAGACATGGCCCTGAGGCACAGCTTCAGATTTCAGCACACTTGACTTTTAGGTGCCTTCATGTCTATATTGTATCCAGATCTGAACCTGTAATGTAGAGCTCTTCCTATATTTAGACCCAATCCGAGTGGGATGAATGAAGTTTAGTTGGCTGTCATCTCCATTTGCTTTCTCAAACAAACCAAATAAATTTCTAATTCAAATGTAGCAAAATACTTAAGTATCTGCAGTTCATGTGGAACTATGTAATTAATCATGTCATGATTTAAATCTTTCCTGGTGAATTTAATAATGCAAATAGTAGTAACTCAAATGAGACCGAAGCAGTCTGGATTTTAAATGCACTGATTACCTCAGTCTATAGGTTCAATCCTGCATTTACTGCACTGCTATTTAGTCATAGCAAAACTATTACCACAGAAGTATGGATAGGACAAATTCTTTTACTTTGAATGTTGTAAAGTCTAATAAATATTTTAATATTTCACTTTTAAATTTCTTTTTCTATATGCATAAATGACTTATGCATGTTGTTAGTGCTTCTCTGTTATGGATCACAACACACACTTGGAAGGATAATTCTGTTGTTGGTTCTCCTTGCTGCTGCCTCTTGAGAGCTTGAAGCATCATCTTTTTCATTCCACCCTGGCTCTTTCCACTGAGATAGCCACTGAAACATCTCAGTTAGTTTTCCCTTCCTCCTCAGGTTTTCCACATCCGAAGTTACCAAACGTACAAGTGAAGGTCCACATGCTTGTCTGTGACAGTAGTCTGGCTCAGCACCTGTTCGTTTCCATCTCTTGGTAGAAAGTAGCTTTCATCTCTCTGTGCATTGCTGTAGTTGCATCACCCTCACTGCTTCTATCTAAAGGAGGGCGTTTGCAGCCAGTGCAGGGCAACTCCCATTTCGCTGAATGCATTTATGCGTGGGAAGAAACGGAACCATGCTGCCCTGTGAAGCTGTATTTACAGGGAGATTCCCTACTTACAGGGAGGCTCTTAACTGGAATAGCTGAAAATTAATCTCTGCCATTTTGCAAATGATCTTTGTGTGCTGCATGGAGAACTGCAGTCTTTTCTTTAACTTAGGTAGTGATAGTTGCAGAGCTTCAGCAGTAGTGGAGGTGGAACAGAGAGGTTGACAAAGTGTCAAATCCAGAATGTACTGAGGAGAGAGTCCTCAAGACAGCTGAAGCCTGACACGTTGCTGATTTTTCAAGTGTCTAGATGAACTGAGATGTCCTCTTCTCTCTCTCTCTCTCCAATTTATAATTTGTTCTATTCCACTTGAAAATATTTTTTATGTTCACCTGTGGCTTTACCAGTGAGAGCACACAGTGGTCTCCTTCTCTAACCATTCAGTACTCCAATATCTTTAGAGAACTAAGACGTAGATCTTTGCTGATGGCCAGCTAATCTTCAAGCTCATCTTCATGCTAGTAGTAATGGAGCTTCAGTCCTTTCAATCCACTGTTAAATAAGGTCAAATATACCTGACAATTGCTTAATTTTTATTTTTACTGTTCTCCTAGACTGCATTGTAGTCTGCATTGCTGTTAAAGATATTATAAGACTCTATTTCTAAAGCAAGGACCAAGTGATCAATCCCAAAGAGACAATGTCAAAATTTGCTGTGATGCTGAAAAAGCACATACAAGTTCAGATTGTCGGTGTTGTGCCAGATAATGTGGGAAGAAACATTCATATTTCTTGCATAGATTCTTGTAATAATTGTAAATAAAGCAATTATCTAATGCTTTATTTATCTAATTATCTAATAGAAATAGATCCTTTGTAGAATGATACAGGAAGGTACAGTAAGTGTTGTCTATTTGACATAAGGTCACACACCAAAGGCAATGAGAAAACCTATGACCTTTTTGATAAATCTTGGCCAAGGCAAAAGTTTGCTGAGTGTTCAGAAGAATGTAAATATTCATTGCACAATTATTGCTGTTCAGTCACTTCTATAAAAATCCTGCCATTTTTTTTTTTGTAGAACAGCTTAAGTACTTATCGATTGAGAACTTCCATAACTCTCAAAATGGAGGCATCCCCATATCTCTACAGGTATTTTAAATGAATTGAATTAATCATAGGCTTAAAAGTCTCTAGTGATCTTCGTTAACTTTCCTGGGTTTAATTAAAACATCTGTGCGCTTTTAATTTATCGATTCATCCAACTCATATGTCATGTTTTTAACACACCCCAGCATGCTCTGCATCATTTTTAACCCGATTTCCACTTAACTAAAGCAATTAAATTCACCCCGGATTAATTAAAGCATCCATACTTTAGTGCTTAAGTCAGCGTGTGCTGCTTTCCCCAAATGGTTTCTGAATGTCAGAGATTTGACACACCTGATGGGTTTTTTGTCCTTCTGGAAATTCTTCTGTGAATCTCGTTCTTGCTTGCTAATGTGCACTTCGACAGAGCTAGATGAAGGAGCACGTGAGGCAGCTGAGGTGGGGACTGCAGAGCCTGACTGCTGTGAAATGCTGTACGTTTCTTCCTAACGCTGACCTGGTGTCTGCAAGCACAGAGAATAATACTGTTAAAAATGTTGTGTTCTGTGGCCAAACAGTTTTGTAACGTAACTAGTAAAGCATGCATAATGTCTGTAATAGTTGTGGGTCCATTCTTCTGCTCCTGGTTCTACAAACCAACTTCCAAGCAGCTTCTGCTTGGAGAGCAGAAGGTCCTAGAGCACGAGTGCCCAACCTTTTGGTTTGCCTGGGCCACAGTGAGTGAAGAGGAATTCTCTTGGGCCATGTATGAAATACATGACATAGTTAATGCATATAAGTAACAGAACTTTTTTGAATATATATTTTTTATTTTAATAAAAAGGGCAACAAAACATAAAACTAGTCAGATATTTGACCCTGTTTTTCTGAAACGATAATCAAATGCATATTGCAAACTAATTAAAAATATATCACAAATTATTTTATACTTTTTGTGAGCTTTTTGATATGTTGAAAATTACAGAATTTGTCAGCACCGCATGAGTATTCTGGACATTTCTTCCTCAGTGAACATGTTAACTTATTAAATTGTTTTATGAAATAACGCAATCCAAAGTTTAATAATTAAATAAGAGATCTTACATGTCTGCTTAATAACAAAATTGTGTGTCTTCACAGGCACACACACAATCTTGAGGGGTCGCATTACTGGCTGTCCAGGGCTGTGGGCTGGGCACGCCTGTCCTAGAACAACCTAAAAGTTATTCTAGCTCTTGCTAATTGTCGCTGTTCTTAAGACCATTTCAGCCTGACTGACGTTAGCGGTCTTGAAAAAGCAGGTAGGCTTGTCAGACACCGTTCTTCCTGAAAGTTTCTGGGGTGTACAGAGCAGATGGGCAGGATTCACAAACCCCCATTCCACAATGATTTTACTCGAGTAAAGTCTGATCAGTGTGGGACAGCTTCACACCAGGAAAATAACTTGAAAATAGCATAGAGGAGTAAAAGTGAAATAACTTAAACCACAAGGTGGTCTTAGGCGTTATTTCAGATTTCCATATCCGTAAATGAACTCCAACTAAAACTATAGGCCCGCAGACAAGTAATGAGATGTGCACCTAGCTGATTAATATAGATTTAAAGATAAAATGTGAAAAATGATGTTGTCAGACAAAACTGTTGTATTTTTTAAATACAGATGATAACAGTAACGCCTCCTAACTTTTAGAAATATCTTATGTGCAAATGTTTCCCCTAACGAGATGTGATCATTTTTACGTTTCAGTACTGTTTTGTTTTAAAAAATAATAATGTAAATTCTAGAGCCAAAATTTTAAGTCAGGTTGTCAGAAATTAACCTCTTAAGAGGTTAAATTAAATTAAAATAAGGGCTTAAATTGGGCTGATTTTCTAAAATACAATTCCTTTGGTTTTCATGGTTTTGTGGATTTTAGGCCATTTAGAAATAAGTTTGTTCATATCTAAATAGGAACACAGAAGATTGACTGTAGGGAAAAAAAAACTTACTTGTGGCTTTTGGTGTGAATCTAAAATAAATTAGGGCTTTAACGTTTAACTGTAGGACTCAGCTCTAGCATTAGTAAAATACATCTTCAGCTGCTGACATCTTCATCTGGTTTGTCCTTGGAAGATAAATTAGCATTCGTAGATGAAATGCTACTCGAGTTGCTAAGGTAAAGACCAAAAAGAGAAACTTGCCAGTACAATGTGACTTTACAAATACTTTTTAAGTGTTTGGAACAGGCAGTTACAGATGACATTGGATTTGGATCTTTCCCGTATTTTTGCTCAAGTTTGGAGCTGAATTGAAATGCATTTATTGCTTTTAGATTAGTCTCTGATAAACAGTAATCTATTTTTCTTACATATTTGCAAAATCATGCACAATGTTGCCACAGTAGCAGCTTAATCTCTGCTGAAAGGAAGTCCAGGTGTGAGCTCTTACAAAATGTGATTTAATTGTCTCCTAGATGAATTGCACCCAGAAGGCCCACTAAGAGGTCCTTGGTAAGAAGTTCAGTCTGCATTGGTCTTCACTACAGTTCATGGTGGTCAGTGAAACAAAGATCTCTATGCTTGAGTGTTGCCATAACTACTCCCTAAGACCTCTATCCACTTTTTGACAGTGCTTGTGTGTAATACATAGTTGTCTTTATGCAACTTTTCCTGCCCTGTGGACCCTCTGGTAGAAGCATAAAGAGAGAAATGAAAAGCTATGACGTAGCTTCCTGAAGCTCCAGAACAGAGCAAGAGAACTCTAAAACTACTCTGGGAGCTTTTTAACCCACAGCCCAGCATCATCTGGTAATCTTTCTTCTGCTGTGCCATCCATCCAATCTCTCGTGTCCCAGCAGTTGAACCCTGCAAATTTTGGTGAAAAATGAGAGATGAAAATGACTCTTATAGACATATTCTGAAGAACAGATGTGTTTCTCTAACTGGACCACAACTGCCAATTGATTATTTTCAGATTTAGGTACAAGACAAGGAGAGAAGCAATCTTACTGCCAATGGTTGGCACATGACTGTATAACTAGGTCTAGATGGGTCCCATCTAAGCTGCTTGGTGGTGTTATTTTATGTTTATTTGCTTTCTAATAATGTCTATTTATTTCTTCTCAGTCTCTCTTGCAGAGAATTTGTTGTGTAAATAACTTTATTACCTTTATTTGAGTTTTGACTCCAGAGGAGATGTTTGCAGCACAGAAATCTTTTCTGGTGTTAGGGCTGATAGGCAAAAGCAAGCATATGTTTGCATGTGCCAATGTAGCTGGAGAAGTCACATTAGGCAACCATTCATAACACCAAGTCTCTTCGGTGGCTTAGAGAATGTGCACTGGCAGTAGTACTTCAATCTGTGTTGGACTTGAGCAATGGGGCTGCAAGCTTAACCACCGTGTACAGGAGCTGAGAGGTGCCTAGTCTCACAGAGAGGTTTTGGGTTAAGATGAGACCCAGAAAGAGGAGCAGCATCTCTTTAGCGAGTCGGGATGTGGAAGGTGGCATCAAAAACATATGACTTGGCACTCGTTGTGATTACTCCAGGTCTTCGGGACAAGCTGCCTTCTGATCTCTCACCTTCAGATCCACAGAGGTGGAAGTGGTCCTAGTGTGATCCCTTTCTTTTATGGCTCACCTACATGACCTGCAGTAGCAGCAGTTAGCATTTCTAGGCAGTGAAAAGCAGTGCATGCTGAGGAGCTGAGACAGAGTCCCTGGTGTAATGCATGCAGACAGAAGGCACAGTAAGTGAAGTGGCATCCAAAGTGCTACTGGTTGAATGTGCTGTATATCGTGGAAGGATGTTTCACGATGATATTCAAAAAACCTTTAAAACAGAATGACTTAGAGTGCAGTGTAAACGTAATGGGAGTTTGTCTGTGTTGCAATTCAATCCAGATGATTCAGTAAGCTTAATTCTGAAACCAACTGCAAAAAAACAGAAGTTGAAAGTTTAGCATAAACGTTTTCATATGACACGGTAAAGCACTCATGAGAATATATCACGTCTGAAATCTGAAAGCTGCTATTGAAAATTATATTTTATTCAAATTATATTCAATTCTGGAGTAAAGGAGAAAAAAATTAAGATTGAAAAGACTCATAGTAAAGAGAGAACACCGGTAATGATGTTGCTGTTTCTACCAAAGGACTGATAATACGGCCATAAGACAGTGGAAGGATAGCAAAACATCCAACCTCAACATATTGATTTTTTTGTTGCTTTCTTGTAGAAAAAGTAAATTAAAAAGTGCTATACAAGTGACATGGCCAATCAGCTTGTAGCCCTAAATAAAATATTTCTAAGCACTCCATATTTTAGCTAACATCTAAGGTTACAAATTTGAATAAATGTTTTTCTGATCAATTTTTTTCTGTTTCAAATAAGATAATTCTTGAAAAAAAAAAACCCTTCTGAAATGTGTTTTTGCAGCAGATAAAGGGGACAGCTAAGATTAATAAGGGTTACAGGATTGAACAGTGGAGAAGTCATACAACGGGACAATTACACGTGTCTTTGTAGTAAATCAATTACTTGGGTTCTTCTTGATCATTCAGGTTAACGGGATAATAGAAGCAAGAGGGACAGTAAGACCTTTTAGTGATTAATAGTAGCTTTTATATTTTTGGTACTGTAGAAGTAGCCATTTGTTTCTAATTACTTTGAAGGGTAAAAAGATGGGGAAATACTTTTTAGACTTTATCAAACTTTATCAAAGAAGAGTGCAAAAGTGTACCTCTTATCAAAGATACACTTCATTAGTCCCAATTTCTGTGATTCCCTTGTTATTTTTTCCATTTCTCTGGCTGGTGACCATGTGTTGTCTTTGGCAGGCATGTTAATTCGCAGATTGCCATGTTTGCATGGGAGTCATTGGCGTATAGGAGCGTGAAAATGCCTCAGTGTTACATTTATGTGCAACTGATTTTAAGCTACTTGTTTCTTTCCATTGTTCTGCATATGTGCAACATCTGATTCCTGGTATCCAAGACCTGCTGACTACCTTTATTACTCCTAGGCTTCACTTTGTTTGCATAAATGAATTCTTAATATTTGCTCAGAAATTCTCATCCTTTTAATAATACAAGAGGGAGGGATAAGAGTTAATGGTGGTTTCTTGCCAATATATGCAGAGTAGAAATAGTCACTCTGAGATATGGGAAAAGAAGATCAGGCAGTTATATTGGTGGCAAGATGCATTTGTTGTAGATAAAAATGAGACCTTATTTTATTTCTGTGTTCAAGATCCTCATATGGGAAAAACAAGTCACGGGGTCTAAGAAATTTTTGGAACACTACATTAAAAAATGTTGTGGAACAAGATGCTGTATACTAACATGTCTTGAGGACTGTGGTCTGCTGTCTGTGAAGACTGGATGTTGCCTAATGAAACAAAGCAGAGTAATGTTGGAATCAAATCTGTTTGCATTGCCTCATTAGTTATCCCTGACATCATCGATAGATGATAAAGAATAGTAGTTGTATTTACAGAGTGCCCAACACATGCATGCTTTATTAAAGAGTTCTCAAGTGGTTTCTTTGTGAAGAGCTGAAGTACTACCAATTGACTTAGATTTTTCCAGCAAATTAAGATACTTGCGTATATGTATAACTATTTGGTAGTGGATTTTTCGTGCACTTTTACAGGAATACTTTTCTGACCCTATATGCTGTTTTTCTTTCATTCAATTTTCCAGCTGCCTGCCCGGTGCTGTGCAGTGGCAATGGTCAATACTCTAAAGGAACCTGCTTATGCTACAGTGGCTGGAAAGGTCCAGAATGTGATGTACCCATCAGCCAATGTATTGATCCCTCATGTGGAGGTCATGGTACCTGCATCGAAGGGAACTGTGTCTGTTCTGTTGGCTATAAAGGAGAAAACTGTGAAGAAGGTAATATGGCAGCACATTTTCTTTCTGTGTTGTGTTTTTCTGATTTTGGAGCACTTAGAAAAGAAAGGAAAGGAGAATAAAATTTTAAATGTACAACTACTGTAGCAGATATTGTAAAAGAGAGGTGAGAATGTAGTCCATCACGGTTGTACTGATCTGTGAAAGCTTAAACTAAATTTTGATTTTTATATACATTGTTTTGCAGTACTAAGCATGTCTGCCACAAGTAAACCTGAATAATTCCTTTGCTGAAGAGTGGAGATAAATCTTTTCTTATGGATTATATTTATTGAACAATTTAGATGTGAACCACAGAGGAAAAATGAGTAGTAGTAGAGAAAATTGTATAACTGCGGCTCCGCACAAAGCAGACAGATAAGTCACTTTTAAGAAGTTGATGAGACAGATCGGAAAGACTTGGGTGTCCAAGTTACTGACAGACTTCACCCAGCACAAATTACTCCTGTTAGCTGCAGTCACGTGGGATTAAAGAAAGGTAGATGGCACAAACAACTGCTGTCTTTTAAGTGCAGAAAAGCTTTTCATGTTGAAAGTATCCAGTTCTTTGTGTATGCAGAATGAGCCAATTTAACAAAATGACCCATTGAAAATGTGGTCATAGATTGAGTTTAGTATTGGTTTTATTCACAGTGGGTTTTGTTAGAATGCACAGCATAAGTCAGACTCCAGTTCTTTGTAAAATGTATTGCCATGGTTTTAGAAGGGAATTCAGCTCTCCAGAGGACTGATAGATAGACAGTTCTGCATACCTTGGCACATCCTCAGAGAGTAATATTTCAAGGTATTTTATGATGACTTCCCAGAGTTTATTAATCCTCAAAAAGCAGGAATAGTTTGAAGACAAAGGTGACAGAACTGGAGCTGCATGGGTTTAGGACTAAAGAGCCTCTATGGAGTAGTCTGAGTGGAATGCAGAGCTGTACACTACACATACATGTCAATTTTTATGTTAACCTGTAGCAAACACCTACTTCTCCCATTGAAAGAAAAAGAAAAGGAAAAAAAAACAAGAAGGAAGAAAACTATAGGGACCTAAACCACTAAGGGATTTATTTATTCTTTGGATGTGGACTGCAGTCTTCAGCTGTAGGACACAATTTTGCATTAGTCTGTGTAAAGTTATTTTCCTAAGAGCAAAAATAAGCTAGGATTCTCACTGGTGGGACTGCCAACACTGCAACAATTTGTTCAGTTCGTTCCTGTCATCTCTTTCCAGGAATGTTTCACAACACTGTAGTCATTAAAGCTCTGATCCAGAACTCAGTTGCAGTCAGTAGTTTTTCCATTTTTTTAGTGGGTTACGGTTTAAGCTCTGTCCAGAAAGTTCTGTAATGTCCCTTTTGACTGCCAGATTTGATAGTTCTCAGTTCACCCTGAATGTATAACTCAGGGAAAAATTCAAAAATTATCTGAAATGCCCTGCTTATAGCTAGCATTCTCATGGAAATCAAGCATGGAAAAGGCCATATAGCATGCTTTACAACATCCGGTCTGTCCCCCAGGAATGCAGAAGCTATTTTTGGTACAAACCGCGATCGTTTGCTCAGTGTAAATAAGTTATATGAATTTCATCATGTTCTTTGTTGTTATGTAAATGTTAATATTATTAGAGAGACTATGGTATGTGGCCTAAATTTATCTTTCTTCCATTTAATTCTGTAAATTTTACCTCATAAGCAGTCCCTCACACATTTTTATTATAATTCCCAGGTGCTTGCATGAAGTTCTCTCTTTCAGTTGTTTAGAATGCTTATGCTATATCTGGGCTAGACATCTTGAATCCCCTAACACTCCTGCAAGAGGAAGAGGCTCTGGTAGTGCTTAATTCAGCTTATCCTACTGTGAATGTTCGAAGTGGGTGAAACAAATGCATTGCTGACTCCAAATAAGTTTATAGAACGTGTTAGTGCATGTGCTGCTGTGAAGGGGTTAATGTGAACACCTTTCAAAGCTACAAAACTTTCAGTCAACGGTGTTAGGGAGGTGCATTAATATGTGAGGGGAAAGGATATAGATTATTTAATCAGCAGTGCTTGAAAGGATAAGGATTTTAAGAGATAAATGGATTACAAAGGCAAAGAGGTATTAACTGCAAACTTGGAAGGGCCGATAACGTGATAGAAAAGGTTAGAATAACCTTTTGCATACATCATTGAGCAATAAATAACTCAATAAATTAATTTGCAAATAAACAAAGAACGACCAGCACATTTCTACTCTAAAATTTCACTTTGTCTTTACATATTTCTCGCATTAATTCAAGAGCTCGGGAAAAAGGATCAGATGGGAAGTGTTGTCCCTCCAGTCGCAAATAATCACCTGGTCATATTCAAACTTCATGCTTGAATTAATGATAGAAAGATACAAATAAATATATCTGTATTTATATTAAAATATGAAATATCTGTTGATTTGATCTTCCAAAAAAAACAGTGAAGGTTGGTTCATTTGCCATTTTCCAAATAGGGTTTTGAATTAGAACAAATGGGTCAGCGTTTTTTTCTTCCAGTTTGCTTTTTATTTCTAATATTCATCATGGTCACACTGTTCAAACAATTTACCTGAAATGAAAGTGGCACTAAAATCAATATTTGTGATGCACAATTTTTGCAGCATAAACACTGTTGTTCTATTAACAAATTTGCACACAAAATGAAGTGGCATATTTGCCAGGTTTCATTCAATCTGGTTTGGGGGAAGACAAGTGAAATTGACAAATTAGGTTAACGGTGTTTTTCTTGTCACTTTCATGGTCGAGCCATTTTTCAATGACATTTAACTTCATAAGTGTAATTCATGGCTCTTTGGGGGTTTATGGTACATATTGTTCATAAAACTCCTTGACCTCCTTTTTTGTCCTTAGGGATATAAATTGCTTTCAGTACCCTTTTTGTCAAATCTACAGAGGGCCCAATACTAAATGAGCTCTAATGATCTGAGCTGCCAAGGGACTACGAGTTCTAAGTCTAACAGTTTTGCTTGCTAAAGCGTGTTGTCCTTTGTTTAAACACCAAAGAAACTCCATTTATAATTCCTTATTAAGTACCATTATAAACCCTTCTAAAGAGTTGGGGACAGAACCTGTGCAGCATAAGTCAGTGCAGTTAATTTACTGCAGGTAATCAAGTTATGCTAATTTTAGCAGCTGAGGATCTGGCCCAAGATGATAACCCTAAGAGCGTGTGTTAAAATAGAATAAGATTTGAGTTCAAAGTAAGAGTTCTTCTCAATTTAAACTTTGAAAGGTGTGACTTAATCATATGATAGAACAAAACAGCTATTAAGTGTATTTGTCTAGAACAATGAACAAAGAGGATTTGTGTGAGTTGTTATTCTATAAAAGGAGGAGGCTGGGGTTTAGGGGAGTTGGTAGGCTTATTCTGTTGACAAATATCAACTGAAAGCATACAGTAAGTTAGCAAAGAGGAAACAGTTCATTTATGTAGAAGGAGGCGTTTTTGTCGTGCACTGCTTTCATTAGCACTTTCATTTGAGAAGGAAGGAGGTACGTTTCTGAAATGTGGAGTGCATCAGGACTCGTCAATATTTCCTCAGGTTCCTAGCTGTCCTGCAACACACGACAGAATGCTATGCACATTATCCAGTTACATTTCACATTGAAATATCACCATTCAAAAAAAGACTAAGTTTAGGGGAAAACATAACCTTCACTCTTAAGGTAAATGGACCTAAATTTTTCTTTTTGTTCTTGATTTCTTCATTAGACAAGATTATTTTGTCACAGCTCTGTGTATGTCCGGTTCAATAGAAGCATCATGAAAGACCTATTCTAAACTCTGGAGATTCTGATTTTGTTCAGCACCAAAGAGCACCAACAGTACAGGGAAAGTATTCTATGTAATTTTACAACAATTATTAATTTATCATTTTTTTTCTGAACTGAACCATGAAAGAATCATCGTTGATGTATAATACTAGATCGCACAATAATATTTTCATATCCAATTAACTGAACACTGAATCTTACAAAAAAAAAAAAACCCGACCACACCAGGGTCGTTGTTACAATGAAAATCTTGTAAGAAATGTTGCAGTAATTTCTGGGCTACTCTAATCTGAATTAAAATCAAACATGCGTTATTCTGATAACTCATGTTATTGTATATCTAAATGTGCCTGCTTCAATCCTCTGAGTTGTATCTAATCTATATACTGACATTAAATGTTCTGTAACTTCATAAAATAATTTGACAAGACTGTTTATAGAAAAGCTGAGATTTGAAAGATCAAGTATTGTTCACATAAGGTAGAGTGAAAATGTCTCTGCCTTAATTTAGAAGGATCAATTTGGAAAAGATGAGAGATAAATCACTTTCATTATAAACTCAGATCTTGCTAGAGCTGCAAGAGAGAGTGCCAATCATTCTTGGTTCTTCTCTTGTGAGCTGATATATACCAGTCATGAGATGAATTCATTTTATTTAGGACATAAATTTGACCTTGGCCCTCAATTCCACAGCAAAAGGCAATTGGTAAAGCCTCCGTGTTGCTATTTGCAGAAGAGCATAGTACACTTTCACAAATTCATGATATAAGATGAAAATTTGGAAAACCATGATGTTACTGAGTTTATTTGAAAGACAACTCAAAACATTATTTTTATTTATCAGGACTAAAATGGCAAAAGAACTTGTATGGATGATTTTCCATCATAACTGTTTTTACGTTCTTAATTCTGTTGTTTCTGGATAGAGAAAAGATGAAGTCCATATCTACATCTGTTTTTCTTTATTTCTTAAAGAATTATCTGCCGGTTAGAGCATGGGTTGAAATAACTGGAACTCGTCAGTGTCACTGCTCAGCTACTAAAGGACTAGGAATGAAGTTCCTGAATACTGTAGGAGTCTAAAAGAAGCTGAAAGCCACTGATAATTTGACTCCTAGGTGCCTAAAGTAGATATCACAGTATTATTCTCACAAGGGTCTATAATTTGTATAGAAATCATGGTAATATTGATAGAGATACTACAAAGAAAAATATTCTTTTAAAAGTGAAATGCGATTTGATTTTTTTTTTGCATTTTATTATTCAATATAGTTTTTAACTCATCAGAACTACAGTGTGTTTCAAGAAGAAATGTCCCCATGCTAAGGCTTATGTATGGAACTCTTACTGTGTACGTTTATAGCTTTTATGCATATATAAACACCCTGTTTCGTATGGAACTGATGTAAAACACAAATTACTTCACACTATTCCCAGACCAGATACTGGTATGACTTGAAGAACCACATCAGTTGGTTTTTTTCTGTCATAGTGATATGAACTTCTCAAAGTACACATCTATATGCTTTCCAGACATCATACTGCGGGAACTGACCTTTCTCTGCATTATTTCTGTTTTCTTGTTTAGTCGATTGCTTAGATCCGACGTGCTCCAACCATGGAGTCTGTGTGAATGGAGAATGTCTCTGCAGCCCAGGCTGGGGTGGACTCAACTGTGAGCTGCCCAGAGCCCAGTGTCCAGACCAGTGCAGTGGGCATGGTACATACCTGTCTGACACGGGTCTGTGTAGCTGTGATCCCAACTGGATGGGCCCCGACTGCTCCGTTGGTAAGGAAGATATTTCTTCTGATTTTGTAATAGTGCTCCTATTCTGGTAAAATGTTAATATCAGAGGCAAATTTGAAATGCAAATAATTTACAAAATTGTCTTTGGAACAGGTTTGGACTTGTTCTGGATTGTGTTGGAAAGAAATGTGCATATATTTTAGATTACTTTATGCAACATCCCTAATTTGGGACTGACAGCTCGGGGTGGGGGTGTAGGTTAGGAGTCCATATTTCGTTCAGATGCTGACACTCTTCTGGACCAAGAAAGTTACTTAACTGCTTCATATCTCTTTCCTAACTTTGACAGAAAACTTCTACTGCAGTGATTTACAAATACGTTCACCATATCTGGGGAATGGAAAATTTTCGATTTGCTTTATTATCAAAATGTTACCCATCCTATGAAACATGTCACAAAACAGAAAAGTCTCTATAATATAGGGTATTTTTCAATTTTCAGTTGTACATGAAATATTTAAACAATTAGTTTTAGGGCAAAATGCACACTAAAAAGCAAGAACCAAAGTCTAAGCTAAAAAATTTCATCCTCTTCAAAGCTGCAGTTGTAAAACTTGTCTATTTTAACAGAAGGAGCTAAGGGAAAAAAACAGTTTTGACAAGACAGCAAATGTTCTATTTGTGGGGAAAAATACTTGGAATTTTGCATTTATATTGTAAGCTGATGCTTGAGATGGAATTGTCGGCCATAAGCAATTCTCTCAAAATAATATCTACAGCTTTCACATGTATTCGGTTATTTCTTAAAATTAATGACTCAGAATACCCCACCAGTGAAATGAGTATCAAGATACGTTTTTTCTGCTTCATGCATCAGCAGCAGCCAGCAAAATTCGTGAATGAGAATTCAAACTGTCAATTTCTTTGATGATGCATGAGGCCAAAGTCCTCTCTGCTTTTCTACAACTGCTGGCAGAGTAAGAGAATTTTGGAGCAAGTCGCTGGATGTCTCGCCATTGTTAGCAATAGGATTCCAAAACCTTTCACTTGCGAGTATCTTTTCAGTCACTCCTAGAGACTGTGACCCTGAATTGTCACCGTTCTCTGCTGAATGTGTCTTAGGTGAGTTTCAGTTTCATTCTTAACAAAAAAAAAATGTCTGCATTAAAATCAACACAGGTTCAGGTGTGAGTGAAGCAGATCGATGTGCCCCCCTTCTGCAGTGCTGGCAGGCGCTGAGGAAGCTGCCTGCAAAAATTCTCTGAGTTGGAACCGAGGACGCAGCTCTGCAGTGATCTGTCCAGAATACAGCAGCAGATTTTTGTAATGACTTTTTAACTTTAAAAAGTTAAATGTTTACTGCTGGTTTTGATCTACATGCAAACAGGCCAGCTTTCAGCAAACGGGCACTGCTCTGCTCACTTTCACCTAATGACTCAGGTTGCTGCTTCTGTCCTGTCACCTCTGGGGTAAGCCAGCTATAATCTGTGTTCTTTTTTTCTCCTAGAAGTGTGCTCTGTAGACTGTGGCACTCACGGGGTGTGCATTGGCGGAGCGTGTCGCTGTGAAGAAGGGTGGACAGGCGTGGCGTGTGACCAGCGTGTGTGTCATCCCCGTTGCACAGAGCACGGAACTTGTAAAGATGGGAAATGTGAATGCAGAGAGGGCTGGAATGGGGAGCACTGCACCATTGGTAGGCAAACGACAGGCACCGAAACAGGCACATATTGCTTTCTTTTCATAAATCGTAGAAACATAGTTACTGTTGTGTACTGTGATAGGCTGTTCCTTTAAGGACCCTAATGCTTCCAAATATTGTCTCGGACTCCAAATGTGTTGGGTGAAATGCAGATTAGCTCTTGGAACTATTTAAAATCAATAACAAGCTGGTATTGGGGGAAAAAAAATCCACAGCAAATGAATGTTAGTAAGTAAAGATGTAACAAATGGTCCATCGTGGTGTCATTGGAGCCAAGCTCTTCAAACTTAACTAAACATTCCTTTGTGTGAATGGCATCTTTTTTAATTTCCTGGTCTGATGCATCAGTGCTTTCCTGCTATTGTACATCACATCTGAAACACACCACCACCATCTCCACACAGAGCAGGGGTCAAGTGGTGGAGGAATAAGTGCTCCTGGTGCTACAGAAATAGCTCCCTAGCATTTCCCTGTGTTGTGCTGTGACAGTGGGCATGGTGTTTGCATATAGACAATCACAGCATGGGAGGGCCTTGTCAGTAGTGCAGCATGCTGCTGTACCCTTTCCTAATAGCGTGCTGCTCGGTACAGCATCGGCATCATGCAGAGTGCCGTGACTAACACGATTGCATCTCAGCTGTGATGTGTCAGCCTGGGAAGTTCAAAAAGGTTATCCTTGCACAAAGTAATGATGTTCTATCCCCCCAATTACAGCACTTGAAATCTTATTTTCAAGAGGAATTAGCTGTTCCTAAAGGATGTCCTTTATTTTATCTCTACAAGCAGTCAGGCTGGGTATTTGGACTACCTCGTCAAATTGCTGAAAAAAAAAAAAGAAAAAACGTTATTTTCCCCATACAGTAGTTGAAAATGGGAAAATCTAAGCAGTCAAATTTCTTTTGAGAACTATGAGCAAAATTAGCTGGAACAAGCATATCCAAATGCAAGCTGAAACTATGAGTTTCAGGCAAGTGTATTTTTCTTCAAAAAATTTTTGGAGGACTGTGAGGTATACCTTATAAAAACCCCAGTGAGTCCAAATCCAAGATCATCTTGGAGTGATGAATTTACCAAGAAAAAGGAATAGGTCAATTGAGATTTTCGTGGCAATCAGGGACCCTAATGGGACAGTCCTATTACAAGTGAATTGTTATTTCTTTAATTAAAAGTATGGTGAGATTATTGCATCCCTCAAGCTGTTTTTCTTTTTCATTCCCCTCTGATTTCTCCCTGAATATACAAACCATTTCACATGCACACATGAGTTGGAAACTAAAAGAATATGCTTATTGGGGGAAAAAAAATCTTACTTTTAGGGCATATCCTTTGATGTTGTGGTGCTGCATGCTTCCACCACACGGTGCTGATATGATTAAAGTCAAAGCTTTTGTGATTGAACATTTTGTCACCAGCAAAGATGCAGAATGTTTTTTCACAACTGCTTTCTGACTTCCATCGTGTCAACATCCCTCTGCTAGATTAATCCAGGCATTTTGTTTTAATATTAAGTACTTCCCAGACCTTTACAAAATGCCTACTTTATAAATAATTTTGCATTAAGTTGTGTCATAATTGCTTATTTTAAAAGTTGCTTCTTTGCCCGGTTTTTTTTTTTTTTGCTTTATAATCTTTTAGAATTATGCCTGTTTAGAGATAATTAGTGTATTTCGAGTCTTCGTTACTGTGCACACAAAAAGATGCCTTGTACCAATATCGTAAAAGAATTCTGAAAATTACAAGCTCGACTAGTGAACCCTGAAGTGAGATTTTTAGTTTAATTTTCAGAGCTGTGAAATAAATATTTTCCCTATTATTCTTCTTTTAACAGAAAGGGCAATACTGTTGAAATGATTAAAGTAAATAAGTGTAAGCTTTTTTTTTGCTTGGAATTTATTAGAAAGATTTCTGTAAATTTTAATATGGGTCTGCCTGCAGTAAAGATTAGACTAGGGCAAAAAAATTAGGTTGCCCTTCTAATTATCATACTTTTAATTCTGCGCAGTCTTTAGTTGTGTGCTGTTTGCAGACAGATAGATGTTCTTGTGACTGGGCTGTATCAGTAAGAAATTTCATAAGTCCGTGTCAAGAAGCCTGACTGTCAGACCATTTACAAAAGCAACAAAGCATGATGTCAGAAATGGAATTCAGTTCAGAGACATCACAGCTTTTTCTGTTTGTTTTTTTTTCTTTGGTTTGCTTTTAACACAAAGGCTCATGTTGTATGGGGCTGAAAAGGAGAGAGTTTGGAGGATAAGGGTGATAAAACTACCGGTGTTTGTACAGAAAATGCCAGAAGTTACCACTGGAAAATTGGTCCTTAAAGAGTAGATTGGTACTTGGGAACAAGAATGAGTTGCTCAATATATTTTAATCATCAGTACAAAGAGCTAAAAGGTATTTAAATTTTACAGAAACTCATTTTAACTTAGTGTGTTCCCTTTATGGGCTGAGCTTTCAGCTGAAAGGTTGGCAAACCGTTTAGTGTCAGAATTACTGACCAGGGAATGTCCACCTTAAACAATTACATTCAGGAATGTGAATTTAATGTATTCAAACCTTAGTATTTTTGTTATTTTTTTAGTTCAAAGCCATTCCCTTTGTCCTGTTTGGAAGGTGCCATGCAAACCCCACAAGTCTGTTTGTCCAAAGACAAATCAAGGCCAAACCAGACTAAAATAGCACGAGCAAAGCCTGAATCTCTCTCTTCCCTATACACAGTTTGAATTCTGTTAGTACGTGTGTTAGGTCTTCAGTAACCTCACAATGCACTGGGGAATTTCTCTGCATAGACTTCAAGCAGAAAAATGGAATTCCCTTAGGAGAGTTTATTTACTCTGAATATCCATTTGTTCCTAGAGCTAGTCTGAAATCCTTTCGAGCCAGTAGAAAGACCTTGCTTTGATTTTAGTGACCTAGGCCAAGCCCACTTAGGACAAATCAATGTATCTTGTGAGGAAAAAGAGGTTTCTATATGTAAACCAAAATTTTCTTCTCTTTGTGTTTCTTTAGCAGTTTCTTGTGCTATATTCACATCACAGTGGAAAAGAAATCATTATAGCAACCTGCAGGTATCCAAGTTCATTCAGGTTCTTTTATTCTATTTAATATAAAGTTAGTCCTTTATAGACAGCAGACTAAATGCATACTCTTTGGCTTTTCAGTGTTGAGTATCTGGGCTCTCATCCCCGCTCATGAAATTTAAACAAAAACGTGGTTTGTCTCTGCCTTAGCTGCGTTATAACAAAATCACTCTGAAAAGTCTCTAGGAATGCCTCTGTTAGCTCACTGTTAGCAAGCTGTGCAAAGCAGCTTTTGCCTGTGTTTATCGGTAGAAATAAGTACCAAAATCATTCAACACAAATTCCATGTTACACAGGTTTTGAAGAATCCACATCCAAATAATATAAAAATGAAAGGATTGGTGTCTGGTCTTCCTGAAATGCTGTATGTAACAGAGCAGAA
Source organism: Penelope pileata (assembly GCA_013396635.1). Lineage (NCBI taxonomy): Eukaryota > Metazoa > Chordata > Aves > Galliformes > Cracidae > Penelope > Penelope pileata. The sequence goes on from WBMW01005527.1 coordinate 2,465,940, forward strand.
CTGTACACCAGACACTACATTTCACTTTGCTACTTCAGGTAGGAAGAAAAATTGCTTACTGGAGTGATGATAAAGAAAATGAATCTTTTCCCAGTGCAAAAATAGACCTGTCAGGATATATTTATTAAGTGATTACTATTCAGTGATTGCAATTATGGAGGAAGTTATAACTAAATAATAGAGGTAATCTAGATGAGGAAAAGATTATTGGAAAACCAATAACAAAGTAAGAGACTAAGGTACAGCAGTTGCTAAATCTTGAACCAATTTCATGCCAGAATTTTAAGACGGAGGATTTATCTTTTCCTTGAAGCATCTGCATGTTGTTACAGCATGCTGTTATGAAACAGTTCTGTTACTCTCACTGAAAATAATATTTGAATGTGTAAAACTATTGTTTTTAATCTGCTGTGGGGGTGTTCTCCATGTAAACTGTCAGAACTGCAGACTAAGGACAGTGTGATATATAAGGAGATCTTAAGAAACAGCCAAAAATATCATTTTTAACATGTAATTCCATCTGTAATCCATATCCCTGCAGCATAAAATACAGCTGTTATTAAGTCAGTCGTAAAAATCTTACTGTGAGACCAGAGAAACCAGGATTTCATCCTGACTATTTATAAGTAAAATTTAAACGACTGCTAATATATTTTTTCTTACAAGGTGAGCTCCCTCCCTGGAAGCCGGTACACGAGTTTTTATCATGGCAGCCTGTCATACTCCCAGAGCCTTGCTCTCTTGTCGTCACGGCCTGCAATAGATGTAGGTTAAGCACTCCTGCTTTCAGACAGAAAGCTATATAGGGCTGTAATATAGGATACTTGATAGTATGGATATCTGCTGCAAATTAAGATCAAGACAATTCTTATCTTTTCTGTTCTTTTTCTATTTTCAATACAAACAAGCTGTGACCCCTTTGCCAGCCACAGAAGCTGAACTTCCAAATATCTGCCTGAAGGCAAAACACAAGGCTAGAGACAGCACAAACAGTGGCAATGTGTGCATCTCTGCAGACTCTGCTTCCTGACCATGGTACTGTTTTTCAGAATATAACTCTAGAGGCGAGGATCTGCCGATCCCTTTACCCCGCTGGGTCCCTGGCCTCTATCCTGACAGTGTTAAATGGTAGAAGGTGTTCCTTAGAAAGTAAGCGATTCAGAGATCTTTATTAGTCCTGCACCTTGTCTTCTAGATTTTCAGAGCCTTGAATAAAGAAGGATTTGAAGGAACTAGGATCTTGAGCCGTTCTGAAACAACCAAACAAGGAGGAAATATTACCTCCCGTCAGTAAATACTTAAAATCCCCTCCCTTTGAAGTACCAAGACTCACCCAACTGAATACTAGATGGGTAACATCCTCCCTCTGTTTTTACTAAGGAAAAAAACAAGTTTCCCCAGGTGTTTTGGGGTGACCATACCCTTTCCAGCTTTTAGACATGTTTACATTCTTTTGCAGGTATGAAGGAATGCCACATATAAGGTGAAAGGATTTAGATTTTTACCTTATCACGAAGTCAATAATCAATAGAGAAATTAATAATGGAACATTATGTTATCTTTGGATAAGGCAGAATATTTTTGTCCCATGATAATGCTCTTTGTGTCAAAGATTTTTTCTTCTTCTACTGATTTTTCTTGTTGTAATTACAATGGTAATGATTCAAAGATGAAGCAATTTTCAGGAGAGATGGAAAGTGTGTGGGAGGAGGCAGTGGAAAGCCATCGTACCTGACAAAGAGCAATTTAGGAGTTAGATGTATTAGACTACAATACAGTTCTGACTTAAATTTTATCTATCCTACTTTATAACTTATCGAGATTTAAAAAGCTCTGTCGAAGTCTTTTCACTTTATTTGAAAAATGCATAGCATATTTGGGTCATGGCCACCTTTCATTTCTGATGATACAAAAATTTGTTGATAATATGTATGATGGCATGACCAGAAATGTTAGAGACAGTGACTTTCTGTATCTACAAACTCAGGTTCATCACCTGTGTGATACAGTCATCCTATTGTCTTTACACCTGGTAGCAGTCTTATCGGTATGTGGTGTCAAGCTTTCATTTGGAGTATCATGGGATGGCTTCCCCCCATGCATCTCTTCAGCAAAACAGAACAGTTGCAGATACTGCATGAATTAATCTGAGAGATTCTCAATGATTTCTGTCATTCTCAGCACATGATTTCCATTCTAATTTGTCATGCAAGTGTAGAGAGACTCTACGTGAGAGGGGGGAGTTCTGCTTATAAAGTGACATTTTTGTATTTTGACCTGAAAACAGTGATTTTGACTTAGGTATCATGGTGGTATTTAATATGGTTATTCTTATAAAATCTTTATGTGTGCTTTTACACCTAATACTTATTCCTCCATAAGAATGATCCTCTTCAGAAAGAGTTTACAGCAGAGAGGCTCATAAGAGGATTAGAAACAGGAGGAGCCGAAGTTTTGGTAGATCCAATTTCAGCCCGAAGTAATTATTAGAGAGTGGATGTTAGTGGTTTGGCTATAAGGTGGCATGCTTTACTTTCATATTCTTGTAGTAGCAAAGATATCTTTTACTATTGCAAATGAATTTCACATCTATAGCTTTAGCTGTTGCTCCTGATCCATTTCTGATCATACGTGTAATGTAGTGCTACATAGGCATGTCAGTCAGGCTCGTGATGTCTAGAGAATCGTGTTCGCCTATGTCCCATCATATTGCATTACATTATAGCCCAAAGTGAATGAATTAGACAGGTGGTAGTGTAGTCAGACATCACTGTACTTCGGTAAAGATGCAAGTGCCCTATAAGTAATCAATTAGAAATTTGTTCCTGGGAAAGATGATGCTGTCTGTACTTTCCAACTACATTTGATATTGAGGTGTATTGCAGTTTTTGTAAATGTCATCTCCTATCTCACCTCCAAAACTTCTGAAAAAGATTTCTTGATGGTAGAGTTCCCAGATTACACGCTCTGTAAACAACAGAATTTATGAGCTCAGAATGATTTCTGTTTCTGGTCTGAAACTTTCTAATCTCCTATCCCAGTAACTGAACTGTACTTTGCTACTTTTTTGTATCAGGCCTGAGTAAACTTTCTGAGCAATTTATGTTGCACTAAAATATCCATAACTACCATGTGGATGCTCTTACTTTTTCGTAGCTGAGGGCAATAGACTATTTCCTTCCAGATGCGTATAATCAGCTGTGTAGAGATTTGCATACAGTGAGAGCAGTTCGACTTTTAGAGAGTTTGGAAACCAAATTCATTTTCATTTGCAGAATTTGCACAGGGCAACTAGGGATCTTTTTTTTGACTGGAAGACAAGCTTATTCACCAGGAAGAAGCTTCCTGTTTGCATTCTTTGCTGAGAGCTTCCTATAAATGATTGAAATATGCCACAGTGCGGTGACAGAACATTTGAGTGGCTTTTTTTCTTTCTCTTTATATAGGATATATGCAGAACATGACCTTACTTCTCCTCTTCCTAGCCCAAAAACTGTAATGAGTGTGTTTTCAGCAAGGCTTCCTGCATTTTGTCTGGCACTTCAAAGATGCACCCAGCAGATCTTGGTGAATAGTTTTCCAAACTGAAATCACATTTCTTTTCTCCTTTTGGAGAGGCTTCTACATGAGTTGTACTGATTTTCTGGCCAATTCTTGAACTCTTAAAAGACTACAAAAAGGTGGGGAGGGCAATCAATCAAGCCGCTGATCTAACTTTTGAAAGGGCAAAGCTGATTTTGCTGTTCATAGACGTATTCACAGCATCAGGCAATCTTTTCTTGTTCCAGAGATAATGTTTTCTGTGTTATTATGTACCCTGCGGTGTCAAGCACAGCTTCAGCAAGAGAGTGAATAACATGGTATTGCTGGATACAAAGCAACAAAGACACGGGAATTCTTGTGAGAGGGCAGTGAGAGAGATAGAAAAGTAGTGCCAGATCTTAAGAAATATGCATGTATATACACATGTATAATGTTTACTAAGAAACAAATACGAAGGAGAACAATATCTGTCCATGCTTTTGAGGGCTGCTGTTAGTGTTCTTGTTAAAGGTAACTCTTCCTTAGTGACGCTTATTCTTGCTTGTACATCCTCAAGACATGATTATTGTATCTTTAGTATCAGTTTCACATAATCTTTCATACTTGAAGATGCAAATAAGGACAAATGTGTTTCACCTGCTTGCTGCAGCCTCTGTGGAATAACAATTCAGACATAAGATTTTACACTTTCATCTTCTTGTGGATTTTGTCTCTGATTCCTACATAGCATCAAATTAACAGTAGGATGCCAGCAGAAGTTAGGCTTGTCTTCCTAAGATGTTCGATGCTTTTGAAGTTCTCCACTTAATATTTTTAGTTTAATATTGTATTAAAAATACCAGTGTCAGAAAGGAAAAGGCAATAATGGTCTCTGTAGCATCTCTGAAGTGTCAGTTCAGGATTTTGCTGTGTGATCTGTTTAGGGCTTTGGGGAAAAAATGGAACTATTGAAAGCTTTTTCTTTAAACTGTCAGTTATCTGTTGTGCAGTAACTACTCACTGAGGATAAAATACATACTAATGTTGAATATTGATACATCCTTCTCGCAGTGCTTTCAGTAAGAGCATTTACTAAGAAAATTTTTCTAAAACATCTTAAGAACTGAATAGGGGGACATGTTCATGGTGCTGGTTATGAGGTAGACTGTATCCTGAACCATTCATACTGAACAAAGTTTTTACAATGTCTAAGCTTCTCAGCTCTTTTCTCTTGTTCTTTCTCTCTATCGCTATTCTGACCTGCTTATGAAATTCTTATTAGGACAACCTCACCTTCTGGAAATATTTCCTGCAGGTAGCCTCAGTCTATTTCATTTTAGATATATTTTTTCCATACATATAAACAGAAGTGAAGTTTTCCGTCAAATAGAAGTTACCATAAATGCAGTATATCTCATTTTCCAAAGAAAATGCAATTATTTATGTAACTGAACTGTAAGAGAGAAATCCAAATGTACGCATTCTTGAAAGTGTTCACGTCTTGAGGTGATGGTCAGTGTTCATCTGTGTGTTGAAAGTGCAGATAGTTGGGGTCATTGTTACTTGATTTCTAGCTGCCACGAAATTGTAACTATGAGTTTAGATTTCTACAGTTCCTAGCATGTATTACTGCGGTTTTTTCAGTGATACGGTATTGACTGACATATAGCTGTCCATATCATTCTGTCAGTTGTAATCAGTCCGTGCCGTGACAGACAGAGAGAAAGCAACACTGGTGGCTAATTAGTCCTTACTCTAGCAGCAGTTCACCATCATATTACTAAAAGCCCAGGAAAAGTGGAACATGAGAAATTAAGGTTACTATATTTATCCTTATTCTCTCTTCAGCCAATAACAGGATTAGAGCAGAAAGGATCCATTGTCCATGTGTTCCTTGAAGATTTTCAAATCCAAGAGCTAACCATTAGCGATGGGTGCTACATGCTAGATTTCAATAATTCAGTCCTAACAAGTACTTCTCTCAAACAGTTAAACATTTCTTATGGAAAAGTAGCAACTTCTACTTTCACAGACACTTCAGTGTGGTGTGGATTGTAGCATTATCCCTAACGAAAATGTTTGCAGATTTATGTCTGTCTGTTTTTCTTCCTCTAATCCAAAAACAAACTTAAAAGGTGCTTTACTTTCTGCCTTACTATGATCTGCCAGCTCTATGACCCATGGCCAATGTCTAACATCTAGGATTCATTGATGTCTCTTGCTCTGTTTCATTGATTACTGGCAGCCATGCAGCGAGTTCCAGCTGTTCGTGTGTAAAACAGTTTCTGCATTCTCTCAAATATGAATTGCATAATGGCATCCACGTCCTACCCAACCGATTTATATTTTATCTGTTACAGGATGCCTTTAAATGGCTGTGTTTTGTAAATAGGGAGCCATAATTTGAGTGAACAGCCAATCAACATCAGGCTTCGCTGCTTTTCCTAATCCCATTGTATTTTTAGTTGCTATTCAGTTTTTAATACTCAAGGGCAGAGTAGGTGGATTGACTCAGCGTCAATAGACTGTGACAGGGTTTCCAAATGTTGTAAAGATACCACGCAAAACAGCTGCAAGGAAAAGTTCAGGTGTTTTTTCCTCTATGATTTTGGGTAACTTGAGTAGACCAAGAGCCACGTGAAGTGATAGTTAATATTTCACCTAATTAAAAAATTTGTACACATAACATTTTAATGTATTTTTATGAAAACTCCTGTGAAGTAAAAATTAAACTCTTCTATATTCTTATTGATTAATTATCAAAATGCAGAGGAGATTTTTTTTAGAGGGATGTTGAAAGAGTGAAGTTATTAATGAGTGTGGCAAGTGAGTAAAATATACAATGTGCCTAGACAACGTATGTTTTAATTTGCCTCCAAACAGTTGGGTTTTCAGAGGATTGAACATCCAAGCTAAAAATCCAAAGTGCTTCAAGATGCAGTCCCTGTTCTGAGAACTAGTGTTGGTAAAAGATAGGTGATAGATAGATAATAGAATTGATAGATAATAGATCTAAGAAATCAATATAATGTTGTAATCAATTAAAACCCACTCTACTTTATTAAAAACTAAATCATTTTGGAGTGAAAATGTTATTAGGTTGTGATTTTAGACTAGAAACAGTGCTAAGAGGGCAATTATCCAAAAGACCAAAATAATAAAAAAAAGATCAGTTTGGGGATAACATTTTTCCCCACAACACTGTGATTTATTGGTCACAAAAGCAGTACTGCTTCAAATACTGTGATTTTCCAATTGTTAGGAATCAAAAGTGATTGCTGAGCTGTTTGTGGAGTGAGTCCCTCAAGAATAGCTCTGAAGTTATTTTTGTAAGTTCAGCATGCACAAACACAAAAAACTAAATGTCACAGAAGATGCTGATCCTCCTAAAGCCAAAGAGACATTAGTACAGATGAGAGAACTGACTTTTTGTTTGAACCACTGGGAATATCAGAAAGTAGAACTCCGTTCCTAATGTAGCGTGTTGCCATCAACTTTTCAACACATTTTAAATATTGACTGATCTGACTTCTTTCTGTTTAATAAAGCAAAGCAAAATCTGCATGTGCTGGGTTAAGATTCCTTCTCACTGAAATTAAAAAAAAGAATTAGCATTATAGCATGGAATTTTACAATAGAAGATAGTATGCCTAAAATTAAGCAGTTATAGAAAAAGCAGTTGCGTCTCTTTCCTTCTTCCCTGTTTCTTTTATTTTTAAATTGCAGAAATACTTGTTTTTGAACAAGAAAAGTATTACTGAAAGCAAGAAGACATGGGTCTTTATTTTCAGCTGAAAGGTGAAAGCAAAATATTTTAACATGGTAACAGCCCCTGATAATTGTGTTTCTGACACATATTTTTTTTTTGAGTAATCCGATAACAGTACGGGAAAAATAATGATAATATGTCTTTTTTTTCTTTCAAAAAATTTCCAAAGATGCCTTAGACTTAAGACAGAAAATAATTGCACAGGAGTTTGACAGAAATGTGCAATGGAGGGTCCATGCAGCACAGTTAATAGATAGTTGAGTTTGGGGGCAAGAAAGTACAGTGACACAAGTTGTTAGATGCGGTGCATCTTCTTGTTGGCGTATTTGGAAAATAGGAGTAAAATTGTATTTTGTTATTGGCTCTCTTGGATTGTTATTAGTTGATTATTTTGAAGCCAATCCATATACATCTTCATTACGTCCTGTGCATGTTTGAATTTTTTTTTTCCAAAATAAGTCTGAAATATGGATTTAGAATGAAGAAAACCTTCCATATTTAGAGAATGGATTGTCAGAGTCAAGATCACTTTGTGAAGGTTGAGAGGGCAACATTTGCTTAAAGGAAATGCCGGGTGATTGTTAAGCTGGGGAAAATATTAAGCTTGTTTCAATAGGTCTGTGTTACTTCTGCATTACTCCTCCAGAGAGATGGTTATGAGCCAGAAGCCTAAAGAATGTGTATACTGTCTTACTATTGCACATGTAGCTAGAAGGCTGAAGGGAAAATGAGAACCCTGGAAAAATCTGTGCTGATGACTAAACATTAGACTGGAGTTGCAGCTCTCCTTAATTCAAATCCCTGAGGCCTGTAGAGATTGTCAGTTCTATGATTTCTCATTTGAATCCTTTGTTAAATAATTTTATAATAGTTTTGTTTGATTACATGATGAAGAAAAAAGTGAATTAAAATTGGTCAGGCCCACCCTTAATTTCAAACAATAGTTCATGTCCCATGTCAAAAGGTTTGATTAGATACCAAATACCAAATTCTGTCGACGCACTTAAGTGACTCCTGAAATTGTTGATGCTTTTATGCTGCAATTAATTTTGTTAAGATGAAATGGAGGCAGTCCTTATTTCCCTATTTCTTTTAATCTTTCAATCTTGTATACACAAAAGGTTTAATAAGTAAAGTCTGTCTTTCATCACCAGTATATATATTTTTAGTTACCGTGAAATTCCTAAAATCCTTATTGGTGCGCAGAAAGTTTTAGTTTTGAGATACCTTGGAAAATTGGAGTAATTTAATATTGGAGTAATTAAAATGTTTGTCTCTGTCTGAGACTGCATCTGTTTATTCAACTTTTATAGTCACAGTTTCCCCTACAATAATAAGGAATGTGTTCAGCACTTCTGAGATTAAACCCTGAATTTTTGAAATATTCTAGCCAGGTGTATATAGAGTATCTGATTTCTTAGACTGAATGTTCCTACTGAGGTGAAATGGGAGCCTTCTTAAAAATTGTTTGCATAAAATACACCCTTATGTTTTAAGTATTTATTTTCTATATTTAACGGCTTCAGATAAAGTTGTTATAAAATGTGAGGAACGATGTCATTCAAAGGTGAACAAATAACAGTGAATCAAGAGGAACGTTGTTTGTTTTTTTCAGAGTAGCTCCCATTTTTGTAGTCCTATGACTAAAAATTAGAAGTTTCTTACAGATAATGTTTCACAGGGCTACCGCTGCTGGTTCCTAACTTGAATTAAGTAATTTCATTCCAGGTTGGGAAATAAGAAAAATTAATAAGTTGTTTTATTCAGACTGAAGAGCAGGTACACACACTGGGAAATGCACTGCAACATCTCAGCTTACTGCTTTGAACATCGATGAGAAAGGCAGCCCTGTGTCATTACGGTGCAGGATAGTTTTTCCAGTCAGTGAAACCCAGCTTAAGAAGGATTTTTCGGAAAGGTTCCTCACCACTTACAGAAGTTATTACAGTAAATTGGATAGGCACTATGCCTGATTAAACATATTCCCATGTATGTATTTACTTTGAAACCTAAAGCTGTTCCAAAGTTCACTTTGCTTGATTAAGACCTGTGGAGATCTCATAAAGTCAATAGAGTCAAACTGCATCAGTCCTCAGGTTTGATGGATTTGAAGGTCCTCAGAGACCTTCAGCTAATGTTCTGGTGTCACAAGGTGTTCTTTTGTTAGCTAATTGTGAATGATATAGTGCAGCATTTCCCAAGCCCTCTGCAGTTTGTGAGGACACCGCTTCTCGCCTCCTGATCTGAGCTGCTGGAACGTTGCTGGGCCGAGTGAAAGGCTGCTGCGTGCTGCTTGGCTTCATGGCTCTGAACAAATTATTGTTGTGCCAAGTAAAGCCTAAGTGATGCATGTTTGTAATGTTCTGGAACCCTTACAATGGGGAATAGTTCAGCTGTGTGTAAGAAATGAAAAAATACACGAGACCCAACTGAAATTACTGGAAATAGGCAGAGAACAGAGACATAACTTACAATTTTATTTGTACTCTGACAGTAAATATTAGTAGCCTTCAGAACAAGCTCACATCCTGCTAATTTGCTCCTCAAGTTTTCTGCAATAATTAATAACAGGAATAGAAAACAGAAAAGTAGAATTTCCTTGACATTTATTCATTGTATGCTGAGATACTACTCGTGAGCTGTTAGGACACACAATGGTACAGCATTTTCAGTGTTGCAAAGAAAGAGCAAATTGCACAAAACTGTAGCAAATTGTCCTTTAGATGTTCCATGTACAGATCTAAGATTTTATTTTATTTATTTATTGACTTGTCATGTTATTGGAAATTCTAACTGATTCTTGTTTTTAATAATGACGTCTTCTTTTTCTTGATTTTTTTTTTGTTTTTGTTTTTTATCTGAAGCAAATATCACAACAATATATAGTTTTGCACCTTCTCACCTAATGTGAACCAGTGACTAAAGTAGATTTGTCCGATGTATTGATCACACACTTCTCTTGCAGCTGATGTGGACTGATTCCTAGATTTCTTGGCTGCATCGCCAGATCACTTAGTTATTGTGTTTCTCTTCCCTGGAGAAATGGTCCTAGCAAACAAGCCCATTATAACTAACTGCATCCTGCCTATCCCAGCATGCTTTAACAACTGTGTCAAATATAGATGCAGGGCAACGAAGTTAAAAGCCTGGCTGGTGCTTCTGATGGCTTCAAGAGAGAAATGGAAAATAAATGCTTTTTACAAAATGCTGTTTGTAAGCAGAAAGGCTCAAGCATTTATTCAGAGTTAAGGTCACTTCCAGTGAAGATAGGGAAGGAGGAGAGCGATCAGCTGCCTGATAGTGAATATTCTTAGTATAAAGCAGGCATTGCTTAAAGAGTCCCTCCACTTTAACATTTATCCCGAATAGGATTAAATGCTCTAGGCTTTTTTGGAGGTGAAATGGTGAAGATGACTCCCCTAGCAGATGGATCAAAATCAGTTTTTCAGATGTATTTAAATATCGTGGCAGGCAGCTATGTGCGAAGGGTTATGAGGGCTCTTTCTTCACCATGCAGTCAGGTAAAGAAATAACAGAGAAAATGTTGTCACGAAAACATTTTTATTTCTTTAGTTTTTATTAGTTACTTGTGTAGCTGGTACATATAAAAATTGGGAAATCAAATGATATTATTCATGAGGCTTGTATAAGGGATGCAGAATGGATGTCTAGGACTTTAGAATTAGATATGTTTATAAAATATATTTCATGTAGTGAAACATTCATCTTCTATCCTGACCCGCTAAGGCAACTCAGCATGCACAAACACTCACATAACTCAGAGTGTTTTGTTCATGTATTTAAATTTGTTTTACATACGTTGTCTATATGGCAGAATATTGCTTCTGTGCTCTGCACACTTATTTCCATCTTTTACATTTGTACATATTTGAACCCTGTAAATTCCATCTCTAATAAGAATGTGAGATGCGTTTGTTTTAATATTCAAATATCCCTTCATTTTTGTCGCTTCTTAATTATACTATGAGAAGCATAGAGTGTATGTTCTCAAAGCTTTTTCCATTCTAAACTTTCTCAGAATACTTCTTGAAAAATTCTCCTTTTTTCAGCACTTGATTTTCCTTTGGGACAGCTGAAATGTTTGGACTCTGTAGTCTGAAACCATGCAGTATGCTGTTACTTATTGGAATCCAGGCAAGGAATACTTCAGCAAGGTCAGCTAGAAAATATAATACGTTTGTGTATATAGTTCTTGTCATCCTGTAGGGATTCCAAAGTTTTACACCAAATTAAGGGATAGATGCTTGTAGAGCATACCAATCTGCTATGCAGTAACAGAGGAAAATGTGTACTTATCCTAAGGCTTAAATTTATTCTTCTGACAGAGATAACCCGCACACTTATACAGGAACTGCATTTGCATACCTTAAAGTTAATCACTAAATCATAAATTCTATACAGGCATCACTATCTGATGAACAGCAAGTAATTATATTATAATAATGCCTGAGAAAACGGGTATATGCTGCCCTAAGAATTACGAATAATAAAGCTCCAAAATTGAAAGTTCACAGGTAATTCAGGTTGAAAGGGATATCACGAGGTCATCTAGTCCAACCTCTTCCTCAGATGGGGTAGTAGGATTAGTTTTGATGTCAGACATTACTCAGACCCATAGCTTATAAGGCAGATATTCCACAACCTCCTTTACTGTCGATTAGACAGGCACCGAAGCACCTTCAGAAGCATACTGAGCAACACAGGTAGCATGCAATATTTGTCTTTTCTCACTGCAGTGCCTTTCTTGTGTGTGCACATGCGTGTGCACGTGTACCATTCCCTCACATGTCCAAATTGAAGTAGGATTAGAAATACCCATGTAAACTACTGTTAAGCAGTACAGACACGAGGGAAGCAGTTCTGTTTGGTCACTGAATGCTGGCTTGCCTTACTAGTGCACTTTGGTTCATTTCTAATCCTCCACTGTGTAGTTGTAAAGCTATTTGTATATTAAAGGTGTTATGGTGAAAGAAATTCAATTTGTATTTGGAGCAGAAAGTGGATATGCAATTTTTTTATATGTAAGTTCTTATTTATAGAGTGAAGGAATTTATTTCATAATTTTGAGTTGGCAGCTTAAGATCTCTACCTCCTACACAGATAAGATTAGCTTTTGTCAGCTTAGCACAGCTCTCAACCCCAGTTTCCATCCCTGTACCTTAGGCATTTTAAATACCCTGAGCCTACCAGATAAGAAGTAAGGCCTTGAACATAATTTTAAAGTTCTTTAAGAAGCCATTGGTGAGAGAATTAAAATAATATTTGATGTGGCTGTTCTTCTTAAGAAGAAATGCTTCAGTATTCGAGTAGCTGAATTTGGTGTAAGCCCGTATATATTGTGTTGCTGTAGTCAAGGCAAATGCAAGGGAGGTCAAATTATCATCTTGATATGAAATGGAGTGTTACAGCCCCTCAGGAGTGATTGATAGCACAGCTCCTATATGCCCTGTGTGCAGAATTTCTGAGGAGTATCAAAGCATTCTGAAGTTAAAGACTGAACTGAGAACTGTGTCTTCCCTGAAAATACAAAATTGCATTAGGTCTGGAATACTGGCTTAGTTTTCGTAGAACTTTGTAAAGGCATTTGGAAATGGAAAATTCAATACCACTGGTATGCTGCTGGAATGGTTACGTTCATGGTTTTCTTTTGTTGAATGGTCAGACTAATGCCAGGCTGATGAAAGGGAATCTCAGTTTCTCAGTGATCCATTGCCTTCCAGACAGAAGCACTGGTTCTCCATGGCCCTTTCAGGGTGCAGGAAGGGCTGTAAAACCACCAGCAGCAGGTTATAATCTGCTACTACCACTGCCTGTTGTTTTCATCATGCTTGGCACTAATGCAGAAATCAGAGAAAGCACATCTTTGTCTGAAGAATTACCAATAAGTTCATTTTAAACATTACCTTAAGGGCCTAGGCACAGCAAACTGCTATGAATAGTGAGGCTGTACATCAGCTGACTGAAATCAAGTAATTCTGTTGAATTTTCAGAGTTTGGCCAATACGGAACAATTATGTCCTGGCTCTCAGCTTGTACAATTGAGAAGGATGAAGGCTCAATCCAGTCAGTTAAGGACTCAGTCCAAGGAAGTCTGGCCACGTAAGATTTAATGGGTAGCTTTGTTACATTGCAGTCTGACCTCTCAATATCTGCTGTATTCCTAGAACAGGCCTTGTCTGTAGGAGCAGCTTTCTTGTTCCTCCCAGCTTACCTTTATGTGGTTTCATTGCTCCCACTGTTTCTCTCTGTGCATTTCTTCAGAAGGCACTAGGTTTAAAAGCTGGCCTAGTTTTCTCGTTGTACTAGGCCATCATTGTTTGCACAATACTAGAAATAATTTCATCGTTACCAAAATTATTTAGAGACCTAGATTCAGATGTAAATATGTGAGCACAGCAGAGGACAAGGTTTTGTGCTTAATTACAAACATCCTGCGGTTTTACGTCTACATCAGGCCTAAGGAATTACTTTAATGTAGTTGCTTTTCATGTATCTCACCAGATATCGTCTGAGTTAACCTAGTTGGGCATTAAATTCCCTCCCTCTGCATTGAGGCCTTTCTGCAACAAATAACATTGCTTAAAGTAGGTTTTGAGCAGTAAAGCTAGTGGTCGTGAGTCTCCTTTAAAATTTCAAGCAGAAGGAGTGCTGGATGGCATTTCTGTTGTTAGAAAAGCTAGCCAGTGACAGTGTAGCCTCCTCTGCTGACCCATCAAGGCGTTCTGAGAGAAAAATTGGATCTGCATCACTGGAGGGTTTTTGGTCAAATGAGAGAGCTGGGAGTGCGGAGCCTTGGCAGCAACAAGCAGTCCTGCCCTTTCCAAGGCTGATCTTACACCTTTTATGTCAACAGTGTCTTAGATTTTAAATGTTTGAAACAAAGGTCTACCTTAGTAGCTTCTGTCTGTACACAGACAGTATACATTAGTATACTGGGATTTTCTAAGTTCCTATCTGAGCAGTTAAAGTGTAGGGCTTACCTCTAGTTTTCTTCAGGCTGCATTCCCAACTTCATTAAATGGGGTTCCTGTGTGGATAAGCACGGCACTGTGCCATCTCCACTGGCATGTCAGGAGTTCAGAACGGAGTAACAGCTCCTGTGGTGTTGTCTGGGCTTTTTCTGAACTCTGCATGAAGGAGTGCAAAGCCAGAAAAGCCTGTAAAGCCCCATGCCTTGCTTTTCTTCAAGGTTCAAATATTACAGATACTTCAGTAAGTTGAGTGTGATTCTCAGTTCGTACTTCTTTTTATCTATTAAAAATAGTAACATATAGATTTGTGCTGTTTCCTGTCTGAAGCAAGGGGAAAAAAAAAGATGATGTTGAATTTTATGTCAGTTAGCCAAATGAAACCGAGTGTTTGCAACCTAATGCCTGGCGTCTGGTGGTGCAGTATCGAACATCCTTCTGCTAGGTACAATTATCACTGAAGGATCACATTGCATGTTTTTTCTGTTGGCTTATTCCTGTGACATGGAGAGGATAGTACGGGTAGAAACATTAGCAAAATAACACAACTCTGTGTGTCAGTGTAGATGAGGTGTTCAAAGCCTGGTGTATATATATAAAAGTATGCCGACACTTTACCAAAACATTTACTCATAAAAGTTCAAATACATGACCTGTACAAATACATGGTTGCCATGTAATAAAAAATCTAAAATACTAAAAAAATTAAGATATATAAAAGCTGTGCAAATACATGGCTGCCACGTATTTCAAATAAAAAGCAAATAAAAAGCAAATTGCACTGTGTGTAATGTAAGGAAGTTGAGTAGCAATTACTTGTGAATCCTGACTTTTACGAATGAATGACTCAAATTCCCTCCATAGCACTGTGATTAATGTAGGGATTTTAGTTATTACACTTTAATTAGGTTATCTGTTCTTTTAAATATGAGGTCAATCTTTTGCTTGTTGCTCTTCAATTGACTGAATTTACACATCCTGTCAGTTATGTCACTTTATCATTACACTGCCAATAAGCTATTTATACAGATGTTATTTCAGAGATAAACCTAACTTGAGAAAGCTTTTTTCTCTAGAAACAATATTACGTTTTACAAAGGATGATACCAGCCCTTGTACCCCATATCAGAAACATTAATACAATAAAAGATTATGGTTTTGGTACTGGGTTTATGAATGCAATTTCATCCATAGATATTCTAAATGGATTTTGTTACGGTAAGATTAATTTGAAAGACCTATCTATCTTAAGTACAAGTTTTACTGCATATTTATGTATCTTTTTATTGGATATATGAAGATGAATTGAATATGAGTCTTGTTTGAAAAGTGTGCACTGTATAATTTGAATATGCTGCTAGGGACATATTTTAGCTCTCGCTCAAAATCTCAGCAAATGATCTGCTCAGGCTATCGACAGAACTGTGTAGCTATTCTGTAGCTTTCGGGCTGCAGCAGTGTCTTTCCATATTTCCATGCATTTTGTGTAACTGCCTGGCTTATGCTGGTATACATTCAATACTGTCTTTGTGTGACCATTGATAAAATGGTCAGAGCTGGTTTCTGTGCAGAAAGCAATGCCCCATCCGTGCTGCGGTTGGTGTTACCCAGGCTTGCAGGCAGCACCCCACAGCCCTGCCTTCAGTCAGGTGCTGGGGGAGCTGTGGGGGCAGGATCCCCTGGAAACCCCACACTTGCAGGACCCGACCTGGCTCCCTGGCTGCAGCAGGGTGCTTGGCCACTTTGTGTCACAGAAGCTTCTCAGTCTTGGGACTATTTGACTTGTCCTCAGGGCAGCCTCCATTCCTTCCTGGAAGTGTGTTTGATATATATATTAGTAGTCCAAATTCCTGGGCTCTGCACAAGATTCAGAGCAGGCCTGGCTTTTTTGGTTATTCATCTGTTTGGCTTCCTCAGGCCTCAGGACAGTGCAGCACAAACGCGTTGCCCTCTTTTCCCTGCCCAGCTGTTGTTTGAGGGTGGTTGCTCCAGCAGCTGATGGTTGTTGGAGAACTCCTTCACTGCGTACCAGGAGACCTCAAGAGTGTCTTCCCCCTGAAAGCAGTCTGGAGTCTGCTTGAGCCACTTACAGTGAAGTATGATCAAAGGAATGGACTGCTATTTCCCATCTCAAATTGTTGTGCCCTGTATTGCAACGTGAGCTTTCCTCTATCCTTATTTCTTCTTTCTGTTCAGAAGGACCCAAGTGACTTCTCTTGAGGTTTGCTTTTTAGTACCAGTGGTTCCCCTTACTGTGAGGCTTACTTTTCTTCTAAAGAAACACATCTTTTTCTCTCATTTTCCTGTTTTGTCTGGAAAATTAGATGTTCTCCAGGTTTCTACCTTTACAAGTGAAAGAAGTAACATAGATATACATTAAATTGATGCAATTTGAAAGGAAATTATGTTATCACATACACAGCCCGGGAACCTTACTTAGCATCGTAATTGTCTGCCTGCACTGCCAGTACTAGTATGGAGGAAATCAAGATTCAGAATTCTTGAAACTTACTTATTGACCTTCCATTTTTTTAAGCCCCTTCAATAAATAAAATTGTAGCTAGCCCATTCTTCTCTAGTTTCTGAGAAACTAGAGAAACTTCTCTAGTTTCCCCGTTCTGAGCTGTCCAAACTCACTCAAAGGAGCCTCACATCTCACTCAGCCAGTAGTATTGCGTTGGCATGAGTTTAGTTACATGTTTTGGGTTTGAGCTTATTTTTGTTCAAATATAATGATGTAGAAAATAACCTGTGTGTTCCTACCATAATGCTATGTGTCATTTTGATTTTTATGCCCTTTCTTTGCCTTGAACTAAGCCTCATAGGCTTTGGAATTTAAGGATTAAAAATAACAGTAGCAAAATGAAAGTGGTGAGGTTTTTTCTATATTGCCAGGTACCTCATTATATGTACCTCATTTATTATTTGCTAGATGGCCGTAGGTATAGCAGCAACTCACTGAAGGAATGAACAGAAAAATATGAAAACAGTGATAACAATAGAAACAACAGTGATAAAATACCAACTAAACAGGCCATTATCATTACTGCTTTTATGTAATTTCTCTATATTCTGTAGGTACCATGCTGGAGTACTTTCAGTTACTACAACTCTGCATAAACAGCTATAATGGGGAGGAGGAGGAGGATTTAAATGAAATTTAAGTGTTCTGCTTGAAACTGATGTTATGTGTCCTGTGTGACAGAAAGCCCTGTGCTGTACACCGCAGTCTTTACTGCAGGGCATCTTTGCCCATAGGACTGCCTGGTCCAGCATCCATGCAAGTCAGTGGAAAGACTCCATTGACTGCCAGAGGGCTTGGGATAAGGGTGTAGAAAATGGAGTTAGACAAAGATAAATGAGAGACATTATATTCCAGACTAATAGCTGTACTGTATGTGCCCTAAATGGGAAGAGGTACAGGGAGCCCATTCTGTCCACTTGTCATCAATTGAAGGAGGCAGCCTTGGCTGGTAGCTGTAGATCAGAAGGAATGAGAAGTAGCCTCTTGATTTACATTTAGTTTTCCATGTACAAACTGCGTAGAGGCTAAAGCATTGTCCATTTCTGTATGTGGTTATTAGGTGCATATGGAGAAGGGAACATTTTTGCCTTTTTCCTCTCTCTCCTGTTTCCCTTTTTCCTTTCCATGCTGCCCTTTCTTTTCCTTCTTTTTGAGTGACTGGCCCCACTGTGAGTTCTGATGATTATAAGCAGAATTAAGATTTACGTGGAAAACACAAATTAACTGGACAGCATGTCTTTGTACTTTGATTTACTTAAAATGTTTGTTTTGGAGCTTTAAATTAGTTTATGCAAAAGAAAACCTGTATGTGCCTGAGTAGCTGTGTACATGAGTAATTGTGTCCCTGGAGTCTGTCAATATCAGTGGAATGAAAAGGAACTCTGTAAAATTTATCCAAAAAGGAAATCTGTGTGGAATTTATCCAAAACTGGATTAGAATTTTTCATGTACTGCCTAGATACTGGAAATTAATTTGTTGAGTTCAAAAATGAATTAATCGCCTTACAATTTAGACCCAGAATAGTTTCAGTGTAGATAAAACCTATGAGTACTGTCTCATAAATATATTGAGCACTATCACACAAGCACTGTCCATATTGATTTTGTTTACTATTCATTATTCTCGGAACTTTCTTGTCAAATTCAGCTTTTCATAAATCTCATACAGTTTGAAAATATGAAATTACAGAAGTAGATTAAGCTCACATAGGCCTGCTGGAAGCAGTAGACTTAATTTTGCTCACAATGAACTCAGTAACAGCAATGTTTGTTATTTTCTAGGCTCACTGTGTTTTTCTCACTCCCCACTTGTTGATAGGAAAAACAATAACACTTTAATTTCTGTTGTTGTAGCATCTTCTAGGCCCCAACATGGACTGTGGTGACGAGGAGCTCTACAGACAGATAACAAAATCTAGTATTTTAAGTACATTTTGTCTTTTGGGTTGCAAGAGCTTTCAGACAGCAACTTTCTTTTCCTGTTGTGTCTAACCAGAGGTCCTGAGCCTTTTTGACTCTTTCTCCCTAGTGAATATTAAGAAATAAGATGAATGAAATAATTCTATAAAGGTAGTTGACCACAGAGTTTAAAGCTCAGAAAGCATAACCAAAATGCTTTTTTCATGCTGACATGTTCTTATTTCTCATACTGTTTTGTATAATAGGGGTGTCTTGTTCTTCTGCTGCTACTTTGTGTTCTTAGCATCCTCTTCCTCTTTGTAATAGGCACAGTCAGGAAACATGAATCAAATTCATTCCTATGACAAGAAACTCAACTAAACTAAACTCTTCTAAAGATACCATGCTTTTTTCCCCAAGTCCTCTCATGTAGTTATTTTTCCTGAGTGTTTCTTTGTGCTGTGTATCAATGAAGTTCCTCTCACTGTAGTGTACTGTCATCACATATGTGTTTGGATAGATAAGCTGAAGAAGGATAAGTGAAGGGTTTTAACGTACTGAGAAACAGCGTAAGTATGTAGGTGACAGGTGTCCCTGAGCACTGGCATGTATTTGCTGAATCTCTGCTTACCAAATCGTAGTTTCCAAGTTGTATTTGGCCTTTGTTCTGATCCACAAGAGTCAGCATCCCTAATGCTACTCAGCCATCATAGATGTGGTTATATTAACCAGCCAAGAAATCAGCTTTTTAAACTACGATCAAGACTGTAACAACATCTTGAACCAAAAAGAAGGAAAAAACATTGTGAAATCTATTAATAAGTTTGTTGTGCTACTCCAGCTTAGTTGGTTAGCTGGAAAAAAAAAAGGCTAAGAAAGGAGTAAATTCAGGCATTAAACACTAGTCCTGGTGTTCCAGAACTGTAACATTGTGGAGATTGTTCTGTTCAGTGAGGATGCTAAAAAGTGTTTCAGGATCTCATACTACAAAACACCAGTGTGCATCATTCCCTGTTAGAGTCAGAGATGCAGTGCCTTTCATTTCTCCCTGGCCTTTCCCTTTGTGTTCCAGCGTTCACCTGACATGAATGCTGGGCATTTTGTCTGTCTGTGGAGTGAAGAATGGATTTTAGTGTTTTGATTTTGAAATCTTCTCTTTCAGTGATACTCCCTCACAATGCTAGTTGCATATTCCTGACAGCACACTGAAAAAAGCACTGAGTTTTATCTTGCCATTTAAATTTGAAATGCACATGTTCCTGTGTGTGCCCTCACCGGCCCCACAGACCAGTGGGAGACTGAGAGGGGCAGCAGCGTGCGTCCCTCGGCCCCGGCTGCAGCCCGTGCAGGTCTGTGTAGGCACTACCAGAGCAGTGACACACTCCGGCTGCTGCTGCCCATACAGTGCCTGTTCTGTGAATAAATAGGTTGTCAATCCAGCACTTTAAACAAGCACCTTCTTTTTTAAGCTTGCTTTTTGACATTTTCCATTAAGCATACTGTAATAGAAAAGATGAGTAGAATTTTTCTACACCCTAGGAATAGCAACCTGCCTTCTTAGCATGGAGGACCCCTCTCCGTGCTGTGACTGAGCGCTCTGTACCGCAGTGAGTTCCTTCCCAAGGTTAGATTCTGATTGCTTCCCTCTGTGCCTGCCATGCTCTCTCTCTGCCTTTCCCTGTGAGTAACTTCGTAAGGAGGTGGCACACTGCTCAGGGTGTGCCAGGGCTGCAGAAGGAGAGCAAGCTGTAACAGAGCACTCGGGTTGGTGTTCGCTTAGTGCAGCGTGCTCCCAGCAGAGGCCGTGGGCCCGGCAGTGAGCACTGGGCCTGCAGAGCCCCTCGGTCAGGTGCTGCTCTCCTGTCCACTGCCAGAACCCACTGGCAGTGCTGGGTGTGCAGGGATGTCCATCTGCACATCTGCACTAGCCTTCATGCACATGGGCCTGTAGGAACTGCTGAATGTAGACATTCAGACTGCAAATGAAAGTGCACTACTTAAATATTAACTTTTTTTAAAAAGAAAATTTACTATTTATTTATTGGATCATAATGGAACTCTTGCCTATTTAGTTAACAGGCCATTAGAATAAATTTTGGTCTAACAGATCATCATACTTGTGTAAATATTTGCTTGAACAAAGACATGCATATACAAACATTCACCGTGCATGTACATAAACGCACATAAGCATGCAAAATACTTCCATTGTTCTCCCTTTCTTAAAGCTGTTTTGAAAGTCAATGCATCCATTAGTTTAATATTTTTTTAAGGAAGAAATTATTGTCAAAATACTTAGATGATATTATTGTCTGCTACTGCTTTTCTTTTTTAATTCCTTCTGATATTTAGGTTACTGAAACACAAAGTCTGTCTTTGGTAGCCAGTTAAATAAACTACAGAGGTAGCATAGTGTTTCCTAGCAACATCATGTCTGTAGCAGTGATGCCTGCTTTCCTCTTTAAGCTAAAAGCAAAGTCATGTCCATTAATCCCCAGCTGCACATAAACTTTTCAGAGATTTCTCTAGCTCCCTACTGTTCATGTTTTCATCTTGCTCATATGATGCAAAGTAAACTGCTTCTGTGATTTAATTCTCTTCAGTGCTCCAGTTTAAAGCCAACCTTCTGTGTATATTCACTATTACTGTTTGTTTTTCATTTAAAATGAATAATTTGTTCTACAGTATGATGCCTCCCCTCAGACATTTATCATTTTGGTCATTCAAACAACTTGACAAGCCAAAGAGATAAAATAAATGCCTTGAAAGTATATTATCTGGGTTGCAAAATAAGTGCATTTTCATAGCTAGGATACGTAATGCTGAAATAACCTTTCTTTTAAGTGAAAGGGGCACTGTATTTTTTAATACAGGATAACAGCACTGAAATAAACTTCTAGGTCTAGTTTCTGACTGCTGACAGCTTTCTCTGTGGATTCAAATGGTCTCGGCCCTGTTTGCAGAGATCTGGTGTCTTACTGGGAGGTTCGGTGCAGCTCAAGCTGCTGTGCCAGTGCTTCCAGGGGTACAGATTCGGGCAGCTGGTAGGACAATGTGCAGAAACTCTGGTTGCTGTTGTCGATAGAGAACCTTTCCTACAGGACAGCTGAGGTTTCAGTCCAGCACCTTCCACAAGCCCAGTGATCATTAAAATAATACATAAAAAAATAAATGCTTTCAGAGTGATACATAAAAGTAATATGGCCATGGACTAGTTAGTCCTAATAAAATTTAATTTGTCACTATGGATTTCACAGGAACCCAACAAGGTGAAGTGGGAGTGGCTGCTTACCTATGGTGGTGCCAGTGGTGAGCAGCAGGGACACAAGGCAGCTCGCTTTCCCTCAAGAGAACCTCCTGCAGCACTGTGTAAACCTGTATGGGGTCAGAGAACTCTCTAACATCACCTGGTTACAGCAAGAGCGGCCAGGAGGAGCAGAAAGAGACCCAAACTCAGAGCTCCGGCTTTCTGAACAGGATTATAGAAATGCACTTGCAGGAGTTTCTGTAAGCCATTACAGTCTAAATTAGTGATTTCTGGAAGGCTGCTCAATCTCTCAGCACTAGCTGTGTACGTTTGACAGTTGTTCTTGTTCCTGGTTGCCTGCAGAGGCCAAGGGGCACAAAGGTGACTTGCTGTCACCTCGGTCTTTCTCCAGTGCTGCACATCTGAAGCGGTGCTGCTCAGACAAAGAAAACGTATTTATTTGCTTTCAGGATATTTCCCAGTGCTGCCTTCCTCACTCATGCCTGATGAAAAGAGCGAGGGCTGCCCGTTAGCTCCTCAGGCTCTTAAAATGCCTGGGGAAGGGAATGGAGCATTTAATAGTCACAGCTTGGGGTCACAGTGGCAAATGCAAAGGACTAATCCAGCCGGCTGGTGGGAGCTGACAGGGCTGTAGCAGGTCCCTTCAGTGACCCATCACTGGTAGTGGAGGAGAAAATGAGAGAGCTTGAAGCTTTGTAAGCTGTTTTGAGGTGAAATTTACTGCCCAAGACAAATAGCAATGAGATACATGTTATGTGGTGGTCGTAAAGATATCTGGCAGGGTGAGACTGTATCTCCAAAGTAGACGAGAGCCTGAATGATTGGGTTCCAGCATCTAGTGTCAGTGTGGCAACACAGCCTTCTCTTCCTGCTCAGGTTGATTAGAAGGTGATAGGAGAGGTCCATTGCAGGTCTCTCAAATCTTTCGCATCTGTAGAGTCATGTGTATTGGATGTGATGTATTTGGAGGGTTATCAAGATCTCATGTACCTTACAGGCTGGCATTTGGTTTTGTTGCCCTTTATTCAAAAGGAACACTCAGTAAGATACAGTGGCACCTCCTGAGAGTCATTTAGATGCAGGAAAAATAAAAAGCAGTCAAGTTGTTCTCTTGCCTATGAACATTGTTAGAGCATACAAGCACTTTGACAAGTCAATGTTTTTGTTCTCCATTCAATTTTTGATAGACAGTAGGGCACATCATATCTATAACCAATTTAAGACCTATATCTTTTGTGAGATATCTCTTCCAGCATGTCTTGCAGAAAGTATGACAGGTTACATCATGTAGTTAAGTGAACTTGATGTTAAATAAGTAGGTTTTTTAAAGTGATTGTTAGGAAAATATTTTCAAAACTATTTGCTTAAACTTTGTGTAGAGAAAGCTCTGGAGAATTATGCAATACACAATATAAATGACACCCTGCACACTGACGTGCTTGTTAGGAAGACATTCTCCCTCATACATGTACACAAACACATACAGTGGGAAAAAGTGTTATCTTGCCAGCAGGCTGCTGTTTCTATCTTCTGCCTTTAACTCAAGATCTGAACATTTATAGTGTTACAGCATGGCTGTTGGTAGGGCTCATCTTCTCTTCACGCTTGAGCTACATCCCCATTTCTCTAGGGCATGCCCTTTCCTTAACGTTCCTTCTCCACACTGTGGTCATGGCTCTGGAGCTGGGCGGGCGTTTGTCCCGCCAGCAAGACTTTCTGTTTGCACAGTAATATTGTCAGCAGCGTGAGTGTTAGTGTGAATAAGTCTGTCTTGCACTTACCTTCCTCGTTTCTTCCCCCAGATGGCTGCCCCGACTTGTGCAATGGCAATGGGAGATGCACGCTCGGCCAGAACAGCTGGCAGTGTATCTGCCAGACGGGCTGGAGAGGGCCTGGATGCAACGTTGCCATGGAAACCTCCTGTGCCGATAACAAGGATAACGAGGGAGGTGAGCAGAAGTCTTCCAATTCCCCATCCCTAAAGAGCAGAGGGTTATCCGTGCTTTCTTCATGAGTCATTTTACTTCAGAAAGAGTTTGGCTGTCATTATCATCAAGTGGTGTTGTTTCCTTCCTTTTGAAACAAATGAGGCTGAGAGAGGCCTTGCGGAAAGACGCGGGGACCCGCAGCGCCCATGGCTGAAGCGAGCAGGCCGCACTGTGCCTGTCAGAGTCCCGCTGGGGCCCGTGGCCTTTCATGGGTGCTGAGTACAGCCCAGTGGGCTGGAACGTTTTCCTGTGGGCTCTTGGCACACATAAATTGCAGAACAGCTTACTGTGCCTGTGTGCGCAAGCATAGCAGCTGATTTAGCAGTATATTCAGCAACATTTTTTCAGCTCTGTGCTGGAGGCCGGGGTCATGCTCTCATGTGCACAACCTGTGTAAGTCATTGTAGCTCACTGTCACATTTCACAATTCATACACCAGACTTGAAGGAGCTGAGTTGTGCTGAGTAGTCGTATATGGTAAGGTTCTGGGAGCCCCATTCAATTTTCGCTCTCCTGTGTCAGGCACACCTCTATTAAATACAGAATTTGTTCTGTGTTTACCCACAAAGATGACTTTAGTTTATCTCTTTTTGTAGAGCCTTCCACTTTGTATTAGTTTATACTGACCTGAAAGCAGTTTTGAAATGTCGTGTCATCTAAATAAGATTGCTGGGTAAACTATCCCCTTCACCTGAAGCAGCTTATTACATCTCTCATTACAATGTCTTTAGTAAGTCACCTAGATTCTTTTCTACTTGCTTCTGCTCATCATTAAAAATCAAACATCAGACACAGCTTTTTTCCTTGAGATTCCTTCACTTTTCTTTGGCCAATAATTAAAGAGTGCATCTGTTGTTTGCTGATTAATACATGTTTTACTCGTGGTATTTCTTAAAACTGCAGAGAAACATTTGGCTTATTTGAATGATTGCTTCGAGAGTAAAGTTGTCGTTGAGTGCTTTAATTTATTTTATATAAAATCGTACTGTGTAGAAATGGTTCATAAGCCCCAAACTGAGGTTACATTATTTTAACCACATCTGAATACCATCTGCTTAGGTCTGATTTATAGATTCCCTGTCAGTTTCTTGGTTTCTGGTGATCACTGCTAACAGAAATATTGTGATAAAGCTAGAGCTGATTCAGTTTCAGAAAACTGGAATTTGTTTTGTAGGTGTTACTGAATCTGTTACTGCTCTTTAGATCAGAATCAAACTGCCAACTTCTGTTATTTGGAGTCTTTCTTTACTTTGGTCATTTAACCAAACAACAAAACACACTAAGCACGTTAGCATGCAGTGTAAGAAACTGAAAGGGTAATTGCTTACATTTTCAGTTTTCCTAGCTTTGAAGATTATAAAGGAAAATGGTGCATCATCATATTTTTCCCAAAACAGGAAGTAAGTTTGGAATACATTATTAGAAATACTGGGATAAGGTGTCTAAAAGAGAACAAAAATATATCCATATAGGAAACATCTTGTTTACTTACTCCAAGACAATATTCTACACCTGTAAAACAGAAATGCACGCAGGAAAAAAATTATTTGACTAGTGAGGTCATTCAGCTGTTCTTCCCGATTTAAAATTGCACAACGGTAAAACTTAGCTTACGAAAGAGAAATCAAAGAATATATAGAATACATACACCATACAACAGATCTATAACATTAATCAGCACTACCATGCAAGATGCATGGTTTCTAGTTCACCATAGTCATATCTGAAAGAGAACTGTGTGGTGTAGCTAACGCTGGAAAGCTGAAGGGGAGAACTCATAAGAAGTTCTCAACACTTGCAGGTTGAAGTCAGAGGCTGGAGAGACTGCTGCTCATTGCTTCTTGTGGGAGTGTAGATAGTTTGAAAATTTGCTCCTGTATCAAGATCCAAGCAGCCTGAAAAGTCCACTTGGCCCACACATTTTGGGGATTTTATGATAAAGCCAGAAGTGAAACCCTTATCTCCTGATAACATCAGTGCTTTAATCCAAAGATCATTATTTGTCTCTAATGGTATCATCCTTGTTACGTTTCTGTAGACTTTTTCTGTAAGGGAGCTTAGGATCTGTTCAACACCTGTTCAGTTAGCTGTTTCTGCACACACCTGCAAGGTATATGCTAAAAATAAATAAAAAAAATAAAGCCCTTTGATTCAATCACTCTGTGCATTGTATACACAACACAGGTGGTACAAACAGTGAGCTGCTCTGCAGCTGTGTTGCACTACGATACTCATCTGTCTCCCCAATGCTTTTGTGATTTTTGCTGTTTCAGTTTGATTATATCTGGGGATTCAGATTTCTTTCAGATGGCCTGGAGTCCTCTCCAATATTCTCTGTAAAGACAGAGTCATTGTCCCTTCCATCAGTGTGTTAAATTATCAGTCAGTGCTACAGCAAAGCTCAAGACTGAAAATAACTTTAATCCCTTAATAGTTGGAGTGTGGTTCTGCCTTTGCATTAAGCTGCACTATGCTTCGTGTGCCTGGTTCCCTGCACACCTGGCCAGGAACACACCTGGTGACCTGTAGGTTTATTAGTGCTAACTCAGGGGAGAGCACAGGGGTGTGCAGGAATGGAGAGGAAGGAAGGAATGTTTGCATGCTGCGTGCTTTAACATGCACCTTTATGTAATTGTGTCTGTGTCTGAAAAGAAATAAATGGAATTTCTTTTTTTCATTAGCTGAAGCTGAAAACAGTACTATAGGAATCAATTTTAAAGATTCAGCTAGTTACCAGAACTCCAACGTTCACATAAAATGCAAGATTGTTGAAAGTTCAAGAAGTCACCTCTCCTTCTACTCACTCTTTTCATTTGAAACTCAACACAGTTTATTTGCAGCCAAATGTGCTGCTTCGTTAGCATCGTTGCTCTGTTAGCATAAGCGAGTAGTTCTGGAGTAGTACTGAACACACAAAGTATTCTTTCAAATGAAGGCAGGGTAGCTAAAAGCCACAATGATTTCTCTAAATGAGGAGAGGTGAGCATCCTCCCTTCTCTATCCTTCTATTCATATTGCTAAAATGCTGTTGCTCAGAATGTCGCTGAAATACAATAATTTTCTGTCTACTATTCTTCCCTGTGTGTCTGCAGATTTAACGTATTTTGGTGCTTTTTCTCTGCTCAGCCACTCTTACTGTGATTGTATCTTACAATCAGATTCAAAGGCCTTGGGCCAAATCTTCATTTCATGGATGTCAAGATGAGTGTTGCACTGACTCCAAAGGGATTCAGATTTGTCCTGTTTTGTCTTATTATCTGCCACAATGTGCATTACATACCATAGTTCAAAAAGAAAAATGAAATACTATACTTAATATTTTTTTTCAATTTTAGATTAATGCCCCTTAGTTGGTTTATTCATAGAAGTGGCAGATGTGTCCCTGTTGCTGAGACTTACAAACCTTCGTTGTATATGAGATGTCAGTGCGTATTATTCACATAGATAAAACAGGATTCCAGAGGACAATGTCCAGAGCTTTCTCCTCTTAGAGCTGTTCAAGTAGAGTTGTGCATGGTCCAAGGCAGCACTGGAAAATTCACTTGTATTTGTTCTCACCAGCACATGTCAAGTCTAGGTAAGTGCTTAACTGTGTCTGGTCTTCATTATGAACATGTTTAGGGTCACTGTGGTGTACAGGCTACTTTGCTGGAAAAGATTCAAAGGGTCTTGTTTGTTTGTTTTTAAGGCAGAAGCCTAACCAAAAGGTGTAAGGGTTTGGGTTTTGTTAATTTTTTTTTTTTCTTTTTGGCATTGACTCACTTTTAAGATCTTTTTATATTGAAAAATGATTCCACTTTTTCAAAACATGTTTGAATTATGTAATTTACTCACTGTGGCCACTTCTAACTCTAATCCCTTTTCTAAATCAGTCCCTCAGTAGTCTAATAGTTATTAAGCATCTTTTGGAGGGATTAGAAATAGCTTTATTTGAAGACCTATAATTGTGATTACAATGCATAATCCCCCCCAGTAGACTTGTATAGCCCGTTTAATTCACTGTAGACTAATTTTAGGAAATTAAGGGATTAAAAATGGTATTTTGAGGAATGGGAGAAGGTGCATTACTTATTAAATACATATTTCTTTTAACTTATTGCATAAGGAAATCCCTGTAGGAGGATACTTATACCCATCTTTTTACAGTAACTATTTCATATTTATTTGGTGGTTCTTGAACTGCATAATGCTTTTAGCCTCTCAGAACAGTCTTCCTAAATTGCGTATGTTTAACCTTAGACCTTCGAGTGCCTCAAGGAAAATGGACAATGTTAAGCAAACTGAAAAAAAAAAATCACATTTCTTTTCTGAAGAATAATTTTACTAGATGTTGGATGCAGTTCATACAAGGAGCTCACGTTTGAGAGCCCTTTGTCCTGAGCTCAGTGAGGAATCTACAAGAGCTTTAAGAAAGAGCTCCACAGAAGCAGCCTTGTCAGGAGTCTCGTATCACCCACCTGAGTTGCTCTTTCTAGGTTTTTCTTTTCCTTCTAACACTTCTCTTACCTTTTCATCCTTTCAAAATTATTCTACTCATGTTTATAATTTTTATTGACAACTCATTTAAATAATGTAATCTCAGAGAAAGAAAAACAGAAAACTACCAAAATTTTTCTAAATTGGTTTCAGATTTGACCATGATGGAGAAAATAGGTACAGGAAGGTTTAAAAAAAAAAAAAAATCAGTAAAGAGCTTAAATACTTATGTTGCTTATGTCACTTCACAGTTCACACTTCTCCCCCGAGTATAATTTTGTAATTATCTGGACTACAGTTCAGTGGGGTAGGAAGGGAAGCAGCTATAACGCTGTAGAACACTGAGGTAAACAGAATGAGAAATGGTTTGATTCATTCATGGTGCAAAGTGGGATGTTCTTCTCTTTAAAATACATTTAACTTCTTTCCATTTGGCTTTGTAAAGAGAGTTGTGCGTATCTCAGAAGACAAATTTTGCCCTTCGGTTTGTTACTATATAGCTGTAACGACTCCAAGAAATACAGTTGGCGGTAATTCTGTTTGGCACAATGCATTAAAGATAATGAATGAGAGAAAGCCAACTATCTGCTACAGTATGAATTCTCTTCAGTTCAAGAGAAAAATACATTTCTAGTGAAGTTCACTGTCAGGACAGTGCACTTGACTGATTGAAAGGCTGTTTATTTGAGTTGTCTTAGAAAACTCATCTCTGAAATTAGACAGAAAGAAAATAGAAAGAGAAGTGTCTTTCTGCAATAAACATTTAGAAAAAAAATGCTTTTAGAGAATTACAAATCCTGTGACTTGATACTGCATCAGGCTCGTGACATTTAAGATAATACAAGTATTTCACAGCACAAAAGCAAATCATGTAATTTAGCTTGCCTCAACAAGCATTGCCTCAGCAGGGGTCTCTAATTCAGCACAGACAAAAGATTTTATGAAGTTCTCAATATAAATACCCAGAATACTCTTGGCGCAGAAAGTACCTTCCCAGAGCCTGTACAATAGTCAGCTTTAGAACATTAAATGTAATGAGTAGTTGAAATCTGTTGTGGATGGGGGCCAGAGTGAGTCATGGAGACTTGAGTATAAAATCTGTGTTGAAACTAGGCATTATATAAGTTTGACAAGAGCTAATGAGTGTGCTTGTATGTGATTTTGTTAAAACTTCGTGTCAGCCTCTAATCGTCTTTATGCACATTAGGCAGCTTATCCTCACGCTGTCCCCCACGGGATGTGTTGCTGCAGTCGCACGCTCTTATAACCCACAGAGAAGGGGAAGCAAGGAATTTAGCGACTACAAACTCCCTGGTTTAAAAAGCCACCAAATTAACATTCTTTAAAGGTTGTTTTCATGATGGAGCCCTCTCGGTCATCTCTGCTGGGGATGTGCAGAGGTGAAGCATCCGACCTGGCAGCGCCCACAGGTTCTGAAGGGCCCCAGGCACTCAGCACAGACCTGGAGCTGCGTGCAGGAGCTCTGGGGTCCTGAGCAGGCAAGGATAGCAGAGCAGCTGCTCTACCAATATCATATTCCAGGGTACTTGAAAACCTCATTAGGGATATTTTTTTGCATTCAGACCTTACAGAAACATGGGTTTATTCCACCTTACCACAATTTGGGATTTACAGTCTAGAAAGGCATCTTTGTTTCATGTCTAAGGTCTGAAAATACTCTGCTGTGCTCACAGTTTGCTATAACAGCAGTGTTATAATGGATATCCCAACAATTTCCAGGAAGCCCTTCCAGTTAGGCTAAGCCAACTGAGGAGCAGGGCTGGAACAGGATCAGATGTGTTTCCTTTCTTGTTAGCACCAGGACTTCTAAGGAATTGTTTTGAACAATGTATGCCAATATAACAGCAATTAGATCAAGCTGTAAAAGTGGAAATTGCAGTTAAGTGTTAGATAAAATTTCCTGGTAATAAGATGTACCAGGCTGTGGAATAGTCTGTCCGTGGAAACAGTTCTGCATGCATTTTTAGAGCTCAATTAAAATATTTCTATATTGGCAGAGAGAAGACCTATTCTTCTGATAATCTGATAGAGCATCTCTAATTCTTTCACCTTGGGTATATTAATACTACACATAATTAAAATCGGATCATGATAAATTAACTAATTTGCCCTTAGAGTGATCAAAGGCCCTTTCGCCCTCAGGGCTCGTATGAGCTGCCGCTCCCCCCCACTCCGTTTTAATCATCAGTCTGAAATGTTTATTGGAAAAAGAAGAATTTCCAGGAATTGTGTTCTGAAAGGCGCTGGCTCCTGAAGCTAATGAAGTGTAAGGATGCCCTCTGGTGAGCATGTGCTCAGGACTGTTGTTGGGAAACAGAATTGTCCCCTGCTGGGTGCAGAAGTCATCTCTCAGGCAGCTGGATGCCAGGGCAGGGTGACTCCTTCTGAGGTGCACCATGAATTGACCCTGCAGCACTACCTCACAGCCTGTAGTTGCTGAAGAGTGGAAACTAAAGATAATTTACTTGTAGGAGTCTGAAAACAAAACAAACAAACAGAAGCCAGTAGCTCAACTGTCAACATTCCAAAGAAAGGTGTAGCGCAGTTTTGGAATCCAAGTGTCTGGAGATGATCAGAAATCCCCTCAAGTGGTGAAGGAAAACTGACGATGAGAGGTCCTAGATACTTTAGCAATAATATATATCACTGTTTCTATGATATGCTTTTTTAGGCCTTGTAATAGTGTTCAAAAAGCCATCTTAAATACAGGTGTGCACAACTAGAGCATTTTTCTTATATGTGATACTTTAAACTTTGCTTTTTGCTATGTGTTATGTCTGCTGAAAAGTGTATGTAACAATTCACAGAAGGTCAAGAAATGTGCACCTCCGTGAGCAGGTGTGAAGTCTTCAAGAGGAATCCCATGTCACCTCATTTGTTTCTGGAAAGATTTGGGACAGGAGAGCTATCCTTGTGCTGCCTGTTTAAGTTAGATCAAAGTTTCCTATTTCTTTCTTGTAAGTTAAAGCCAAGTCAGAACTTCCTGGGGTCTCAGACTGTTGGAGGAGGTTTAGCACCTCCTTAACTCCCTCTGCGGTACCTTTCCTGTAGCACACAGAGGCAGAGTGCTGCAAACTTCAGCTCAGCTGTGCATGCTATGAAAAGCAACGATATCTTGATGAGGCCTATGGTGAGGGTTTTGTCATTGAATTAACCATATAAATAATTCAGCATGCCTAAGGAAATCTGCATGATGACAACTTCTGAAATATATATTAAAAACAAAGTCCTGAATTCTAATTAAAATTCATGCTTATGGCAGTTTTCTCTTATAGAAGGCACATTTTTTTCTAGCCTCTGTTTTAATCAACTGAGTCTACTGCAGCTAAGTGATTGTGCAACAGGTTATTAATTTCGCATTTAGTGGTACAATATGGCTGGAGAAATGGGCTGGCAGGAACCTCATGCAACTCAACAAGGAGTGCAAGTCCTGCACCTGGGAGGAACAGCCCTGAGCACCCAGGGGCCACCCGGTTGGAGTGCATCTCTGCAGAAAATGGCCTGGGGGTGCCCAGGACACCAGGGTGAACATGGGCAGCAAGGTGCCCTTGCAGCAACTAAGGCCACTGGTATCCTGGGCTGGAGCAGGAGGAGAGTGAAAATATTTTCTGCAGCCATATGGTAAAGACATTACTGAAGATTTTTCAGTGGAGAGTGGAGAGTGCTCACATTCTCACTCACCATGAGAAAGTTTGCAGCAGTCTGTTTTAAAAGTGATAATGTTCCAAACAAGGAGATTGTGTTTGTATTTATGTTACAAGATATGAAATATTGCTCTAAGCATATGAAATTGTGCAAGTATGAATTCCCATAACTGCATGAACACCTTCCTGCACGAACCAGCTCATGCACAGGTTTCTCCCCAGTGTGGGCTGGAGATGTTTTCAGCCTCCCCGGCCCTGAACTGGCAATTCAGAGCAGTGTGATTGCCTGCTTGATTGTTTGTGAGATAACAGTAAGATTGGCAGTGACAGGGTAATTTACTGAAGATTGCAATGTCAGACTATATCCAAGGGGGCTTGGTAGCATGAAGATGTGATTCTCATGACTGACAGGACACTGAGATTGATATGCCAATTGAAAGTTCATGGTGTCGTCAGAAGTGTTCGGTCACAGCAGCCCGTAATCTGCTGCATGATGAGGTCATTACAGGCATAACACACTCACCTATAATAACAGGTATAGCAAAAAATGTGGTGTGGCTGCAACAGCTAAATGTAAATTTGTCAAAAAGGGAGTAATTTATATCCTGCGTTTTGTTTCTGCTATTACTGCTGATAGGGTTCTCTTGACTGACAGTTGTCTGAATAAAAGAACCGAGTGGACTAAACGGTGGGCAGCTTCAAGTTCATAGTTTTAGAGGTGTCACGAACCAAGAAGAGAGCAGAATGCTGAGGAAAAAGTTCTCACAGCTTAACAGGGAAACTGTCTTGAATTATAATCTGAAGCTGATGGTGTCTTCACAGTGATTATATAAAAAGGGTGGAAAATAGACTGCAGATATTTTTTTTGAAAAATTACCACCATGTTGGAAAGGATTTCAAGATGAATGGAGCTCTTAATGTGAATAGGTGACTGACCTTAAAGTCATATATAGCTCTTACAACAAGACAGTTTGTCTAACTTAAATTTCCTTAGTGAGCTGGATGAAAAAATTGTCAGTATACCTAAGCAATTTTGTTTTTAAATCAGAATCAGTTGTTTCAGGCACAAACAATCTGCTGGAAATTCAGGTTAATTGTAAAATAAGAAAACTTCTTATAGATGATTGGCTTTTTTCCCCTCCAGTTATCACTGTCTAACGTAGTGTTGGTCTCTTGTGTAAGGAAAATCCTGAAAATAAATGAGTCATGATCTTACCCTAACCTACATTTGTCAGCTAACCCACTGGAATGCTCTCTCTCGGGTACGTTATCCAGCGTGTGCCCAGGTCGTCTCTGTATTCAGCAAATCTTAGTGATCTCTTTGTCAATGGCCTATTAATCACTATTAAAGTTGGCTATAGCCTCTAAGTTGTGAAGGTGCTTTTGAGAATTCCATAACTCATATATTTGGAACTAAGATTAACATGCCTCTGAGTGTCTCTGGAAGTTTACAGACTTGCAGATTGGATGCCTAATTTTTGTGATTTCTTGAAAGTAGATGAGTGTTTCTAAATTCTTACAGATTATAATATTTAAAAGTAAATGGTTATTAATGTACTAAATTATTAAATTAAGTAGAACTCCATCAAGAGAAAACATTGAATAATAATAGGAAAGGAAAGGGTAATGCTAGATGTTGTTACCATATGTGTTAAAAATAGTTGTGATTCATCTGCCTATGCAGATTGGTCTCCCTGCTGAGGACTGCATTTTAATTTCCAATGTTTAGATTATGTTTTAGAAGAATACTTCTTAAGAGATATTCTGGATGGACAATGTAATATGTGATTTGGTGGCTGAAACCACCAATTTTATGGCTAATCCTTCCTTACCCCAACATGGGACCAAATTCTGATTCACGTATTTATGAGAGGTGAGTTACAGCAGCACTTCCCTATGAATTACCAAAGTGGAAGCAATGCAATTTTTATTTTAATTAGACAGTGATAACTTGTTTCAGGCCATCTCCTTCCCTCATCTCCCAAAATGGAACAAATGAAATTAAATGTCATAATTCCTAGGACTCTTGTAGCCCAGCAAGTAAATCTAGAAACTTTGTGAAGCAATCAGTTGGAAAGATTAAAAAAAAATCCTTTGCTCCTTCCACTGTTCATTTTTCCTCATTTCAACTCTTAGTGGATTTCTTTGGGCTTGATTCTCCTCTAACACAGGTATAAATTATTATTAATGATGTTTAACCAGTGTACTTAAGAAAGTCTCATCTTCGTATTTTTGGCTCAGTTACCAATTTTCTGCCATAGAGATGTTATGATGAAGAGTAAGCATTAACATTTTTTCCCAGTGCCTTAAGATGTCCATTAGATCTTTTTGCTTGATAGCACCATGCAGCTGGCTGAATCTTGATGATTCTTACCTTTCAGATGGCTTGGTTGACTGCCTCGACCCAGACTGCTGCCTCCAGTCAACTTGTCAAAACAGCCTGCTGTGCCGGGGTTCCCGTGATCCTCTTGACATCATACAACAGAGCCATTCTGGTTCACCAGCTGTGAAGTCATTCTATGATCGAATCAAGCTCTTAGTGGGGAAGGACAGCACTCACATCATTCCAGGAGAGAATCCCTTCAACAGCAGGTAGCAGCTACAAATATGACATTGCATCTGTGCAGTTGCATTGTGTGGGAAAATTTCTCCCAGAGCTTTTATTCATGTTTTTACATGAGATGCTGCTTTCAGGTGCTTCTTGTGTTTCCATCTCAGGATTCAATTCCATCGAGGGTACTCTGTTGCAATATATAATATTGCCTTTGTTTTATAACACAGAGTTTTATTATCATTTGAACATGCTGGCAACACCTAGAAGCAGGTTTCTTCCACTGAGCAGGAGCTTCTGAGCTTTGTCATTTAGGAGGACTGCAGCCTGCAACAATTGAAAATGCACTCTTATTATGGGCTTTAAGGGTAGATGGAAACAATGCTATAATACAGTTCTTAATAGTAATTACAAAAAAAAGAAAGGTAGCTGAAAACTATCCGTCTTACTTAATTTCAAGCAGTTACCTTAGAAACAATCAAGTTGTTTGTGTATGAATATATGTTGGAGTCTTCAAAACAGACTAAGAGATACAAATCTAGAATGAGCAGGAGCTGGGTACTTCAGACCTGAAACTCTTTTGGAAAATTCCAATTTCAAATTTTAAATTTATTAACAATTAATTTTTCTAGAGCTCTGGGTTGCAGAGGTCTGTTTTATTTGTCTACAGTACCTTGCATATTTTGACATCTCTTTGTCAATGGCCTATTAATCACTATTAAAGTTGGCTATAGCCTCTAAGTTGTGAAGGTGCTTTTGAGAATTCCATAACTCATATATTTGGAACTAAGTTTAGACAAAATCTAATGCATAGTGTCAAGGTGGAACTTTTAAAACTTAAGCTTTTTTCTTTCAAAAATTGCACAGGGTTAGGCTCTGTTTCACGTCTACTGAAGCTGCCATAATTTCAAGAAGTGCCTACGATGAACGTTAACGGCCTCTATCTTTCTTAGCTCAACTCCTCATTCCACTGAAATAGAAGAAAGAGTGGGGCAAAATTATGGTTATGATTTTTTTTTTACCAGTACTAGTATAAAAATAAAAGCTATTTCCTACTCTGCTAAATCAATAAATAACAAAATGTGTTGACTCCAAAATTATTTAGATCTCACTGATCATTTCCATGTAAAAACAAGGTGAAATGAAGTTTTTTGGGGTTGGGAGAAAAAAAGCATACGTTTTCACATTTAAGTTCTCTGTTTAAAAAATAAAAATCAAAAACTTAATGCATCTACTACACAAGAGATTAGCAAAAAAAGTTCGTGGTATGTGTGACTATAAATCAGCATGGTACTTCATATAAGTCTGAATAACACAGTCAGAAATGTGCATCAGAGCATTTCAGAAATAACAGAAAAGGCCTGAAAACAGTCCCTGGTGTTACTAATGGAAATGAGCGTTCTCTGCTATGTGCATCGCTTTAGAAATGCATGAATAGGGGATAATGCAGGCCATATAGACGTCCAAGGGTTGAACTAAATTTGTCAGTTTTTGGCATAGCACAGACCAGTTCAATCCCCTCATCCTGCAGCATGGACAGGGTCCAGGACCTTTGCAGTCAGGATGCTGTGTCTGTTGGTGTGCCCAAAGCCTGCTGGGGTTTGCAGGCAGCTCCAGCCCTGCCAGTGCGCAGTCGGCTCAGAAATAGGGCTTGGGGTTTTCTGGCTCTCTGTCACTACCAGTCAGAGCTGGTGGACCATGCCAGAAGCACTTAGTGCTAAAATAGCAATCTCTTCACCTAGGGCTCCAGCAGAGCTCAGCATTGTGGTCCCTCCTACGAGGAGCTTCTCCTTTTCATCTCCCTCTTAGCACGCAGCTTCTCTCTCCAGCCAATCTGCTTGCCTCGGGATAGGGAAGTGGAAGGAAAGGAGCCAGGAGATGGAGAATCCTCTCCAGCTGTGAGAGGAGAGACTGACAGTGCCAGGAGGCAGCAGGATGGGGAGAAGTGGGGCTGGCTGAGAATGCAGCAGTGTGCCTGCTGCACGCACGCTGGCAGCAAAGCACTCTCAGAAGAGAAAAATTGACTGTGCCTGATCGTACAGGAGTAACCACTCTTCACCTCCTTTGGTTTAAGCAGAGTAGGTAGCCTGGCAGCTAAGAAAAGTGTATTTTGCCTGCACATAAGGCGGGCCTTGTATCAAATCCTTTCTCCTGCTGACAAAGTGAAAAGCAAGCACGACAAATCAGGAACCAGCACAGTGTGCAAAGGTCAGTCACTCCCTAAAATGAAGATACGTGGACCTCAATTTGGAAAATTAGTTACATAAAACGGAGGTATGCCATTACACCATATTTTTGAAGAGTAATAGGCATCCATAGACATAATGCTGTACCCAGGCAGGTTGCTGTGAGAAGTGACCAGTCATCATTTCAGTGGGACTTCGGGGTCACAGCGCTGTCTTGGCTGAATGCGAGGTGGCCTTCTGTTCCAATTCCTCCTCTGCAAAGCCACATTAGACAGTCGCACCTGAGCTCCAGCCCACGGGAAGACACCGAGTCCCATTCCGTGTTTACAGACCTCACTGCACAGATATGCATTTTCTTGATTTAAGTGTATATAGAGATCTGGGCAGTAATGTAGCATCTTCAGTATTCTAATAAACCTTGAGGAAAATCAAGTTTAGAATAAGTGAGGCACAAGTGTTCCACTGCTCGGTTTATAAACAGTGTAACTGTTTTCATAACTAACTTTAATACCTTTAATTATCTTTCTTTTTAAGTCTTGTGTCTCTTATAAGAGGCCAAGTGGTGACTACAGATGGAACGCCTCTAGTTGGGGTCAATGTGTCATTTGTCAAGTATCCAAAGTATGGCTATACCATCACTCGTCAGGATGGCACGTGAGTTTACTTGTTTCATTGAGTACCTATTTTTTATGTAGTGTCTTTGCTGATCAACAGATGGTGCAATCTATTGGAACCATGTGGTATCGTGCATTTCTTTCCTCCCAGGGCAAAGAGCTATTAAGTAAACACAAAAGTAATTTTTCACATGGCGTTTTGAATACTAAGTGAAAGTAAATATGAAAAGGCTGACTTCTGATAATAATGTGTTAGCAGTCGCATTCGCTTCAAATAAATTGCTCTGTATCTATGAAAACGTTTGTGGACTACAGTAATACCCAGCTGAGAGCAGAAATATTTTAGCTTAAAATGCAAGGCAGAAGAATGCTGCTGGGACAAAAAAAAAGCGATATAGTTTTAGAAAAATATATTTTGTTAAAAGTTCCCTTCTGTCTCACTCTTTCTTTTTGAAGATCCACTATAATTTGAGTTTCTTCAGGGTAGAATATATTCAAAAGATTCTAATTGGCTATATTTAGACACTTTCCTGCTGTGTGAAGATGAGCTTTTTCCCTCTTGTGTCATTCGATTTGAAATGCGTGCAATTTCAGAAAAACAAAAATGGATGTGTCATGGTTTTTCTAGTTTACTGGCTGTGGTAACTAAAACAGTATATTTACGACCCATACATTGCAAACATTTGCCATTTTTTCTAATCTTTCATGCAAACAGTTGAATTGAAATATTTAGTATATTCAGTATGAATCAATTGAATTTAGTATTTTGTGTCCACATATCCCAGAGTATTTCAGTGTTATAATTAAAGTATAACACTGTTGATTTCAGTGGTTTAATACTATAGAAATATGTGAGCTGAACTCTGTTTAGATCTAAATAAATTATTGAAATCACTGAGTAATTTGTTGCATTATGGGTATTTACATGAAACAATCGATAAGCAGTTTCATTGTCAGAACAACCTAAAATTGTTTTATGCCCTTAGGACAGATTTCAAAATGCCTGCAGAGTTCCACACTGCTGTTATGGTTATGTAGGTGTTTAGAAGTAAATATCTAATCTCTCTGAAAAATGATAGATCCATTGTCCTGAAGACAGGAATTCTCACTATATTTGTAGAATACAAACTTTTTATTATTATTCTTACTGCCACCTGTCCCATTCCTTTTCTTGATGGACAACATCTGTTGGGAAAGGAATAATTCAGTGCCCTGCTCAGCATCAACTTGGTTTTTCTGCTAGTTCCATATATAGAGGTGACTTATAGTATATTTGCAGTTCTTGTTTTGAAAATTATTTTAATGCAGATTTTGTAACGTATAGGAACATTTTCCACATGACTACAAACTGCTGCTTGTCTTGACTGTATTTCAATCAATTGCTTAGTTGCCAGAGATTCACCTCCCATGACTGATAATTTGAAGCAGAACACTTAAAACATGCATATTGCTATGACGTCCCGCTGGCCAGGGATGCTATTACTGGGATTATTCAGTCTCATCACTTCTAAAGCCCACATTTTTCTAGGTTTGACTTGGTGGCAAATGGTGGATCATCCCTAACTTTGCACTTTGAACGGGCCCCATTCATGAGTCAGGAAAGGACAGTATGGTTGCCATGGAATAGCTTCTATGCCATGGACACGCTTGTAATGAAGACAGAGGAGAACTCCATTCCCAGCTGTGATCTAAGTGGCTTTGTCCGGCCTGATCCAGTCATCATTTCATCACCACTGTCAACTTTCTTCAGTGATGCTCCTGGCCGCAATCCCATTGTACCGGAAACGCAGGTAAGAACAGTGTGAGTGAGAAGGACACAGAAATCAGTGGTCAGACGCTGCTGCTGACCTAAGCACTTGCCACAACCACCATTTGTCTCCTGGAATTGCTACAGCAAAAAACTCTGTAGAGTCAAATTCATTCTGACAGATACCAAGCTCTCTAATGAAGTCTGCAGGAGACATCCTAGGTTTGTGTCACCCAGACACGTTTATCCTTGACTACCTTGCACCTTCTCATTAGCATGCAGTATAGAAGTGTATCTCTGTATTGCAGCTGACAGCTGAGGTGTTTCAAGAGAACTTCACCGAGGCTTGGTGTAGGCTGCTAACCACAGTCCAATTTCTTGTGTGTTGTTTAGGACCAAGAACACTTCATTTGTTTTCGCTACTCTATTCAGTTAGTATTTACTTTGTATGAATTGT
Organism: Penelope pileata; assembly: GCA_013396635.1. Taxonomy (NCBI): domain Eukaryota; kingdom Metazoa; phylum Chordata; class Aves; order Galliformes; family Cracidae; genus Penelope; species Penelope pileata. The sequence goes on from WBMW01005527.1 coordinate 2,505,595, forward strand.
TAGTGAAATTCGCAGATTCCTTTAGCTGTGTCTTCTTGTATTCCCTTTGCATATAACTTGCAATAAAACTACTAGTTCTTATCTATGCATTTGCAGTGGATTCCTACAGCTAAAAGCATATGCACACACCAAATATTGTTTTGTCCAGAAACATCACCTGAACTCTATCACTGCACTGATTTGAGGATACCCATTACCAGTAGTAGAAAGTCACTAAGTCATAAGAACATGCAGAGGTACTGTTCTAAGGGAAAAAAATATACGCATACCCACAAAGCAGTAATGTAAAATGTTTGATCTTTTTCCTATTCAGGTTCTTCATGAAGAAATTGAGATCCCTGGCTCGAGTATAAAGCTTAGCTACCTGAGCTCTCGTACTGCTGGATATAAATCCTTACTAAAGATCATCATGACTCAGTCACTTGTGCCACTGAATCTAATCAAAGTTCATTTGATGGTAGCAGTAGAAGGGCATCTATTTCAAAAATCATTTCAGGCATCTCCCAACTTGGCTTATACATTTATCTGGGACAAAACAGATGCATATGGTCAGAAGGTTTATGGGTTGTCAGATGCTGTAGGTAAGTCAGCAGATACAAGCTCAATAGCTTTCCAAACACTTGCAATTTTTGGTAAGAAAACTGCAAAGTTTTTCTGTGGGGAAGCAGATATAAACTAAGCAGCTCTTGTCATCCTTGCACATTTTATCTTGGTATTGTGTTTCTGTGATACCTTGAGGAGCACATTCAGAGGGTCTAGACTACCACCACGCCTGTGTTTCCTGAGCAGCAGCTGACTTGGAAGCTTAGGTCAGCCAATGGCAAAAACTGGCCACAGGGACTTAGGTGGAACGTGGTCCATCACTGTGCCTTTATTTTCTTTCAGTTAACAAATGGATCTCATATTTGGCCTGCCTGCTGTTCTTCGATGCGTTTGGAATCTCATGCATGCTATTATTACAGCCTCTTGTAGTATAGTACATTTGAAATGAAATAGTGTTTTTCTAATGCTGTTCAACCTAGCAGTTCTATAGCTATTTTCAAGTCCTTTGTTTATAGATTTTGGTTCTAGTGGGTGGGAAAATGGATGCTCATCACAATATTTTTAAGTTTTCATTTTGTGTGAATACCAAGAATGATTTTGATATAACAGTGCTAAAAATGTGTATTGGAGCTGTGCCAATGTGGAAAGAAAAAATTACTTAAATCTCAGTTCTTTTCCATATTTTTCTAAAATCTTCTTTGCTACCGCTCCTCTTTCTTACATTATTGCATAGGATATTGCTTTCCTGAGTAATGCTTACAGTGCGTGGGGGTGCTTAAAACATACACAATTTTCACTGCTCCCTGGTATATGGTATGTAAAATGAACACCATAAATGCTGTGAACATCCAGCAAATTAAGAATTTGATCTTGTCCTGTTATCTGATAGGAGAATTTTATTATCTTTTTTTTAATTATATTTCTCACTCTCCTCTCACCAAACCATTCACTTCCCAACGCCAGCTATTCAAAGAAAAGCGATCAGATCCCTGCAGAGTACGTGTGAATGAAGTCTAAAATTTGTGTCTAGTCAAAGATCTGCATTTAATGTTGTCGATGAAAAGAGGGGAATGTAATCACTTCATCTTTTTGAGGTTACTGGGGAACTGGAATGATGATCCATCTGAATGTGCCCTGGGCATTTAATTCAGTGTTTGTTCAGCAAGTATATTAGAATTTTTGGGTTTTTTTTCCAGTTTCTGTGGGTTTTGAATATGAGACTTGCCCCAGTCTGATTCTGTGGGAGAAAAGGACAGCACTGCTGCAAGGATTTGAACTAGATCCTTCAAATCTAGGAGGATGGTCTTTGGATAAACATCATGTGCTTAATGTCAAGAGTGGTGAGTTAGTTAGTTCTGTGTGTTTTCTGTACTATATGGAGTTTTTTCTGTGAACATTTCTTATTTACATTATATTTACCCTTTGAAAAATGCAATTTCTTCACTCTTTTTGTTTCATCTTTAGCTTAGTAAAGAATGGGACATTTCAATCGTCAGAGAAACTCTGTAGCCTTTCAACAGAACTCCTGCAAAGCATCGCTTTCTGGAAGTCCAAATGTTCATCCTCTCTTTATTCATTTATTTCCCTGTAGCTACTTTCTGTCTTCCTTCCCTGTTCTTTTGATCTTTACCACATCCATTCCTGGTTCCTTTTGTTTTCCATTCTAATCTGAGGTAGAGTTTAAAAGGAGTTTGAGTCTGACAAGATACTGATTCCTGTTTGTCTTTTCCTTTTGTCACCTGTTTGGTTTCTTTCCTCACTTCTCTTTAAGTATCCTAAACTGAATATTCTTAGTCTTCACATTTTATCAGAGACTCTTAAGCTTAGGACGCATTTTGTCTCATTCCTATAAAGTGTTTTCTGCAGTTTTCCTGCTCTTTCTTGCAGGAATACTCTGCATTAGCAAACTGCAGAATATATTGTTGCCCAAGAAATCTGAAGTAATGTTCAGAATAGGCAAGCTCAGGCTATCTGAACACACTTGAAGTGCTGTGCAGCAGATCAAACACTTCTGAGATGGCCATTCAGATAGAGCATGATATTCACCAGTGACAACAGCGATGGCAACTGTCCTAGTCCCTGGGGAGCCAGTTACTTCACATTAGAATCATACAACTGTATTTCCAAAAGAACATGAGGCTAAATGTTTCTGGCCAGATTTCTACAATCTTTGATGGCATTGAAAATGGTCATTCTGTCAGAATCCACTCCCTTCTTGGAAGAGGTATCTGCTCTGAGAACAAGTACGTTTAGAAGAGAAAACCCATCTCAAAGGCACTTCTCAAAACCTAATTCAGGTCCTTACCACTAGCTCCCCTCCCGTCTGTCATTAGCGATCCATAGGAGCCCTTCTAGGAGTTTCATCTGTCTTTCTTTTCATTTTCTGCACTATCCTCCTTTCTGTTATCTCCATTTGTGTGAGGTGGAAACTGAGAGGTGGAAAGTGAAAAGTTGGCAAAAATTCCAAACAAAATGTAACACAAAAAAAAAAAAATATTGATCCAGAGGATCAGAGTGCGCTACTAAGGGATACACCCTCTCTGCTGTTTGGTTCCTCACTTGCCAGTTACTAAGACTGTCTGAACCATTGTGCCAGCCTAGAGGGACGTGGGACTGCATTTTCTTCCATAATGAAGATGAAAGTACTGTGGGTTTAAGTTCGGATTTGTGTTTGTAGCTGTGCATGTGTGTGTTTTTTAACAGAGGATCCTCATTACACCTTTATTGTTTTCTCCTGCAAGCCTATTTCACTGTTTTTGCACTGCTGGAGAACCAAGCACTGAAGTCATTTCACTGTTTAGTCCTTAACAGCAGCTGCTGAAAGGAGAACTACCTGAAGTCACCTGTAACAAATGACTGTAATAACCACTTCTCCTCCTGTCTGTTATTAGGTATATTGCACAAAGGCAATGGAGAAAATCAGTTTCTAACTCAGCAGCCAGCTGTGATAACCAGCATTATGGGGAACGGGCGCCGAAGAAGCATATCCTGTCCTAGCTGCAATGGCCTTGCAGAAGGAAATAAGCTTTTGGCCCCTGTAGCACTGGCAGTGGGAATTGATGGAAGTCTCTTTGTTGGAGATTTCAACTACATTCGGCGTATCTTCCCATCCAGGAATGTTACGAGCATACTGGAGCTGAGGTAAGGTGTTAGTCTTAGGACTTCTTCAATTCCGTAACCTGTGCTTAAATCAGCCTTTACCATTATTTTTATAATTTCGTAAAACATTGTCACTGTCAACCTATTTAAATTCCAGTGGAGAAATGGGGCACAGAAATGCAGAGTTCAAAGTCTGTAGCTAATCAGAGCTATGAATATAGAGAAGGACTGAAGCGTATAAACAAACCAAAAAATAACAGTACACACCATCTTATTCTCTCCTGGTGGTGATCATTTGATATAATCTCCCTTCATTAGTATACATCATTTAGTTTTATTTGAAAAAAACAGAATTAACTGCCCTGAGGTATTGAGCCACAGTGATAAATAAAGAGTTATCAGTCTTAGGAGATTAGAAGGGAGGTTTTCATACCAACAATTTTGAGAGCCGCTGTCCCACTTCTTTCCCCTTCTTGCGAGTTTATTTCTGCAGGTTGGCAAGTGCAGTAAAATTGACATACAGAATCACTTTGCATCATCAGAATTCTTTCTAAGATCATGTCTCTATTTCCCCCCAAACATTAAGATTTTGTCACCTATTAGGGAGGGCATGAGTGTAGAGTGTACCACTTCACCCATCTCTGTTTCATCTCCTTTTTTCATTCCTTTAGGAGAGGGAAGAGCTATTGCTTCACACCATAACTCATGTAACTGTTTTTTATTGTTGCTACACTATTGAATATTTGACAGGAAAAAAATAAAAAGTGGGCTTTGGCTGTTTTCTGATACTTCTGCAGCCCACTCATGCAATAGCATTAGTGCTCTTGTAAATTGGATATAGCTGCAAAGCACATTGATTCAATTTAGGTCATTAGCCTTTTCTTCTTTATGTAATATGACCAATAACCAATTCCTTTTCTTCTACTGTACTTTTATTTTTAATTAGTGGGGAAAAATGCAAAATTAAAGAACTCTTAAGGAATAGGAGACTAGCTCTACTTCACACCTCTCTCCCATTCATGTCATTCTGTTGATGTCACTGTTGTGAATTCTGATTTATATAAGATAAAGGAGATCAAGCTTGGGCCGATTCTACTCTGAGATCACTCTCTGACACCTGCCTATACACTATCAGGCTGCTGTACTACCCAGAGGTTTAAAAAAATGTCAGCAGTCATAGCTCATCCAGTGCTTTCTGTTGGCAGCTGAGGATAGACCACAGAGGTAGCTGGTATGGCTACATGACCCGCTACAAACATTTATATCAGCATATGCTGTAGTTCTGCATTACATAGATGATGCTGATGTTTGGTTTTTTCAACTAGTTCAGTTCTGTCTAGCTTTCTAGTAGACTACAGCTTTATAGGTGAAGAGAAACATTTTCAAACTAGCATAGTTAATATAAGGCATTTATATCCATCTCACTTCCAAATGTCAGTCACTGGCAAAGTCTCTTAGCACATCAGATACTTGAAAATGTTATCTCTGGGTTTACGACATTACTAGTCTGAGAACTTTGCTTTCTGTCTATGCAAGAGGCAACTCAGACTTTTCAGGATGTGTGAGGGAAAATGGGAAAGGACATCAATAAAGATTAAGAAGCCTATCTTCCATTTCTGCTTTTGTCCATTTTCTCTTTCCTTTTATGAAAGTCTGTTTTCCATAGTGTAGTTTCTTTAGCTTCTGCTACAACTGTTAGCAATGAACAATGAAGCCATTGTGTTTTGAGTACTGTTTGACAGCTGCAAATGACACCCAGGTTTTTAGGATTTGCAATGATCTTTTTACCCCTTGCTCTCTAAAGGGGATTAGGTAGGGCCCGATTACAGCAATCACTTTTAGAAGTAGTTGTGATTCAGTGGTCACTTCAAAATCTGTATGACTTAAATGGCCTAAATCTCCAAACTCTTAACCATTTAAGTATAAAACAGACCGAGTCTTCAGCAAGTATCAAATAGCTCAAATAACATGCAAATATTGTTTCCATAGCTGTTACAAACAATGTATATCACTTTGTTTAGATTTCACAATGGCTAGTATTTTGGTTTTACATAGGACAGTATAAATCTTGAGCAGCTTTGTAAGTCAGAATAGGCCAGTGTGCTTATTTCCTTTGCACCATCCTTTATGAAGGTACCTGATCTGAGTGGCCAATGGGAGTTTTGACTCGAGTGCTGCATGTCACAGTCAATGTTGGTATTGCAAGTTTGGGACTGTGCATTGAGTGCTGCAGATCAGGAGCCATGCACCTCGTTGTTTTATTCAATGTAAAAGGAAATGATAAACACAGTGAAGCACTATGGTGTGGAGAATATATTAATTTACTTCAGGGAAGCAGAGGACACTTTTCTTTTGGCTCACATCTAGGCATCAATTAATGCTACGTATCTCCCATTGTACAGCATCTTAATGCTCACTTAAAAGATTTTTTTAACCTAAGATTTGCTTTAATTGACTTAAATAGAATCTAGATAAAATGCTACCCAGTCGCATCCAAACTTGCCTTAAGCACTTATTTTAGAGTCTAGGGGAGAAGAAAATAAACAGTGTAATAGAAATTTGTTTAGAAACCGCCTGTTGGAAAATGATTTCAGTTAAAGAAGTTGCCTCTAGCTGGCTGAGAATATCCTAATACCAGTGCTTCCCCAATCCCACTTCTGTATTCAGAAAATTGCTAGTTTCTCTCCCTCCTAGCCCACAAGCTGCATATATTTCCATGTGAAAAGTCTTCCAATGGTCCAGAAAGCTTTCTGCAGGATAAGTGGGGATGGGGGAAGAGGGAAGGGGGATCATACTAGGAAGCTAGCTTGCAAGTGGATCACTCCATCGTTCTTCATCCATAAACCAAGCTAAGGCTAGTGCTGAAAAGAGATATCTTCTCCTATGTCTTTTTGTAAAATAAAACAAATACTATGTTTGCTTTACCATCTATTCTTCAGCTAACTGTTTGTTCTTTTTCCTTCTGTTCCCCTTCTATAAAGAAATAAAGAGTTTAAACATAGGTAAGACACGAGCTCTTTCCCATATAATTCGATATGGTTTGTTTGCTTCATTGTGTTTGCTTTTTGTGTTGTGCTTCTTGTGTAATGTTATGTTCTTCATGTACCATATATAGAAACATTTTATGTGCTAATTGTGTGTAATGAATATGATAAGCGTTAGCAATTACGAAATGTAGTCAAAAAGCAACGAAATAAGTTGTGACAGTAATTAGAAACTTCTAGTAGAATGCAAGTATAATGAACCCCACGCTAACTTCTATATAAACATTTCTCCCTGCTGTCTGTAATTGGTCTACATGGTTGAGGCAAACTACAACAGCAATTTTACAAATGCCAGAAAGGTTCACAAAAGCACTGGAAATGGGTCAAAAACACATTTTCTGATCATTAGTCATTTTCAGAAAACTCTGTCCTTTTTTGTCAGTTAGTTTCTGTTTTCTTTCATTGAATTCATTCGGCAGCTGGCTATGTGTAACCACTAGGTGGAATCGCTGTAGGATTCGTAAGGGAGATGTAACCTCTCTGGAAGTGAGGAGAAAAGATTTTTCCTTTTGCCTCACCTGAGCACAAGGCTTTCTGGATGGGAGCAGCATAGGAAGTACTTGTACTTTCTTCCATGCCATGCCTTCACCCTGCAGCATATCAAGGGCAAGAGCAAGAAAAGCTGTTGTAAACTCTTCCACCCTGTTCTGCCAATGACCTCTTTAAAGCTATGCTTTGGTATCCCTCCATTTCTGCTCCATGAGTTAGATATGAGGGATAGCCCAGGCTAAGCAATGTAATTTCCTGTTGACAATGTATTTTGGGTATATGGAGTGTAACTCCACTGAATTTTTTTATCTTGATGAATTCATTCACAATTTGCTAATGGTTGTTGGCAATGCTGGAGGCTTCTCATTTGCAACTATAAGCTTAGTTAATTTTTCAGGTGCTTAAAGATTTGCTCTGGGCAGCTTCTCTTTTTCGGTTATATTTCAAGAAAAGCTGTTGTAACAAAGCTGATGCATGTACAAGAAGAACAGCAGCCACAAGCTGGTGCTTGCTATCAGGCACCAGGCTTCCCAGGAGACCAGAGTGAGGCTGCAGATGGTAACTGCTGTGCACATCAGGGAGGGCTGGAGGAAGAGAGGCCTCTGAGCAATATCAGATGTTATGGAAAATCTTTTAAAGTAAGGTATATTCCTTCATTTTGTGTAATTCAATATAAGATTACAATGGCACTGAGAAAAGAGAGGCAAAAGATCTTTAGTGCCAGTTTGAGAACTATTTACTGTTCATCTAGAAAATACATCCCTGTTTGAGGTAATAATTTCTTCAGGTTTTTTTTGAGGCAGTGGATGCATGTTGCCTTCCACCAGTTGTCCCGTGCCAAAGTTGCCCAATTATTTTTTGTGGAGAGTCTCCCACTGCCTGTTCCCCTACCAAGCTCAGGAGCAGGAGTGAACAGGGCAGGTCAATAGCTGCAGCGAGCTGCTCCCCTCATCTGGAACAAAAGCTAACAGCCCTCACCCTGGCAAAACCACTCTGAGGGAGATGCCAGTGGAGAAACACAGGGTGAGCTCCATGGACACAGCAGTGCCTGCACGAGAGAAGAGGGAGATGAGCCCATGTTCTGCCATTGTTCTTGACGCTGATTTGTACCCTGTTCCGTGTTGGTAACAGCGGGGCATGCCTAAGGCTGGCTGTGGGCAGAAGGGAGGCAGGGGCATGCTCACTTGGGAAGGCAGGCACAGGCTGGAAAATCTCACCTTTCCAGCAGCTCACGGGGCTGCTGCTCTGTGCCACGCTGTGCTGGAGCTGCAGCAGACACAGACCAGCTCCCACAGGCTCTGCTCAGAGCAGCCCAGAGCACGGGAGTGCCCTGCCCTAGGCAGCCAGCAGATGGACATGCGTGTCTCCAGCCTGTGCCTGCCTTGGCTCTTCCCATTCCCCCAAGCTGGGGGACACGTTCTAGAAGAGCAAGGCACAAAGCACTGAGGACAGCAACACAGCAAGCCTGCAGCAGCAGCATGTAGGTGTTGGCTGTTCTGCTGCTGATGCAAAGCCTTCAGTTAGATTTGAGTGTATTTGCAAAGTATGACAGAGCACTAGTGTCAGAGTAAAGTTTGTTCCTAAGTGTTAAGGGAAAATATGATGGAAGTAGAGGGAGCAGAATTTCAAAGCAGTGAGTAATCTGCAGTTGTTTGTATGGCTCAGATACTTGAGAGACTGAAGAAGTAAGTGGAAAAAAATATTTTTCTATGTGGCAAAGTTTAAGCTTTGTTTTGGAGGGATGAGAAGTGTGATAAAAGTATAGTGAAGAGGTGCAGATTGCTGCTTAATATAAGGACAGGAACTTGGAAAACAAAGAGATCCTGCTCTAATTTCAAGCATGTCACTAGTCTCCCTGTATAACCTTGTCTACACCACTTAACCTCTCTGTGCCTCAGTTTCCTCCTCTGTAAAATGGGTATAATACCCATCTTTATAAAGTACCTTGCGATTCATGCATGAAATAAAACTGCCAAGTATTTTTTTTTGTTTATTGTATTTTTTCATCTCTAATTTCTACACTCCTAGACTTCAGCAGATGGTTTTTCCTCTGCCTATTCAAGTTTGATCAAACCAATCTCCTTCCTACTTTCTATGGTTTTAGAATAAATTGCTATTAACCTAAAATCATGACATGCCAAAGACTGGCATAGAGGAAGATAAGTGTAAAAAGTGATATTTTTGGGCCTCCTCATTCCTCCAAATCTGCTCATGACCGTATAAACGCAGTTGTCTTTGTGCTAGCGATAATCCATCTGCCAGAAGTGCCCTTATTATACTTTCAGCAAATCTGGTCAAGGAATGGCTAATGTCCATCATAACTTATCTCTGTGTATCCTCACTCTTGGAGATGGGCACTTTTGCCACTTGAAACTAGGAGTGTGGATATTTGGAGGCAAATCTCTCTGGTTACTGGTAAGTAACCTTCATTATTTTTCTTCCTGCCTTCATTTGTCTTCTATGTTTTGAAACCACCATTGACCTTATTTATGCTCACCCATAGGCACCAAAGGCTGGAAAATTCAGATCATGCTTAAAATCCAACTAAATTGAGTTAAACTAGCCAGGCAAGATTTTGAAAATATTTCTGCACTGCAGTTCTGTGTGTGTGAATGTATATATATCGCTAAGATTGACATTTCTCAATTTGCAGATGATTTGCTAAAGTAGTTCCAAAATGTGACAAGCTGTCAAAAAACATATATTTCATATGAGAAGTAGCTTTCCGTATGAGCACCTGTTCTAATCTCAAACTGAGGACCAGTTTGTCAGTAACAGAAGGTTTGGAGTTAAAGTCAGACACTTGGGTCTCTCTGGTTTTAGTTATATAACCAACCTCATCTACTGTAAATTAGATTCTTGATAAGAATGAATGAGAATGACTTTGCTTTAGGAATAAATTTGTTATGCTTTGCCTTCTATTTATGCAAGACCTCACAAATCTTGTGGCATAATATAAGTAACTCAGAAGCTGATTTTTTGATCTTATTCCTATGACTTCTCCTTTGAAGGGGAGTTTAAAGAAAGGGGGAAAATGTGGTGTCAACAGGTAGATATATGCCAAAGAGAATTGAACTTGAAGCGCATCTGAAGGGCTAAAGAGATGAAGAAGAAAGTCCACTGTGAGGTTTTGGCTTATTGGGCTCTGTTATGCAATGTTTAGTGTAGCAGGGGAATGAGATTTGGAATGACAGTCCTGAAACACTGACCAGTCCCTAATCAACTGAAATCCTCACGTAGAAGCTCCTCAGACCCCACCTCTGTATGAAGGTGTCAGACTTTCTTTCCAGATCTCGGTGTGTCTGATGAGTATCTAAGCTCTGGAAGCCTGTGAAGTTTTTAGACTGCTCAGCTCTTTTTGTTTTATGCTTCCTTTTTCTCTAAAGCAACAATCCTGCTCATAAATACTATCTGGCCGTGGACCCAGTTTCGGGCTCGCTGTATGTATCAGACACCAACAGCCGACGGATATACAAAGTCAAATCCCTCACTGGCATGAAGGACCTCGCTGGTAATTCTGAAGTGGTAGCAGGGACTGGAGAGCAATGCCTGCCCTTTGACGAAGCCAGATGTGGAGATGGAGGGAAAGCAGTGGACGCAACCCTAATGAGCCCTCGAGGTAAAGTAGTAAAAAAAAGCCAGAGAGAATGACTGTGTGAGGCTAGACTGGATGTGGAAATAATTATCTGGCAATTAAATCACTACTTGCTTGGTAATTTTTATTCCGAGCTTTAATTACAGTGGATTGGCAAGTGTTCGTGCTTTGTTTAGTTAAGCAAACTTTATTACCCCAACACTGAATGCTGCAAAAGGAGAACAGAACACAAATTAGCAGGGTACCACTTACTCCAAGAAGCAAACATGTAAACTGGAAAACAAATTACTGCTTGAGATATGGTGTTCTGGGGAGAAAAACTGCTCACTGTTGCTGGCATTTTTTCTCAGCTTTTACGTCAGCTTTTGAGTTTCTGAGTTTTAGCAAACAGTTTTTAAAATGATGTAGAGATTTGGAGATATATTACTTTTTAAGATTTTTTTTTCCATGAAGTTTCAACTTAACTGTAAGCATGAATTAATCAAGTGCATTGCCAGGTGTTTCAAACACATTTGTAGTTTTCTTACAATGGTTGAAGGTAACTAGATGATAGTAAAAGTGAATAAAAATGAGAGGTCCTGTCCCTTTGAATAGGTAATCATTTCAGTTCATATATTCAAAGTATGTTAATGGGACAGGACACCTTGCATGTTTTCAGTTAAGCCTCTACATAGAAGCTGAGAAGATAAAGCTGTATCTTCTCTCCGTGGACAGTAGGATGAGTATTGCAACCAAATGAATGCAAAATTTTTAGATGAGTATTTCATCTTCAGACTGAGAACTGGGCAAAGCAGTGCACAAAATTAAAGCAGGAAAGTCGAGTGAGAATGAGCCTGCCCTCCTTCATGGCAAGCAGCATCGTTCTGTTCCTCCAAGAGTTCACCCTGTCATTTTCTGTGCCTTTCCTCCTTGAGGATTTACATTTGGGAGACAGGAAAAGTAAACAAACATGGCTATCTTGTAAACTCATTAATGATTAATCCTACCTTGAAGCTGGGAGCTCCACTGCTTCACTGATGCCTGGTTTTCATACCTGCAGGAATTGCAGTGGATAAGTATGGACTCATGTATTTTGTTGATGCCACTATGATTCGAAAAGTGGATCAGAATGGGATTATATCAACTTTGTTGGGCTCCAATGACCTAACTGCTGTTCGACCTCTGAGCTGTGATTCCAGCATGGATGTCAGCCAGGTAGACTCTTACACGTTTTTTCCTTCTCAGCCTTAGAAGTGATGGGCAACTATTATGGATGACTGTCTGGCCACTTAAGAAATACATTATGCATCAGAAGATGATAGCATGTTTGATTCATTACTGAGATGAGCGAACCATACTTTTACTGTGGTTAACACAGGTTATTTATGCAACTATAGAGAAATAAGGTTGAGATAATGGAAGTTATTGTTGTAATTGCCTGTTTTTCTGTAATTATTGTAGAGCTTCTACAACGTAGCATTCATTCTTTGCACCGAAACACAATTAGCCAAAGTTACCATTGCACATTGCGTTAATATTTCCGGAAAAGAAAATAATTGTTTGAAATAGTTGCAGTTCATGACTTAGTTTCGTGATTTACGCTGATAAACCCCTCACTAATTTGCTGTTGTTACACATGGAATTTAAAACACTAGAAGTGTACTTTTCAGTTATGAGTTTTACAGTAATAATTTGTGCAACTCATAGGTACGGCTGGAGTGGCCTACTGATCTCGCTGTCAATCCCATGGACAACTCACTTTATGTCCTAGAGAACAATGTTATTTTACGGATCACAGAAAACCATCAAGTTAGCATTATTGCTGGACGCCCCATGCACTGCCAGGTTCCTGGTATAGACTACTCTCTTAGCAAACTGGCTATTCATTCTGCACTTGAATCAGCCAGTGCCATTGCCATCTCACACACAGGAGTTCTTTACATCAGTGAGACAGATGAAAAAAAAATTAATCGGCTACGCCAGGTAACTACCAATGGAGAAATATGCCTTCTTGCAGGGGCAGCTTCAGACTGTGATTGCAAAAATGATGTCAACTGTAATTGCTATTCTGGGGATGATGGGTATGCCACTGATGCCATCTTAAATTCACCATCTTCCTTAGCTGTGGCCCCAGATGGTACCATCTACATAGCTGATCTCGGAAATATCCGCATTAGGGCTGTCAGTAAAAACAGGCCCATTCTTAATTCTTTTAACCAATATGAAGCTGCATCTCCAGGAGAACAGGAGCTGTATGTCTTCAATGCTGATGGGATTCACCAGTACACTCTCAGCCTCGTTACCGGGGAGTACTTGTACAATTTCACCTATAGCAGCGATAACGATGTCACGGAGGTGATGGACAGCAATGGCAACTCCTTGAAGGTCCGTCGGGATGCCAGCGGAATGCCCCGCCATTTACTGATGCCCGATAATCAGATTGTCACGCTGGCTGTCAGCACTAATGGTGGACTCAAACTAGTCTCAACGCAGACCCTGGAACTTGGATTAATGACTTATAACGGAAACAGTGGTCTCTTAGCAACGAAGAGTGATGAAACAGGATGGACAACATTTTATGAGTAAGAATGTTTTTGGATATATTAAGCATACATTTATTTTCCAAATGGTAGCGATTGGGCCCTGAAGTGATCCTACTGAAATTTGTTGTAGGTTTTTCACTGATACTGCATAAGGCCTTTGCATCTCAATCTAGTATGATGCTGGACATGATTAAGTGGCTGCTTGATTTCATCGGTTTTGCTATGTCCCTTAGGTGGGTACGGAACCACCTAAACTCCTGCCCATAGTTTGAGGCCAGTGAGGAAGTTTTCCCACCTCCAGCACGAAGGACTGTGCGCAACATTCAGAACCATGCTTTTGTTTTACCAGCTTGGGCCCCTGTTCTTAGTCACCAGCAAGACTGCAGATAATTCAAATCCAAGCCAGCCCCCAGCAATCTGTGGCTCCTACTGAGTTGCCTGTGTCTATAAACCTTAACGCCATGGTTTCTTTCTTTTGGAGCTCAAATTATCTTTCTGTTCAGGCTCATATATTACTCATGGTTGATAAAATGTTGATTAACTTTACTGATTGTTCATTCTTGAGACAAGTGAGGAAATTACATCCCCAGCTATCTGTCAGACCCCAGTGTAACTCACATAATTTGTAGATAACCCAAAAGCACATTGGTGTTCATGAGCACATAGATTAAAAAGACAGAATTTCCTCTTTAAATGAAATTCATCAGATGAAGTTCAAAATTATATTGAAAATCTAGAAAAAAATAGTCAGATTTTCTTTAATCATTTTCATACCCTTAGTAGTCTTCTTGCCCTTTATTGACCAAAACATTTTTAAATAGAATCTAGATGGAATATTGTAAATGTATGTATGACTTTTAAGTATGGTAAGTCTGATGCCTGTATTTTTTTTTTCAGATAATTAATTAGTGATAACAAAGTATAATTTCTCAGGTTACTAGTTGGAAAGTATAAACCGGGTTTTATATTTGAATTGTAGGCTTATTTTTGAGGTTACAGAATAGCAATAATGCACACCTTTTTTACTTTATGAATGTATTCATCTTGGCCGACATTTTCTTATTTTTTAGAGATAAGTAATGCAGGATTATAAGGAACAGTGTTTGGTCTGCTCGAAATACATCTAAATTAGCATTGCACACCAGTGTTTGCCCACGGAGCCTTTTCCTTACAAAGGAAGGCAGTGCCCTCTCGTGGCCCTCCTGGAAACTGAGCCACTGCTTTTTCACAAGGACTGTCAGTAGAGATTTGAAGGTTTTTTTCTCCTTAATATTTTACCAAGAATATTTCTTTACCAGACGTTAGTTACAAAAATAATCCAGTTATTTCATTCCTCGTTTGAGTAACTGCACCCTAAAAATTCTCACAGAATGGAATTTGCACAGTATGTCCAAGTATGCATGTGTTTACGCAGAAAAGCACGTACACCAACTATTTTAATATCGTGTGTGTATTTTAGATATACAGTGCATGTGAATATGCATGCAACTGATGAACACAGGCAAGGCTCTTAAATAATGTACCAGCTGACTGCAGGCTCACAAGGGGGTAATTTAGGGTTGGTTTGGGGCATGAAGCACACATCTTTGAAGTGGTCCTCAGTGGTATTCCACTTGGCCTTTGGAGCATCCTAAAAAAATGCTGCGCTTTTCTTGAATCAGCTTCTTTTTACGAGAGAGTAAGTATGTAAGGGTACATGGATCTGCACCTTGCCCTGCTCTGCTAGGTCAAAATCTGCTCTTGCTCCTTCACGCAGCACTGCTGGGATGCTGGAGGTAGGCATAGGGAGACAGTGAGTTTTTACAATACCGGGTTAAGAAAGGATCCATTCACTCTCTCCCTGTAACTTATTAATAGAAAAAGCTTGCAATGAAGCTGTGCTCTCACTGGAGTAGCAAAAGCTCTGTAATTTCAGTATCTCCACAATCCACCTCCTTTGAACACGCTGAGGCAGCCTTACCAGCCCCGATGGATCTGGCCTGGCGCTGGGTCGAGCTGCGATACGTAGCAGCTTCCAGTGAAGATGCAAGAAGTCCCAGACTGATTAGTACATTTTTCTCTTGCTAACTTTTCTTTTTTAATTTGATTTGAGTTGGGTTCACATCACAAAGAAGGAAGTTATATAACCATTTAATTCCTATACAACTCTATTCTTATTATTTGGATGAAGGCCTGGTTTTTATAGTCTACTAAGCACTTGTTCTCAAGAATACATAAATTCAAAAAAAAAATCTCAATAATATGTCACGTCAAAATTATAGAGTACATAAAATTTCCTGGTTTATTTATTTTAAATGTTTAACCTTTCATGTTTTTTTAATAGGGTTTTATTGATGCATTCCATAAAATAGCAATGCCTTCTTTACACACTGGTATTGCAATCTGGGTATATTATTAGGTAGTGATTTTTTTTTTTATGTCTAGCTCATAAACTAAATGGTCTGCAGATCTTCACAGAGTACTGCTTTGTCCTACAAACCCTTTTAAGCTCTGCCATTTTTGTTTTCACATGTGAGCAGCACTGGGAAAAATGTCTGGGGAGGAGGGAAGGGAGAAACAGATTTATAGAAATAGCATTGGAATCTTTTCATTTTTCTGTTTCAGTCTCTGTACATCCTCATCCATATTTACTTTTAGACTGTCCTTGGACTTTGAACAGAGATTTTCAGTGAGTAGCCCACAGCAATCCCTAGGATTTTTTCCTGAGTTAATTAAAAACCCAGCAATGTGAGTGAGGAGTTTAAATTAATCTATCTCATTTGCATTGCCTAAAATATATTCGCTGATGGGGAATTTCACCAGCCATTTTTCTGGATACTCACCAAGCTCCATGTAGTCTAAACCCACTCATAAACTTTTCAAGTTTTGACCTATCTAACATTGTCTCTTCTGTAATATTTGACACACAGGTATTCTCTTCATCCCTCTGCTAATCACTAGGCACGCAAAAGTAGTCCACGTACAGATTCGTAGGGAGTATCCCATTATTAACATTTTAGATTTCTGAAAATCTATTTTTTGGTGTTTCTTGTTTTTCCTTGCTAGGTGGATGTTTGACTGGATCAAGTTCTCTCCTCATCTATGCTTTCTGAGTACTTTTCAGTATTTTTTATAAACACTTCTATATAGAGTTATACAAAACCCCTTTCATAGGTTACCTAAATTTATTATCTTTTATCCAGTATCTTGTTGATAAGGTAAATATATATATTCTAATGGGTAGAAAATTGTGATTTTTATTAAGAAAAATCATGCTACTTAATTTGATCCTGAAGTGCTTAAATGAACATACTATATTATTGGTTCCTTCTAGGTCGCATGGTGCTTTGTTTTATTGATTTACTTCTTTGCCTAACACTTCCGTTGGTTCTGGTAAGACTTGTTGCTCCACAGGTGATTTTTTTCCTTCCTCCTTCATACTCAGTTGAATGGGTACAACCATTTGCAATGGATTTGAAAGACGTATTTTGTATTTGTGTTAACTGAGGAGCCTATTTTGTATATTAATTCTGGAGATATTCTATACAGTTCAGGTGGCCTACTTTGAGGTTTCTGAATGATTTAATTTTAAAAAATCATGTTGAAAGCACGATTTTTTTTTCTTCTTTACAGCTAAACACAGACCTACAAAGAAATCATCTAGCTTCGTGATACTAAATGTACTACTCTTCTCTTCTCTTACTCTCAGGCAGTGCAATGGATTTACCAGTTCTCTTCCAGGCTTCCCACCCCCTGGATTTCTACACTCGAAGGATGACCAGTTGGTTTCAGTCTCTACCTAAACTTTTCCCTTTATCTACACAGGACATTTTTTCTTGTCTTTCTGCTGTGCGCTTTGGTAGCGGCTGGGTGAGAGACTCTTGCACAAATAGAGAATTGCAGCAACTAGAGGAATATTGACTTTGTGTTTCAGGTCCCCATTTCTTGCCCTTAAGATCCAAGGGATTGCTTCTTTAGCACATGTATGCACAGAAATATAGGATATGAAAGGAAAGGGAGAAAGAGGATAATTTGATTTCAGGCAGCATTCCTTCTTTGCCCCTTCCCCAGGCTTTATACCTCTAAATAAATTTAACAGCTGCTCTAAGGTCAATATACTCATGGAGAGCCCTTTTGCCTTTATTTTTTGTTTTTATGCCTCTGGAGCACTTAATTCGTCTTCTAAGGTATATTCTGAGTGCTGACTGCTGCCCTTTGTGCAACTCCCACCTATCCTGTGCTGTAACTTCTCATCATTCATCTTTATGAGCAAAAGATTCACCCCAAAAGGCAGTGCAGTACCACAGATAAGACCTAAATGAAATGATTATGTTCTCAAGCTGATGTCTTTCTTAATCTCTTATGGCAAGTTTATTCCTTGATATGTCATTTAAAACCATACTTGGTAGTTTCCACTAAATATTCAATTGCAAATGTGCAGTGTATGCAATTGTATATTGTAGTACCCATAATGATGCCATGTCCTTGGAGTGAAATGCAACAATTAAAATACTGATGAATTTACTAATTATAATGGCTCCACATATCACTGTGTATATCCATACGAATTTAAATGATTTTAAAAGAGACTAGCCTGGATTTACACTCCTGTAGTTGAGATCAGTATCTCTAAAATTAATATTTCATCATCATAGACCCTTTCAACAACAGAGGAATAGTTCTAGCCAGGATGTTCTTGAAAATCTGTTTCATTCTGTATTTTTGCAAAAATTTGGTGCATTATTAATACCTTGGATATTGAAATGAACATATATCCTCATGCTTTTTTGCTCTTACTAACTTTTCTATTAGCTATGATCATGAAGGGCGCCTGACCAATGTAACACGTCCCACTGGAGTGGTAACTAGCCTTCATCGAGAAATGGAAAAGTCTATTACCATCGACATTGAGAATTCTAATCGGGATGATGATGTCACGGTCATCACAAATCTCTCCTCTGTGGAGGCTTCCTATACAGTTGTTCAAGGTACCAAAGTGCACTTCTCAGCACATCTCCTAACCACACACACTATTTGAGAAAACAGTTCTCCAAAGATTTGTGTCATAAGTACAGTCATGAGCAGGGGAAAAATTATAAGGTGTGCAAGACAAAATCCCATAAAGCTCATTCCTAAAATGACAGGTCTTCAGGACAGGTAAGAGACATTTCACAATCATACTTCGTGTCAAATATGTGTGGTCATTATCTGCTGATGAAAGTTAGTCCTGCTGTTACCTCTTGTATCAGGTTCTCTTTACCCACTCACATTATTCTCTGTACTTCACTGAAAAATTGGTTCTGACTTCACTGCCACAGAGATGCAGTCTGACTGATGAATGTTGGCTGTCTATGTAAAAATCCTTGTGGAGAAAGAGGCTCAGGTACCTTTTATTATTAGACATGAATCTTTCAGATGGATACGCTACCATTAAATCCAGTGTAAAACAGCACCAGTGGATGATGATGTGCCGCAACTGGCAATCAGCAAGTGGTGTTACAGCCCAAGCATGTCAGAAAATATTCGTAACAAAATGGTTAAAATTTTGGGCAACCTGGTCTAGTGCGAGGTGTCCTTGCCCATGGCAGGGGGGTTGGAACAAGATGATCTCTAAGGTCCCTTCCAACCTGAACCATTCTATGATTCTATGATTCTAACTTTCCAGCACCACCCAAGCATTGTATCTGACGAAGTGAAAGCAGCCAGTTATCAAAGATAGAAAGGAATTTGGTAAATGATGAGGGTTTTTAAATTATGACATAATGTCACCGGAATAAGAACATCGTCACTGAACAATGGTCTCCTCCTGACATAAATGTCAACATTTATAGACTGCTGGTTACAAAGACTTCATTTCTCTTATACCAGATGATTAATTATGTAGATGCTGTCCTTTTGTCAGATAAATATTGATGCTTTGGTGACAGTTGCACACTGCAGCCCTCTCTCCTCATTGTCTCAGAATAGACCTCACTGTGTCAAAGAGCTGGGAGAACAGCACTGCCATAAAAGTACTGGATTATTTTTATAACTTTCCTCAGAAAGCAAAAGGGCCGGGTGTGTGATTGGCCAGTGCAGTTCTTGTGTGGCAGAATGAAGAATGACAAATAAAGGACTGTGGCTGCCAGCTTGCATTGCTGGAGCCTCGTACCTTGAGGATTTAAAGCTAAACTAATTTTGTTCAAAGCGCCTGCTTGGAGACAGTTTCTAAACACAGACAGAAAAAGAAGAGGAGCTTACTTGTTCACACTCATAAAGAGTCCAACAGTTGTGTGATTTTTTTTTTTCTTTTATCCTAGAGTTTAATGTTTTATTGTTTATCCAGCAGTTCAGCTTTCAGGACTTTTTGTTCGTATTAGAGATAAATTACGTGGTTGAAGTATATCACTGTGCATTTTGATTCATAATTAAGACTAAAGGGAAAATGTAATGAAATAAACATAGTATCTCTCTGCAGGCTCACTGTTACACTACTGTTCTTTACATGAATCAGTAACATCTGTAATTTCCACCATAGTACCACGTAAGTGGTAATTGCAGGCTGACTTCATTTAACATCAACAGGAGTGCAATAAAAAAAAACAATCAAATTAAGCTATATGTTTTCTTTATGACTGGAGTAGCTAAATTATTTTCTTTTCATTATTGCTGTAGATCAAGTGAGGAACAGCTACCAGCTCTGTAATAATGGTACTTTGAGAGTGATGTATGCCAATGGCATGAGCATTAGCTTTCACAGCGAACCTCATGTCCTGGCTGGGACTGTAACTCCCACCATAGGACGATGTAATATTTCTCTGCCAATGGAAAATGGTTTGAACTCAATTGAATGGCGTCTGAGGAAGGAACAGATTAAAGGCAAAGTGACTGTGTTTGGAAGAAAGCTCAGGGTAAGTAGGAATATCATGACGGCAGCATTACAATAATGATCTTTTCTTCTGTGGGCAGGCAACTTTCCATTTTGAAGAACATGTATTTTCTATTTTCACTTCTTTAAAATGTGTGACTCTGGGATTGTCTTTGTGAGAATCTTTTCTTTATTTGAGAAGACAGCTAAGTACGTGGAATATCTATAATAAGCTACAGAAGTTCCATTACTGAAAGTATTCCAAAAAAGGTTGGTAAAAATACCCAGAATATTGCTGCAAGTGAGGAAGAAAAAGAATCTGACCAGTCACTGTTTGTAAAAATCCTCTGGCACACTTAGCACAGGTAGTCCTGTGTAGCAAACACAATTATAGTTTGAGCGGTTACGTTCTGCTTACCTAAAATCCCCCTACAGTTTCATCAAGTCAGGCATATGTGTTGATTCCCTTTCCCAAATGGCATGGTTGGAGAATAATTGCCGTAATTACAAAGTCATAAGCATAGGAAATGAAAGACGCTCCAGTCATGTAAGCCATCCCCTGCCAAATTAAAGATCTGCTACATCCAGATTAATCCCATCTCATCTACCCTGTTTTTCACCTCTTACACATCCAAACTCTCTCTTGTTTCCTCAGTACATACAGTTTTGAAAGGCGTTTGAGATACTGGGCAGGAAAAAAATGCAGGACTGATCCAAGTCTCGGTTCTTCTAATAATTCTTTGAGTATCATTGGTCACGAGATACAATGCTATGTGTTCGAGATGACCATACTAAACGCAATATATTTAGCCAACTACTTAGTAACTTACAAAATTAATAGAACTGAGATGTTAAATTTTCATATTTTCCTGTTGCTTAACATGTAATTCACAGTCTTTCCTTATTTTCACAAATCCTCAGAATGTGCACGTATTTGTGAGAGAGGGAAGATTAGACAAAAAATGGAATGAGATTAGCACCTAATCCTTAATGACTAAATTTCATGGCTGTGTAATTGATTTTTGATGTGTTGACCTGCAGAAATTGACTGTAAGTAGAAAATAGATCAGCTCTGCATTTTGACTAGGTGTTCAAAATAAAAATAAATAGGACCTTAAAATGAAAACTGCTGTAATCCTAGCTCTCGATACTAAAAATTTGATAGAGGTACTTGTGGTAATTAGCCGGCGTTAAACATGTCTTAGAGCTGAAACTTCGCCTGAGATGGATTTTCTTGCATCATGTTTATGCAAATGAAAACACTGTTTTATCTAGCAACACCTCAACATTTAATTGTCTAGTGTTAGTTCCTGTAACAATAATCACATATCCATTTAGCTCTTTTAAATGAAAATCACTATGAGATTATAACAGGTTGAGTGGACTGAAAATGAAATTTGAAAATAAGGGAGAAAGCATAGAATTTATTTGCATCTAATTTATTCTAATTCATCTTTATAAATTGTTTATTGAATGAAATACAGCAACTGTGTTGGAAGATCTGTAGGAGCAGGTGGTGGGCAGGGCAGCTCCGGCAGCTGTGCCAGCTGTGGCACCGTCAGCACAGATGGGATGGGCTGCAGGGCACAGGCAGCGTCAGGAAGGCCAGAGGGAGGGCACCTGGAGCCTGAACCTCAAGTCCAGGGTGAGCTAGTGGTGGAAGGTGTTGTTATTATGTGGGACCATCTCTTATGAGAACTCACTGTTAACTTTCATTCCTGGAGTCACTCCTAAGTGTTGGCAGAGCTGAATGTGAATGGAAGTACAGACCCTTTATCTGGGTTGAAGATGACGGTGCAGGGATTCCTTCATTCTGTGCTATCACTTCTTAAGGGCAGTATCAGGCACTCAGACAGAAGTGAGGATGAGTGGGAACCTCCTCCGTCCAGGCACAAAGGCACATGAAGGTGTGTTGTGATAGGGTCAGACTGTGAAAGTGGTTATACAACGTACTCGGTACAACCACTGCATCTTCCTGAAGGCTTTGAACCCTTCTCTCCAAGCCCCAGGCCCCTTCTCTCCAGGTTGCGTTGCTGCCTGTGCATCCCCAGCCTCACACCCGTGCAGGAGGCAGGGTCCTGCTGTGCACATAGGGCTCTGCGCCTGGGCGGGAGGAGCTGCACCTCCCTCACACAGCCCTGCTGAACCATCCGCTGGCAGTTTGTGTGCCACACATTCAGCATCTCGCTAGTATTTTCCACTAAAGTCTTGATAAAATTCCATTCAGAAGAGTTTTTGATACACTGCACCTTGCGTGATTTTTTTGCAAGACCGCTTTGCTGTGCACAGAAGGGCTCTTCCCTGTTGCGACTTGTTCAGCAGCAGCAAAAGGAAGAAATGTGCTTGTAGGTAGCAGAACAAAAGCGAAATAGCTTGTTAGATGATTTTCATTCCTGGTATTTGCAATAGTGCTACTAGTGTTCCCAAGAAGAGTGGGAGTTAGTCATTTTGTTTGGCTTTCTGTGTAATTCATATGACACTGCAATTACGCTCTGTGGCTTTACTTGTTTTACGACAGCGAAGTTCCTGAGTTACCCAAACAGGTGCTTCTTTATTCTCCACGTGCTGTTTGTCTGTGTGTGTAGCTCTGCCTCAGTGTAATCATTTCAAAAAGCTAATACTTGAGTTATATTTGGAAAAAAACAAAAGCAGAAAAAAACTAATACCCTTTATAATTTCTTTGGGAAAATGGAGGATCTTTCTGAAAAACAATGTTAAAAAAGATCTCCCTATCCTTTAAAAAATCAAGTTCTTTCTGTCATATTCTACTCTTTTATTTTAACATTACAGATGAATGTTTTTGAGAAGTGAAAGCACTCTTCTGCTTCCCCAAGACCTTTATGCAGGAAAGGGCTTTGACACGTCTCCGTCATGAGACTTGACCTTGCATTTACAAGAGTAACCAGTTGAGAAAGCACTGGTGTCAAGTTTCCCTTTCATAGCCCTGTTTCCATGAAGCTGGGACAGCAGAGTATGATTTATTTTGCTGAGATGTTTTTTAAAAAATACCCAGTCTTTGCTTTGACTCACAAGAGAAGTTGTTGCTGGAAAAACATTTGGGAAAACCTACAGAAAAGCTCTTCCTAATGATTGCCGCTGAGGAAATGCAAACTGTTAAAGAGCTAAATTTTATTAATGGAAAAAATGAGGATAATGAGCGATAATTTGAAATAATTACTTCTTTACAAACACAAAATTGTATTAATTTTAAATTTGCTTTCAGTGTAACTGAATTCCTACTGAGTCAGTTGGGATGGGAATTGGGTTTACCCCAGCCAGTGAAAATATCTCAGAATAACTTTTATGTCTGCGAGAAAGGCTCAGGGTTAATTTACATATTGTTTGATGTGCAGTTTAATTTTGGATAACAGAAAACGTTGCTTAATCAAAGCTACAGTAAAATATAAGCTGAAGAACAAATTCCCAGAAACTGATGAATACTTTTTAAGTAGTCATTGCTGTCAAATGATATCTAATTTAAAGACTTCTACTTTATTAATGATGCATCTACAATTAAATTACTTAAGAAGCTTTATCAGATTACAGCATTAGCCTGAATTCTGTAGCTTAGCCTCCAGTGAATATTTTTATATATCTCCCATTATAGCACTTTCACTAGAAACCTCACCATTTGGCATTCTTATGCTCCTTTGTTTCTTCTTTGCTCTTTTTTTAAGAAGAAAAAAAATCTGGAACTGAAACACTTCATGCTGTGCCTTGATTTGAACACTGTAACTGAAAAACTAGATAAAACAAAAAGTATTTAACCTAACTACTTAGAACATTTGTTTTGCATAACTAGAAGTCCATCCCAGCCTGTTTGACCAGGATTTTTGAACGGAAGAAATGAAATACATCCCAAGTGATCAGATTGCTTGAGGAATCTGTTGAATGTTTGGAAAGCAAATGAAGAAAACATTAATAGGATGGATTCATAAGCAAGGTGTTCCACCTATGGAACCTAAGTGGTTAAACCTCCAAGAAGACATAAGATTATAATTTTTTCTATTGTCCTTGGAGTCGTTATAGGGAAAAAAGCTAAGAACTACTGATGGCAGAAGTAGAAAAATTACTTCCACGCAAGATCTCTTGTTTTACCACTACTTTAAGACCGAAGTATGCAGTGTGTCTGTCCCTCGTGACAGGAGGGAAGCCTCTGTCTGCAAGGGTACAGCTCTGGGAGATATCCCCGTACAACACTCCAAGTGGCATATTTGAAAATACCTAGAAGTGGAACATGAAAGCCTGCCAAACTGAAGACATCCTGCACTTTTCAAGAAGTTGGGGGAATTTCGTTGTGCTTTAAGCATGCTGTTTTTACTATGAGCGTCCCTAGAGGTACATTGCCCAGGGGTCACTGAATACAGCCTTCTTTCATTTCAACAGGTTCACGGGAGGAATCTACTGTCCATCGATTACGACCGGAATATACGCACAGAAAAAATCTATGATGATCACCGGAAGTTTACCCTGAGGATAATTTACGACCAGCTAGGGCGGCCTTTCCTGTGGCTGCCCAGCAGCGGCCTGGCTGCTGTCAACGTGTCGTATTTCTTCAACGGGCGCCTGGCCGGGCTGCAGCGCGGGGCCATGAGCGAGAGGACGGACATCGATAAGCAAGGCAGGATCATATCGCGCATGTTTGCAGATGGGAAGGTCTGGAGTTACACCTACCTAGAAAAGGTAGGTGAGGTAGCTTTACATTCTGACATTTGTTACAAAGAGATGGGGCTACTCTGCTTCGTTTTTAGCTCTATCTATAATAAATCCTCACGCCAGTTATGCAAAATTTAACACATGCAGTTATGTAGGACAAAAGCTGTTAATAATCCCATTGGACTTGGTCTCAAAAGTTCAAATTTTTCAATTAGTCAACTGAATTGGACTAATTTTTAATAGGAAACGTTTTGTTCATTGTTTGTATCTTTTCACATTTTCCCAAAAGTGAGTAGGCCACCACACAGCGGCATAAACTAACACGAGTCGTGCTTAATTAAAAACAAAAAAGCATGACTAAACCTGACCAAAGGTTCAAGCAGAAACAGGTAATTCATCTCCAATCATTATGTATTAAAAGAAAATATTGTAATGCATTTTTATTTATCCTAATTAAGACTCTTTAATCATGAAAGTGTCTTAAATACCTGAAAAATTGCATATTATTTTCCCTTTCCCTTCTTCAAATCTGTTGTCTTAACCTGTTGTCTGTCCAGTTTGTCACATGCTTCACAGCAATGGCCGTGAATGACAATTGCTAGCAGAAAGATAAATCAGTTCATTTACCTAACCCTTCTGCATTCTTTAAAAAAAAAAAAAAGAAGAAGAAGAAGAAGAAATCCTACTAAAGGGAGGGTAGCTAATAGGTTGCTAACCTGCACTTTCTCTGGAATGTCAGCATATTGATTTCCAAGCAGCAGATCCTTTCATCTGGCAACCTGACAATACTCCAGAGCAGCTTTATGCCCTTAACTAATGTATAGATGTCTCTTTTTATTAATTTAACATTATTGCCTCCTCAGTAAACTTCTGTTTTTTTAAATGCCCTCTCAGAGGTCACAAGCTGAAAGACAGTAACTGTGTATGTTTTATTTTTTCTGTAGTCAATGGTACTACTGCTTCAGAGCCAGCGGCAGTACATCTTTGAGTACGACTCCTCAGACCGGCTTCACGCTGTCACAATGCCGAGTGTTGCTCGGCACAGCATGTCAACTCACACATCTGTTGGCTACATCAGGAATATTTATAATCCTCCTGAAAGCAATGCATCAGTGATTTTTGATTACAGTGATGATGGGAGGATTTTGAAGATGTCATTTTTAGGTACCGGTCGACAAGTCTTTTACAAGTACGGAAAGCTATCCAAATTATCTGAAATTGTTTATGACAGTACTGCAGTTACTTTTGGATATGACGAAACTACAGGTGTCCTAAAAATGGTGAATTTGCAAAGTGGAGGATTTTCTTGTACCATCCGCTATCGTAAAATTGGCCCTCTTGTTGACAAACAAATCTACAGATTCTCTGAAGAAGGCATGGTCAATGCACGGTTTGATTACACGTATCATGACAACAGTTTTCGAATTGCGAGCATCAAGCCCATAATAAGTGAGACGCCTCTTCCAGTTGATCTTTACCGTTACGATGAGATTTCTGGCAAAGTTGAGCATTTTGGCAAATTTGGAGTTATTTATTATGATATAAATCAAATTATTACGACAGCGGTTATGACACTAAGTAAGCACTTTGATACCCACGGGCGCATTAAAGAAGTTCAATACGAAATGTTCCGATCCCTAATGTATTGGATGACTGTGCAATACGACAGCATGGGAAGGGTAACTAAACGAGAACTGAAACTCGGGCCGTATGCCAACACAACCAAGTACACCTACGATTATGACGGAGATGGGCAACTGCAAAGCGTGGCCGTAAATGACAGGCCAACCTGGCGTTACAGTTATGATCTGAATGGAAATCTTCACCTCCTGAACCCTGGAAACAGCGTCCGATTGATGCCCCTGCGCTACGACCTAAGAGACAGGATTACGCGCTTAGGTGACATACCATACAAAATCGATGATGATGGATTCCTGTGTCAACGAGGCTCAGATGTATTTGAGTACAACTCCAAAGGACTCTTAACAAGAGCTTACAACAAAGCGAATGGGTGGAGCGTTCAGTACCGTTACGACGGACTTGGCCGGAGGGCGTCCTGTAAGACCAACCTAGGGCATCATCTACAGTACTTTTATGCTGATCTTCACAATCCAACAAGAGTAACTCATGTCTACAATCATTCCAATTCAGAAATTACTTCCTTGTATTATGACCTGCAAGGCCACCTCTTTGCAATGGAGAGTAGCAGCGGGGAAGAATATTACGTCGCCTCCGATAACACAGGCACTCCATTAGCTGTATTCAGCATCAATGGCCTCATGATCAAACAGCTCCAGTATACTGCGTATGGAGAGATTTATTACGACTCTAACCCTGATTTCCAGCTGGTCATTGGGTTCCATGGAGGGCTGTATGATCCTTTAACCAAACTCGTACATTTTACCCAAAGGGACTACGATGTCCTTGCTGGACGCTGGACATCTCCTGATTACACAATGTGGAAAAACATTGGTAGAGAACCTGCTCCTTTCAATCTGTACATGTTCAAGAGTAACAACCCTCTCAGCAATGAACTGGATCTAAAGAATTATGTGACAGGTGAGACTTCATTGCATTTCTGTATAAATAACACTGTCATTTGAAAGTTCATTTGGGAAAGGAATCAGAATTCTCCTTACTAGCCATTTACTGATATTGAAGAATCGAGATTGGGTGGTTTTCCTTTCTGTGCTGTGAAAAGGGCTGGCTACTCTTGATTCTTTGATACTGCTCCTCCCTAGATGAAGGGAAATAAATGAGAAACCACAAAGAATAATGGGAAGGAAAGAAAAAGTAATTTTGGCCTAAATATTCAATTTCAGCTCAGCCATAGGGCTCTTCCTTTTGAACTCAGTCCTGTATGGAGATGTGTTTGTAAAAGGTGTACAGAAAAGTGAAGTCATTGGAAGAATCACTGGCAGGCTGGTTGCAGAATCAGGAACCAGAACTTCTCAGTATCTCTTCCCTTCAGGGCTACGTGCAAAATTAACTGCTGACTGAGCCCACGGGCACATTACAAATTAGCACCAAGAATGGATTTAATTAAACCTCTTTTTCCCATTTAGCTTTTAATATGCAAACAGTTTCAAGTCCTTAAAATATAAATCCTTATTTTTAAACAATTTTTCAACAATTATGTTCTCCTGGAAAACTTAAGAAATTTTATGGCATGTGTTCAGCTGAGAAAGAGAAACAATAAAGTAGTTTTGATTGTGTTTGCTAGAACTGGGTAAAACTCATAACCTCGTCTTAATTAGTAATAATTTTTCAGTTAGTACGATCACACAGCACTTGAACTGGCTGCCAGCAATTTCTAAAAAGAAAGGTAATTAATATGTCTTCAGGAAAAGCTTTTTTCAAATTAAATCTATAGTATACAATAATTAGAGCAGTGATATTTTAAAAAAGGAGATATCTTAATTTTAGCAGTACTTCAAATTGCAAGAAAAGTGTGTGTATTTCCTTCAAAGAAAATCAAAGCAGGTTTCCTAAGTTCTTTGGGACCTAGCTGTACGTGTAACATACTGTCGGCTCAATTGTAGCTTCTTTGCAACATGAAGACAGTGGGATTTTTACCTCTTAGTGTGAAAATATTGACTAAAACTACCTTGGGATCAAACTTTGTTGCCTTAAAGTCAGCAAAATTCTATTTCCATCCACCCCTGTTTGATTTAGATCTTCAGTGCCATCTTCTGATATTTTGTTATATTCAGAATTTGCTTTTATTTTATTCATCCACCTACTGGATTATATCCTGGAAAATATATTGCATTTTGGTATAGCACGTACCTTGTAGACCATAAAAATATTTAATTAGTGATGAAAATATTTGTTGCTCTATGGACTAAGCAAATTGTGTCATACAAGAAGTGATTACTCTGGCACCACGGTTTTCGTGGCAAAAAAAAAACAAACCTCCCTCTCTCATGTAATTGGAGATATATGTAAATATCTTCATAGAAACAGAATATTTTAGTACTTATTTTACTGTCAGAACAGCTAAGAAAAAGAGACATTTGCTGTCACAATCAATAAGCATTACACAGTAAGATGGCCACGGCCGATGGGTATTACACTTCTTATGAGGCAGAGGCCGAGTCTTTTGGGAAAAGAGGCTGTGTGGGAGCAGATGGGTGCCAGCTCGTGACCGTGCATGCCCCGGGGGCAGGCAGTGGGCAGGGCACGGTGGGTGCCTGCGGAGGGAAAGAGATTGAGGCACTGATCCTTGCCACGAGCCTGTCTGTTGTCAGGCATGGAGATCTCGTGAGGAAGCAGCAATAGGCACTCGGAGCCGTTGCAGACAGGTGAGGAGAGAAGGCCTCTGGAAATGGAGAGGGTTACACTGACTGCATCAGACGGTGTCAGAGATGGGACAAGTACTGCAGACAGTAAAGTGTCCCAACTGCTACCATGGAAAAAGAATGAAAGAGGTGGTGTATCACTGGTGAGCTATTTAGGATACATTTGAAGCAATATTTCCTGTGTTTGCTCACTGTGGAATACCGCAATTCTGACAAGTGCCTTACTGCAGTATAAATTATAAGTTCAACTGCTACTTGAAACTAACAAGGTCAAAGGTGGACTTCGATGTATGCACATCTATTTCTTACTTGCTTGCTTACTTTTGATTTTTAGATGTGAAAAGCTGGTTGGTGATGTTTGGATTTCAGCTTAGCAACATTATTCCTGGTTTCCCTAGAGCAAAAATGTACTTTGTGTCACCACCATATGAGTTGACTGAGAGTCAAGCATGTGAAAATGGACAGGTAAGCAGAAACGTGACGTTCTTTTCCTTGATAAATTTGCCTCACTCTATGAATAGAACTGCTGGCTCTTCAGTAGTTACGGTGGGAGGCCAAGGATTTATTTCAATGTAAAATGAAAGTGAGTATAGCTAGATTTTACACTAATGAACATATGCCTTTCTTGCCAGCCTTCGTTATCATAATTACAGCATCATTAGTTTGTCTTTTATTGAGTTCTTCCTTGATTAACAAGTGGTAACTTGATTAACTTGATTAGCAATGACAAAAGGAAACTTTGCAGGGTAATTTATCATCTGTTGTACCTTTGGTAAAATTATCCTAATAACGTGTGTGTCACAATGAACTTAGGTTGGTACTTGCTGTACTGATAAGAAATAGTTTTACTCTCCACCTTGTAATAGGATTTTTCATTGTTTTTTTGTCTGAAAATTTTCATAGGAAGAGGCTTTGGTTTTCTACTTCTGTTACTACAGCTAATGTCAGTTACAGTCTTCATCTGTATTTGTCAGGTTAAGGATGGGAAATGGTAAATCCTTTCTACCTTTGTAATACATCCCAACCAGTTCAATATACTTAAAAGGAGTACTAGGCCATTTTCAAACTTAGTCTGTGCTAGGCTTACTTCGCATTTATGGAAATATAGCTGAAATGACCATGTAGACCAATATATACCACTTTCATTTTTATTTGGCATTATTGATAGTAAAATTATTTGCCAAATGTGTTTTTACCCAGTTCTGAATATGATGGGTGTATGGGAAGGGAGTGGTCTTTCCATAGCTTAGAAATTTTCGCTGCATGGCTTTCGTTTAAGAAAAGGAAAACAAAGATTGGCACTGTTCTCTGAAAACAGTATTTTCAGGTCTATATCTTCTTTGGTGTTTTGTTTTGTTTTTCCAGCTAATAACAGGAGTCCAGCAGACAACAGAAAGACACAATCAAGCTTTCATGGCTCTTGAGGGACAGGTCATATCTAAAAGATTACATGCCAGTATTAGAGAAAAAGCAGGTCACTGGTTTGCAACGAGCACTCCTATTATTGGGAAAGGAATCATGTTCGCTGTGAAGGAAGGCCGTGTAACCACTGGCATTTCCAGCATAGCCACAGACGATAGCAGAAAAATTGCCTCTGTCCTTAACAGTGCTCACTACCTGGAAAAAATGCACTACAGCATCGAGGGGAAGGATACTCACTACTTTGTCAAGATAGGCTCAGCCGACAGCGACCTCGTCACCCTCGCGATGACCAGCGGGAGGAAGGTCCTGGACAGCGGGGTGAACGTGACCGTCTCCCAGCCGACTCTCCTCATCAACGGAAGGACTCGACGGTTCACAAACATCGAGTTTCAGTATTCCACCCTGCTGATCAACATCCGCTACGGGCTCACCGCCGACACGCTGGACGAGGAAAAGGCGCGAGTGCTAGACCAGGCTCGGCAGCGAGCCCTGGGGTCGGCCTGGGCTAAAGAGCAGCAGAAGGCACGGGATGGCCGCGATGGCAGCCGCGTATGGACAGACGGAGAGAAGCAACAGCTTCTGAACACGGGAAGGGTTCAAGGTTACGAGGGATATTATGTCCTGCCTGTGGAGCAGTACCCAGAGCTAGCAGACAGTAGCAGCAACATCCAGTTTTTAAGACAGAATGAAATGGGAAAGAGGTAACAAATTAACCTGCTGTCATCCTTTGCTGGATGAATCAGTAGTCATAACTGTTATCTCCTCTCCTAAGGAGATGAAGACCTACATGGGGGCACTAGGCTGAGCTACTTTGGGATAGAAAGTGGCAAAAAAGCTCATATTTTTTGAGTTATATGCTACTGTTCAAGTGATTAAAAACCACATCCTGAAGTGGACTAAAGCCTGACTGAAAACTCTAACCATACAAATTAAAAAGTACCCCTGAAATATTACCCACTTGTTCTGGGTCTAAAGAAAAATAAAAAGAAGGCCTCGTATTGTATTACCTCACTCCATTCACACGTGAGCAAACTAAGAAATCCAAGTGGGCCACTTTCACTAACCAGCTGATGAAACACAAATGATTCAGACTGCTTGTTTGATAAATATCCAAGAGGTTTTCATTTAAAGCAAAATACAGGTGCATTTAAAACATGACTTTGGGGTGATTTGTGTGTAGCAACTGGAGGAGAAGGAGAATGCAAGTGAGAGCACACTGGAAATAGTAAAGGAAACTATATTTAAAAATAACAAAACCGCACTTGCACTCTGACCCTCCATTTGTCTGGCCTGACGCTTAACTTATTCAAAGAGGGCAGAGTGTAAAGTTACATTCAAAATGGTGGCTATAAATCACTACAAATAAATTTCATACTCTGTTTGTCTTTGAAGATTTCCATTGTGGACAGTATAACACAGTTACAGGGTGTAGTCTGTTTAGATTCAGTAGTTTGTTGGTATCAGTTCCAGTAGAGCTGTGGGCATTGTGTTACACTATTGCAAATGGGCACCACGTCAGATCACCCTGTACATACATCAGCCAGAAGGCACAATCACTGTTTCAGATTTAAAAATTATTAGTGTGTTTGTTTGGTCGAGAAACTGAGACAATCACATTACAGTCACCACAAAAGAAAAAAAAAAAGTCTAATAAGAACTTTGGTACAAGAACTTTTTTGTAATATACATGTATGAATTGTTCATTGAGTTTTTATATTAATTTTAATTTGCTGCTAAGCAAAGACTAGAGACAGGCAAAGATAATTTATGGCAAAGTGTTTAAATTGTTTATACATAAATAAAGTCTCTAAAACTCCTGTGAATTATTTGTCTTCTATTGTGAAATCTCTTAAAAATGAGAAAAATATTAGTGTGTCACTGTCATCTCATACAGGCAGCGTCTTACACGTAGAAATGATCACCGTGGATTCTACAGAGGGGTGTTCCTGTGACTTCTGGTAAGCAAAGCCCTACATGTGCACCACCTGATATTCTGCTTATGACAACAAAATAATTTGTAAATGCTCTTAGAAATTCCCTCTCTGCACCTCATGACTAGTAACCCTCAGATTGCCATGTTACAGTCCTAGAGGTAGTTTAATTGCACCAAAGAAACTTCCAGACAGTTTGAAAATGCAGTGACATCGTATGAAATGGAACACGGAAGGACTTGCTGTGAGCCCCAGAGCCCCCATGAAATCTGTCTTCTTTGTGAGATTGCTTATTTCTACCTCATTTGAAAATTCGAGGTAAGATCAAAGATGCTCTCCTGAGCTAACAGTCACTCCTGATGATGCTAAAAGGGAACCATACATCAGCGAGAGCCCTGCTGCTTTTATCTCATTTAAGTATGTAGTCAGAAAGCTCTACTTAATTTTGAGAACAGTTTTGCTTTTGGGGTTGTGGATGAGGTTTTTAATGATTCATGATATCAGCAGAGATGTTTGAATTGATTATGGACATTAATTCACTCCAGGGCATTTTTAAAGCAGAGCAGCTCAGCGCCTGCCCTGTGTAACACCTGTAGCACTCAGAGGACATCTGAGTTTTGCTGAGCAAACAGAAGCCCTCCTGTTCTGACCGCTGCAACTGTGCTTGCCCTGTGCAGTGCGTGTGCTAGAACCCCAAGCCCTGTTCCTTCAGAAGGATGAATCTGGGCATATGTTCAGACAAAGTCCTGTATGTCCATCAGTGCAGATTTTTTCTATGCTGAGAGACTTCAAGTGCTGTTTTCAGACTTGTTTAGAAGCTAAACCTTAAACAAGTGAAATATTAGGTCGGTATTCCTGAAACTGTTGCTTGTTACTTTTGGTGTAGACATAAACGGTGGAATCACGAAGTGGAAACACTTCTCATTATCACAGTTTGCTGCAATACCTTGGTCTGGACTGGTGAGCTGTTTAGGTCATTTTTTAAAACAGAAGTTTTCTTGCAGTTGAGAGGCTGGCAATGAGAGCCTGTTGCACAGTGCTGTGTGCCCTTTGTTCTGTTACCAATCTCCTACAGCTGAAACTGTTCAGACTTAGAGATTCTGCTACTTCTCTTTATCCTTACGCAAAAGGAAACTTAAAGTGGAGTACCATTTCTAATATTAATTACTGTGGGAGAGATTTGCAGGGAATGCACACAGAAAGACAAGGCTCCCTACCTGCTCCTTTGTGAATAATACTGCATCAAATAAACGCTTCACCAGGATATTCTTGAATAACTTCTGTAAGTGGGCCAGTCATGTAGCTAAATGCTCCACAGAGACCATTTATCCAGGTCTGCCAATGGTTTCCAAGGCACAGCTCTCCACTTTTGCTCCTAGATGCAAAGAACTTGGGCTGGACCCACCTGAGGTCATTCCCCACCTTAGCCCCATGTCCAGCCTGCAGCTCAGCACCCCGGGTCAGCTACCAGTGCCGGTGCCAGCAGTGCCCGGGGCCAGCAGCCCTGCCCAGCGTCCCCACCTGCTGCAGAAGCGGTGGCTGAGCAGGGAACTGCAGGCAGTCACCTGCTGCCTATGGCCCAGTTTTTGTTGGTCCTCTTCCAGAAGTTCTGCAGCAGTTCTTCAAAATGCATATTAAATGTAATTGATGAGGCTTTTCCTTATTTTCTTTTTTGTTGAAATGTGTAGTGTCCTAGCCTCTGCTGCAAATTTAATTGTTCTGAGGCTAAAGTCAGGCTTCTTCTGCAGAGCTGCTGAGCCGAAAACTAAAAAAAAAAAAAAAAAAGAGTATTAAAGTGGTAAAAACACCATGGGAGAGAGTCATGTGCCAGCTTTTGGAGAGAGGCAAGTGAATGCAGCCAATTTATAAATCCTCGGCAAACAGGATTTGCAATGGAAGAGGCAGTTAAGCCATCAGGAGTACAGAAGGTGGCAGATAGCGTACCATAATGCTGTCTGTGCTGCTACGGCAGCGCGAGAGCGTTGCTATTGGAGAAACTATATTTACAGAAGTTTTACATCTTTAGATGACAGCTTCTGGCAGGTTCTAGTCTAATTTTATAATGGAGCATAAAAAGAAAATCTGCTAGAACTGTGTTGGCTGTAGTGTTGCTCATAACTGTTGCAAATAGGCACACACACCCCGCTTCATTAAGAAACCACGTAAGTGAAAATAAAATATTAAGAAACGTAACTTAATGCTATAAATCAGTACTATCAGATAAATCAGGCTTTTTCACCTGTCAGAAATTCACAACAGAGATAGAAAGAAGATGCCTGCTTGCCTCTGTGGGCCACAGTGAGGCTTTTGAAGCTGTCCCCATCTCAGTGCTTGGTCTCTCCCAGGTGGGGAAGGCAGGGCATTAAGCAGCCAGTGAGTGGCACAGCACCTGGGAGATTTGTCACAGCTGTCACAGCGCTGGGCCCTGCAGCAGGCCTGCAGCAGAACAGCCACTGTGAGATCAGCAGGGGTCTCATCCGCATTAGTGTGATGAGTTGGGCCTCTCCAGTGGTCCAGTGATGCAGGCACCCTTGTAAATCTGATCTGCCATAAGAAGAGACTGATGTACCCTCACTGACCCACAGCATCAGGAAGGCACCCCTGCCCCGGGGCCTGCCTGCTGCGGCCGTTCTGTTCGCAGAGCAGCCGGGGCCTTGCAGGGCCCTGCGCAGCACTGGGGCTGCGCGGCTGTGGGCAGTTTGTCCTTTTGCATCTCCAGAGAGACAGGGCAGGGCAGCGCAGGGCCAGGAGGAGGAATGTCCCTGGGGTGGCACGCTCCTGCATGTGTGACCGCACGCTGCCCTCTGCCATGGACTGTCTGGCCGCCGTCCCACAGCCTGCAGCAGGGGAGCAGCCATCATAGGGCAGCCGTTGGATGACGAAAGCATGGAGTGAGTCGTCCCTGTTTTCTCAGTAAAACTAAGCTGCTTCAAATGGACGTTTGTTTCTTGATTGTGTCTGATACATGCAGTAAAGCAACTGGGTAGGGTTTTTTGGATTTCTTTCTTTTGTGTCTGCAGTGGGGCTCCCCATCACCACCACCTGTCCGCCCTCTGCTCCCCCTGGGGCTGGGGCACTGCTCACATTGAAGCCCACGTCTGGCTGAAGCTGGGCCCTCCTGTGAGCCAGCTGTGGGGGTGGGAGCCCTGGAGAACATACCATCACTGCTACAGGTGGCTTCTCCCCTCAGGCATCTGAGGAATGGTGGGGCTGCCCTGTGCTGGACGCAGCCCTGCTGTGCTCCTGCAGCACTGCTGCTGGACAGGCAGACGTGGCCCTGCCCCGCTGCCACTTGCATGGGCATACACAGTGGCTCAGGGCCCATGTTTGTGCCCTGTGCCAAACATCGTCCGAAGACCCAGAGGTGGGAACTGCACCGCTCGCCTGCAGCACACACAGGCACAGGTTGTATGGAAAAAAACCATAAAATCCTGATTTGGTTTTAGGTGAAGAAAAAACCGCACAGCACCTAGAGGCCAGTGACAGCTGTTTATTCCCTTGCTGCAGGCTTGTTTGCTGAGAGATAAAGACCTCAGCGCGGTGCATGAAGTGCAGTGGGGAGCAGCCAGGCAGCCCTGGGGCCCCGACCTGCCGCCTCCATCGCACTCAGAGCGGAGGAGCTCTGCTCGGGATGGGCTGAGCTGCCAGCACCCCCCCGCCTGCAGCTGGGACAGCCTTGCTTAGGGAACAGTGCCAGGCTGACCCCTGGTCTCCTGGCGTTTCTTTCCAGCCTCGCTTCAGCATGTTTTCATGAGTTTTGCCTTACATACACGAATTCATCCCATAAGCTCATACCACCAGGTAGTATCGCTTTAATGGGGGATTCCACTCCTTTTTGCAGTGCTCAGGGCAGCATGAAGAAATGCATTACGTTTACTCGTGCTGTGGTAAAGGCAGCTGGAAATTTACCATTACAACCAAATCCAGAACCACCTGCCCAAGGCTTTGACAAAAGACGGCTGGATTAAACTTTGCTCTGTCAGAAGCCTTTGTTCAGTTTGACTGCTGGAATTCCCTGGCCCTGATCAGCAACACAGCTCCCAGCCACTTCCCCAGGAACGTGGGGCAGGAGACAGCAGCCCAGGAAGGGGCTGTGCCAATGCCCCGGGCAGCGCCCACTGGGAGCACACAGCAGCTCTGTGCGCTGCTGCTGGGAGCGGGGAGCCCGGCAGCCCCAGGTCTGTCAGCGTGTCCTCATGGCGAGATGCCCCCGGCCCCCACCATCTCCGCAGCCCTTCTCCGGGCTCTCTCCAGCAGCTCCTGTCCTTGAACTCGGGAGCCCAGCACTGACCTGTGCTCCAGACGTGGCCTCCCCTGGGCTGAGCAGAGGGATCACCCCCTGGCCCTGCTGGCCCCGCTCCCCACACTGCCCCAGGGCACCATTGGCCCTGGGACACCCCAGTGGCCGCTGGGACACCCGGGGCTTTCCAGCAGAGCCCGCCCAGCAGCTCGGCCCTGTCCGGTGCCGCTGCGCTCAGGGCCGGGCTGGACCGGGCTCTGGGCAGTGTCACCCGGCGGGTGGCACGGGTGGGCAGGGACGGCTGTTAGGGACGGGATGGTGTCAGGGTCAGGGCACCCCAGAGCGCTCTGTGACTGATCCCCGCGGGTCCCTTCCAGCGGAGGGCTCTGCCGTGAGGCGCAGCACGGGGCCCGACCGGATCGCAGCGGGGTGGGAGCCCATAGGTCACCCAGAGCCGCCCGCACGTCTTCCCGGGGGCGTTTATTATTTCACACAGAACGGCCGTTGGCAGACAGCAGGGTCGCTTTCCGCCTACCCACGGCCGCCGGCTCCCGGGCACAAGCC